>JBAIZL010000002.1:34958162-35020662 GCA_036971475.1 Prosapia bicincta
TTGTGTTGAGGCGTGTCGAAAGAAGTATTCATTTAAAAAAAGATTTTAAATGGCGGAGAATCTAAATAGTGATTATAATTTTATAAAATACAAACATAACATCAATTTATATCCATACAAAACTGTATGAACTGATGTTTTTTTATAAAACAGGACATTGTTTTATACTATATTAAAATATAGTAGGCCTATATATACATTTATAATATACAATATATTACGTGGTTCGTATATGTTTTATTATATAAGTAAGGGGATTTTTATAACCAAACCTATCAAACACGATACTTTGTTGCTCTTTGAAATATAGTTAGGTGAAATAAATCACTGTATCAACGTACAACACACATAAATTTTTATTAATTAATTTGTTACAATCAGATGTGAGTTGACATACAAATGAGGTCACCCAATTCTCTTGAGCAATCCTTTAGTTTAAGTTAGAAAACTTGTTTTTGTTAACAAAATCTATCTAACCGAATCTCTTTATGTTTTAATACAGCTGCATAGTATTGTAGAATCACATGATGATTACTGAAGAATTACTTTATAAAGGCGTGAGTTTGTAAAGCGAGATTGTATGTATGACGTTATTTATGGAGGTTTAACTACTATGTAGTTTGTCTTGTTTAGAATATATTTTTAAGTAACAAGTGTATAAACAAAAAAACAAAGTCGATATATTTTGTGAACACTAACAAATATTATCATTAACAACTAACCCAAGAGTTTGTTTTGTAATTTAACTATAGTTGTACCATCTACAACTTCATAGTAACGCACGAGACAGTGTCCCCGTGCCAATTTAGAGACGATCTTAATGGAAAATTAAACAAAATTATATAAACCAACAACGAATTAATGAATGTTTTTTTTATTTAGACTTTCCGCTGGTCTCTATCCCGAATAAAATTATTATAACTGTCACAGCGTAGTGCTTAAAATACAAACACAATGAGTTACATAAGAGATTCTGTGTTAACAATTATGTCTGAACATTGGCGGTTCAGTGTTTAATATAAAATTGTATCTGATACTGAGTTCCACATCGAGCATGGAGCCCCATTAATATGACAAGCCACAATAAACACATAGGTAAAATAAAATAATGTTTTTTAAAATACATTTTAGTTTGGTTTAGGGCTTTAAAGTATAACCTAAATACATGAATTATATATGAAAAGTTCCAACTGACTAACAATTTGCTAACAATAACGCCGCGTGACATGATCTGAACTGTCTATGTAATAAAGTAGCTGATTATTTTCCGTGTGTTTTACTTTGTTTTTAAGGGGTGTTTTTAAATTTGAAGTATTTAATACAAATTTGCTTTAAAGAGCATTCGAAAATACCACACATTAACATGTAAATATAATATTTTAGGCTCAAAAGGCATACGGTAATTTTGAGAATATATGTACATTCCGTAATAGCACAAAATAATGCTACAATTTTACAGAAATTTTTTTAATGTCCTACTACTATGTTGAGTTGGTTTTTTATAAGCCCAACCCCAGGCACTAAAGCCCCACAACGTCTAGAGCCGCCACTAGAATGAGTCATCCGACGATAATAATGACTGGTTTTTCGAAATGCACATAAGTGTTTAATCTATCCTAACTTTATAAATGAGGTACTACTTGTTTCGTTTCTTATACGGTTTTGTTAGTTGTGTGAAATGTATTATTGTCACTATGGTCTTTGAATTTTACTTTAAACACTTGCAGAATAAGGAACGAACATCTGAATGCATTAGAAACATTGAAGTACTTGTAAATAGATTGGGACACACTGAAAATAGCCATTTCGGTCACAAGGAGAAAATTTGAAGGGAAATTATAATTTGTCCAATGGTTGTTGCAGACGTATTTTTAGTTTCCTACAAATACACGATCAACAGTAACAAGCTAAAATATAATATGTAACTATAGATACTGTGTTTAGATGATGAATACTGAGCTAGTAATTAACAAATTTTATCTATACTATTATATGAAAATATAATGGCGTGTCTGTGTTACACAATCACGTAAAAACTACTGAACCCATTGAATTGAAGTTTTACATGGACATTCTTAGGGTCCCTGGTTAAAACATAGGTATATTTTTATCTAGAATTTCCATAAGAGCACCGCCCCACTCACCTTGAAAACTCCCTTAACACTCAATTATCTTTACCCCACTATATACTTAGCTTAATCAGCTGATAGGGTGTTTTTAATCACCTGTAAAAGTAACTTTTAAACAGATTTAAACAGGTGATAGTAAATGTTTGTTATTATTCAACTTTCAAGGTTAGTTTTACTTTACAAATGTCATGTTACAAGCAGAAGTTTTTCCTTTTCTTGGTTTTTCAAGACAATAATCGATAAGTTTATAGTTTGATATATTTATTGGGATTTAATTTTTGTAAATTAAATTTTTTTGTAATACGTAAAACATAGGCCTATATGCTGGATTGCAGCTGTTGTGTATTTTTAGATGTATGATGGCCCTCAATCTTGAAGTATATTTTGGTTGTTTTGCTTGCTCACGTGTTTCAAGCGGAAGTAACCTATATATTTTCATTAAATAAAACAAATATGTAGGCCTAAATATTGTTTATTAGCGGTTTTTATAAATTTAGTTTTTTTGTATTAACATGTTCATATTAAAAAAACGTTACAACAACCTAGAGTTAACTTATTTCATCACGGTTTTGTATTTCGGAAGGCATAAAGACATTACAAATATAGGCTACGTGAACCTCGTACGAATGGCAGGTACTCTGCTATTAATAAATTAGAACAAGAGATATTTTTATGTTAATGAAAAAATGCGTAGATTTAAGCATTTTAGGATGTCCTGACACACAGCCATCCTCATGGCAACGTTTCTGGTACCTGTAATTAGTAATTACATGTGATTCGATTTTCACTATCATCCGTGTCCTCGAAGTACACCTAGATATTTATTCATTTTCTTAATGAATAAAAAAGCGTGAAAAATAATTTACAAAATGATCAGTAAGTGAATTTCGCAAAGATTATCAATCATATACAAATTTATACAATGAATAAATAAACATAATATAAATATAATTGATTATTTACTATAAAATTATTATTTTCTTAATTTTATTTATTTCTAGTTATAAATACAAGGAAGAAAAAGTAAGAGACTGTAGGGAGTTATATAGGCAATAGAAAGTTCTCTCTCTCTCTCTCTCTTTCTATATATATATATATATATATATATATATATATATATATGTATATAATAAATTAAAAATATTTCAAAAACAAGAATACTTTTAATGAATATATTTATTCAAAGCTTTTCGCCGATAAAATAGTATCAGAATCTTCAGGAAAATAATTATCTAATAAAATACTTTTACAAAATTAAATCATATGTACTACAAAAAATCATATGTTTATAAGTATTGCACTTTATGTAAATTTTTCTATAACATCAATGACTTTATAAATAGTTTGGTGCCTTGATCTCACTTGAATTCGTTCATAAATTAATTTGTCTTTAACTTTATGCTTATAAATTTCCAATGTTTCAAATATATTCATTTTTAATCCTTTATTTAATTCTTTTATTAATTTCATATTTTCTATTTCCGGAAACTCATGTCCATTATTAATACAATGCGTAGCTAAATATATAAGCGGTTTGATATAAGCGTTTAAATGTTCTTTGTATCTTTCTTTTAATTTATTTTTTGCTTGTCCTACATTATTATATATATATAATGAAAAAAGTTATAAATTTATAAACAGGGAACAATAAAAAGTACTGTAAAACTTATAACTATATAAGGAAAGATGTGCAAAAAAATGGAAAACATCAATAAATATACAACGATATATATTAAAAAGCTTCACTCAAAAACTCGCCACACACAAGTTCATTAATACAAACTAAAGAAATACTAGACAGTTCAAAGAAAGCATCCTGTGCTCTCCTTTTCTTTATGGACTTTATGCCTGCATTTAAGTTCTCAGGATTTACCTTATCGTGGAAGACGAGTGACACATATGGAAAAGATTTCACATTGACAGGCTTAGTAAGTACTGCCTCTGAGTGTGGCTTATATCTTCCTTTCTTTCTTTAGCAAGTTCCGACTTCTAGCTGCTAACAGTCCACTGGCTGCCCTTCATATTTTCCTTAAGAAGTTAAGGGGGTCTCATTAGTAGCTCCTGGGGTGGACGTTGGCTCAGCTATTGTAGAGCTCTCAGGCCTTGTGCTATCCATTCTTTAAGGCCCATCTTCTTGTCTGTTTCCTTTCCCTGTGTTTTCCCCCTACGCCCTGTTGAAGGGGACTCGAAGCTACTCTTTTCTTTTTCTTTCCCCATAAGTGGAGAGCGTGTTTTTTTTGTCTGCTTCTTTTCGGAAAAGTTCAGCACTCCCGCGATCTCTTTAAGTAGCTCAAACTGTCCACTAAATCTTCCAGATTTAATATCAATGCTGACATTTTTTTTCCTATAGCAGCCTTCATTTCACTTGAGAGGATAGGTGCTGAGGAATTTCGGCAACCGCATTTCCCAGTGTTCCAGCTCCCATTTTAGCTTGTATAACCAGCGGAAAGGTGTCACTTTTATTCTTGCCAATCGTTGCGTCACTTCTTTTCTCATTGTGTGGCTTGAGACCTGACGATGGTGCCCTCTGAACTTTAGAGCCACTAGATAAAGGATCTCTGCCCTCACCACTTATCAGATTTTCATCCAAGGGGACCAAGTGTTCCATCCCCGAGGTATGTTTCTTAGTCAGCTAGCTAGGTGCTAGCTGACTACGACCCAGAGCCTGCTTGTTCTCTCCCGACGGCCGCCGGTATAGGGGATCCGACTCCCTGCACCGTAGAATTGGTTTTGTCTACAACTTCCATCTTTTGATTTTCTTTTGGGGTTACTCCCCTAGTTCTGTAACCTTACAAGGAGCCCTCACAAGGCACTAACAGCCGGGCTAGCAGTACCAAGGTTTTTTAAAGAGGTGTTACGCCTCTTTCCCACCTCCTTCCCCATCATAAGACGACGCTCCGGGCTTGGGACCGGTATAGCGGAGTTAATGATAATAATATTAGTAATAATATTAACAACAACAACAATAATAACAATATTAATATAATAATAATAATAATAATAACAACAACAACAACTATAACAATAATAATAATAGTAATAATAATAATAATAATAATAATAATAATAATAAATATTAATAATAATAATTATTATTATTGATATAAAAGCAGCAATAGCAACAACAACAAAAATAGTGCAGTAGTAGCGAAATAAAATTAAAAAAAAAGGCCAGAGAGAGGTTAGTGTTATATACAGCTCGAAGGGAGAGAGAGAGAGTGAAAGAAAGACAGAGAGAGAGAGAGAAAGTAATTGATAAATACTAAAAAACAGGGTAAATTTTGAGAAGCAATTAGGTTTATCGTCAGAGACTAAACTATAGAAAAACACTTTCATTAATATTTGTAACAAAGAACAGAAAATTGTACAGATAATGGCTAAACAAAAATTTATTTTGGCTAGAAATCGACTTTTATATTTGTAGGCAGAGAGTGAAGATGGCTTATATTGACACTAAGGGAGAGATAGAAGAGGGTTTGAGTAAGTGGTTGGAATGAATAGTTCTGTAAGCGTGTACTGACCACATTTACGAAACAAAAGTGTAACCTTACAAATAATTGCATGCTTTTGCACACTGAACCATAACACTAACATCTAAAGCCAATCATTCACTCCCCAGCCCTGAAGTTAATCACAATGTGGTCATAAGATATAGCGTTAGGGTGAATTCCCAAACGGAACGTAAACCCACTGAATCATCCCTTGTATAATACGCCTCAATTTATTTGAAGTGTTAATATAAGTAAGGGTTGGCGTCTGTGTAAAAACATTTCCTACACGGACACTGTATAGGATGTTAGATTAAGTAAACACAATTTGCTTTCAAGTTGAAAGCTGTCGTAGATATAATGTGAATCAAATGCCTTTTCATAATCGAACAGTTCATGACGTGACATAGGATCACGAGAACAAGTCTGTACCTATGTATACGCGTATATAGATTTGTCCCGACTGACTGAATAACCGATAAACATTTAGTTGAAATTATTAAAGTCAGAACTTGAAAGTCTGAACGATTTTCCAAAAGTTTTAATAGATAAAAATGTAAAAAAATTATTATCTGGATTATCTCAACCGACAGTAATACGATACAAGATTTAAATATTTAAGCCAGAAACTGGAATAATACGCTTGAAAAACGCAACCTGGATGTAAAAATTTTCAAATTGTGTTAATGTAGACTAGACACCTCCCAATTCGCACAGACCAGCTCAAAGCACAGTCACTGAGGTAGCTCAGGTAGTGCGAAGAAGTATTATTTTTGATAAAAAGTCGTTACAAAAACCTCATCGTGATTCGAGAGAAATATCTAAACCACAGGTATTATTTTTTACTTAAAAGTTGACGGACAAAGCAGTGGCAGAGGTATAAAATTAAAAAAAAAACAAATAAAAAAACAAATAAAAAACACTAAAATTAACACTACAGACAGCGAAAACAAATATATCACATTACCATATAAAAAACAAAACAACAAACAAAATAGAACAAATATAGAATAGAACAAATTCTACATTGGACAAACAGGTCGCAGCATTAAACAAAGTGTTGAGGAACACAAACAGAACACCAGCTCAACATTTCACAATTACATAAAAGACACAGGACACAAATACACAGACATTTACCATAACCTAGAAATCCTACACAACAACAAAAAAGGACCACATCTCAACACATTAGAACAATATGAAATTTACAGACACACAAAAACACGAAGTACAAACATATTAAACGAACAAACAAAATATAAATCACACACACTGTTCGATATCGTAAACCTGCTAACCGTCACCGCTTGACCCGACATCTTCAAGCAGAAGACACTGATGAAGATCGGCACATAGCGATCGAAAACGTCCTGTCTCAGCAAGTTTTAACAAATTTACAAAATTTAAAGTTTGGATAGTTATAAACTATTGTTCCAGTGATTAATTAAAATTCACCGAACCTAATGGACTACAAAATTCATAAATTATGTTGACTGGATACTTACCTACTTTGTTTTAAACATTGTTAATGTTTATTAAAAAGAAAAACATTTAACAAAAAATTATTAGGTAAATAGCTACTGTTAGAAACAACCTTAGTTTTCGTGTGGTAGTAGATTGTCATGTAGATTCTTTGGTAGTACGTTATCGCGTATACTTTTGTAGTAGTATGTTATCGCGTAGACTCTTTTGGTCGTAGGTTATCGCGTAGATTCTTGTGGTAATTCTCGTTGAATCATGTTGTATTAAGTTATCGCGTAGATTTTTGTGATAGTAGATTGTCACATAGATTCATTGATAGTACGTTTATGACGTAGATTCTTGTGGTAGTGCGTTATCGGGTAAGTTCTATTCCAGCTTTAAAGTAATACATTATCGCGTAAATTCTTGTGGTCGTATTCTACGTCATCACGTAATTCTTATGATATTACGTTATCATGTAGATTTGTATGGCAGTATGTATTCGCGTAGATTCTTGTGATAGTAGTAGTCTACGTTATCGAGTTACCTATTGTGTTAGTATGTTATTCTTAAATTAGTACATAATCGTATAGATTCTTATACTGGTACGTTATCATAATATTTTGGTAGTACATTAACGCGTAGGGTCTTGTTGCAGTACGTTATCGCGTTGACTCTAATGGTACTACGTTACCGCGTAAACAATTGTGACTATTTTGACTTTGTATATTATAGCAAAGTAGCTTCTAAATAGTACGTTATCGTATAGTTTCCTGTAGTAGTAGATTACACTGTCGAGTAAAACATTGTGGTAGTACGTTACCGCGTAAACAATTGTGACTATTTTGACTTTGTATATTATAGCAAAGTAGCTTCTAAATAGTACGTTATCGTATAGTTTCCTGTAGTAGTAGATTACACTGTCGAGTAAAACATTGTGGTAGTACGTTATAATTTAAATCCCTAAGGTATTAGGCCTACGTAATCGTATAGAATCTTAAGGTAGTACGTAATAGTGTAGGCCTATATTCTCAAGGTAGTATATAATCTTGTAGATTCTTAAGGTAGTACGTTATTGCGTAGATTCTTGTGGTTGTTCGTTATCGCGTTGAATCTTGGGACAGTATGTTATTGGGAAGTATCTTATAGTAGTACGTTATGACATGGATTCATGTAGTATTACGTTATCGCGTAGACCCTTTTAGTAGTATATTATTTTGTAGAGTACGTTATAGCCTAAAGCTTTGTGGTAGGATGTTATCGCATAGATTCTTGTAACAGTATGTTATAGCATAAGCTCTTGTAGTATTAAGTTATCACGTAGGTTCTTCTGGTAGTTCGTTATCGCATTGAATCTTGTGACAGTACGTTATCGCATAGATTCTTGTGACAGTATGTTATAGCATAAGCTCTTGTAGAATTACGTTATCACGTAGATTCTTCTGGTAGTTCGTTATCGCATTGAATCTTGTGACAGTACGTTATCGCATAGATTCTTGTGACAGTATGTTATAGCATAAGCTCTTGTAGTGTTAAGTTATCACGTAGGTTCTTCTGGTAGTTCGTTATCGCATTGAATCTTGTGACAGTACGTTATCGCATAGATTCTTGTGACAGTATGTTATAGCATAAGCTCTTGTAGTGTTAAGTTATCACGTAGGTTCTTCTGGTAGTTCGTTATCGCATTGAATCTTGTGACAGTACGTTATCGCATAGATCCTTGTGACAGTATGTTATAGCATAGGCTCTTGTAGTATTACGTTATCACGTAGATTCTTCTGGTAGTTCGTTATCGCATTGAATCTTGTGACAGTACGTTATCGCATAGATTCTTGTGACAGTATGTTATAGCATAAGCTCTTGTAGTATTACGTTATCACGTAGATTCTTCTGGTAGTTCGTTATCGCATTGAATCTTGTGTGATAGTATGTTATCGCGTAAACGCTTGTGACAGTACGTTATCGCAAAGATTCTTATGACAGTATGTTATAGCATAGGCTCTTGTAGTATTAAGTTATCACGTACGTTCTTCTGGTAGTTCGTTATCGCATTGAATCTTGTGACAGTACGTTATCGCATAGATTCTTGTGACAGTATGTTATAGCATAAGCTCTTGTAGTATTACGTTATCACGTAGATTCTTCTGGTAGTTCGTTATCGCATTGAATCTTCTGACAGTACGTTATCGCATAGATTCTTGTGACAGTATGTTATAGCATAAGCTCTTGTAGTATTACGTTATCACGTAGATTCTTCTGGTAGTTCGTTATCGCATTGAATCTTGTGACAGTACGTTATCGCATAGATTCTTGTGACAGTATGTTATAGCATAAGCTCTTGTAGTATTACGTTATCACGTAGATTCTTCTGGTAGTTCGTTATCGCATTGAATCTTGTGACAGTACGTTATCGCATAGATTCTTGTGACAGTATGTTATAGCATAAGCTCTTGTAGTATTACGTTATCACGTAGATTCTTCTGGTAGTTCGTTATCGCATTGAATCTTATGACAGTACGTTATCGCATATATTCTTGTGACAGTATGTTATAGCATAGGCTCTTGTAGTATTACGTTATCACGTAGATTCTTCTGGTAGTTTGTTCTCGCATTGAATCTTGTGTGATAGTATGTTATCGCGTAAACCGTTGTGACAGTACGTTATCGCATTGATTCCTATGACAGTATGTTATAGCATAGGCTCTTGTAGTATTAAGTTATCACGTAGGTTCTTCTGGTAGTTCGTTATCGCATTGAATCTTGTGACAGTACGTTATCGCATAGATTCTTGTGATAGTATGTTATAGCATAAGCTCTTGTAGTATTACGTTATCACGTAGATTCTTCTGGTAGTTCGTTATCGCATTGAATCTTCTGACAGTACGTTATCGCATAGATTCTTGTGACAGTATGTTATAGCATAAGCTCTTGTAGTATTACGTTATCACGTAGATTCTTCTGGTAGTTCGTTATCGCATTGAATCTTGTGACAGTACGTTATCGCATAGATTCTTGTGACAGTATGTTATAGCATAAGCTCTTGTAGTATTACGTTATCACGTAGATTCTTCTGGTAGTTCGTTATCGCATTGAATCTTGTGACAGTACGTTATCGCATAGATTCTTGTGACAGTATGTTATAGCATAGGCTCTTGTAGTATTACGTTATCACGTAGATTCTTCTGGTAGTTTGTTCTCGCATTGAATCTTGCGTGATAGTATGTTATCGCGTAAACCGTTGTGACAGTACGTTATCGCATTGATTCCTATGACAGTATGTTATAGCATAGGCTCTTGTAGTATTAACTTATCACGTAGGTTCTTCTGGTAGTTCGTTATCGCATTTCATCTTGTGATAGTACTTTATCGCGTAAACCGTTGTGACAGTACGTTGTCGCATAGATTCTTGTGACAGTATGTTACAGCATAAGCTCTTGTAGTATTAAGTTATCACGTAGGTTCTTCTGGTAGTTCGTTATCGCTTTGAATCTTGTAACAGTACGATATCGCATAGATTCTTATGACAGTATGTTATAGCATAGGCTCTTGTAGTATTAAGTTATCACGTAGGTTCTTCTGGTAGTTCGTTATCGCATTGAATCTGTGACAGTACGTTATCGCATAGATTCTTGTGACAGTATGTTATAGCATAAGCTCTTGTAGTATTACGTTATCACGTAAGTTTTTCTGGTAGTTCGTTACCGCATTGAATCATGTGACAGTACGTTATCGCATAGATTCTTGTGACAGTATGTTATAGCATAAGCTCTTGTAGTATTACGTTATCACGTAGATTCTTCTGGTAGTTCGTTATCGCATTGAATCTTGTGACAGTACGTTATCGCATAGATTCTTGTGACAGTATGTTATAGCATAAGCTCTTGTAGTATTAAGTTATCACGTAGATTCTTCTGGTAGTTCGTTATCGCATTGAATCTTGTGACAGTACGTTATCGCATAGATTCTTGTGACAGTATGTTATAGCATAAGCTCTTGTAGTATTACGTTATCACGTAAGTTCTTCTGGTAGTTCGTTATCGCATTGAATCTTGTGACAGTACGTTATCGCATAGATTCTTGTGACAGCATGTTATAGCATAAGCTCTTGTAGTATTACGTTATCACGTAGATTCTTCTAGTAGTTCGTTATCGCATTGAATCTTGTGACAGTACGTTGTCGCATAAATTCTTGTGACAGTATGTTATAGCATAAGCTCTTGTTCTATTAAGTTATCACGTAGGTTCCTCTGGTAGTTCGTTATCGCATTGCATCTTGTGATAGTACGTTATCGCATTGAATCCTGTGACAGTACGTTGTCGCGTAAATCGTTGTGACAGTACGTTGTCGCATAGATTCTTGTGACAGTATGTTATAGCATAAGCTCTTGTAGTATTAAGTTATCACGTAGGTTCTTCTGGTAGTTCGTTATCGCATTGAATCTTGTGACAGTACGTTATCGCATTGAATCTTGTGACAGTACGTTGTCGCATAGATTCTTGTGACAGTATGTTATAGCATAAGCTCTTGTAGTATTATGTTATCACGTAGATTCTTCTGGTAATTCGTTATCGCATTGAATCTTGTGACAGTACATTATCGCATAGATTTTTGTGACAGTATGTTATAGCATAAGCTCTTGTAGTATTACGTTATCACGTAGATTCTTCTGGTAGTTCGTTATCGCATTGCATCTTGTGATAGTACGTTATCGCATTGAATCTTGTGACAGTACGTTGTAGCGTAAACCGTTGTGACAGTACGTTGTCGCATAGATTCTTGTGACAGTTTGTTATAGCATAAGCTCTTGTAGTATTACGTTATCACGTAGATTCTTCTGGTAGTTCGTTATCGCATTGAATCTTGTGACAGTACGTTGTCTTATAGATTCTTGTAACAGTATGTTATAGCATAAGCTCTTGTAGTATTACGTTATCACGTAGATTCTTCTGGTAGTTCGTTATCGCATTGTATCTTGTGACAGTACGTTGTCGCATAAATTCTTGTGACAGTATGTTATAGCATAAGCTCTTGTAGTATTACGTTATCACGTAGGTTCTTCTGGTAGTTCGTTATCGCATTGAATCTTGTGACAGTACGTTATCGCATTGAGTATTGTGACAGTACGTTGTCGCATAGATTCTTGTGACAGTATGTTATAGCATAAGCTCTTGTAGTATTACGTTATCACGTAGATTCTTCTGGTAATTCGTTATCGCATTGAATCTTGTGACAGTACGTTATCGCATAGATTCTTGTGACAGTATGTTATAGCATAAGCTCTTGTAGTATTACGTTATCACGTAGATTCTTCTGGTAGATCGTTATCGCATTGAATCTTGTGATAGTACGTTATCGCGTAAACCGTTGTGACAGTACGTTGTCGCATAGATTCTTGTGACAGTATGTTACAGCATAAGCTCTTGTAGTTTTAAGTTATCACGTAGGTTCTTCTGGTAGTTCGTTATCGCATTGAATCTTGTGACAGTACGTTATCGCATTGAATCTTGTGACAGTACGTTGTCGCATAGATTCTTGTGACAGTATGTTATAGCATAAGCTCTTGTAGTATTACGTTATCACGTAGATTCTTCTGGTAATTCGTTATCGCATTGAATCTTGTGACAGTACGTTATCGCATAGATTCTTGTGACAGTATGTTATAGCATAAGCTCTTGTAGTATTACGTTATCACGTAGATTCTTCTGGTAGTTCGTTATCGCATTGAATCTTGTGTGATAGTATGTTATCGCGTAAACCGTTGTGACAGTACGTTATCGCATAGATTCTTGTGACAGTATGTTATAGCATAAGCTCTTGTAGTAATAAGTTATCACGTAGGTTCTTCTGGTAGTTCGTTATCGCATTGAATCTTGTGATAGTACGTTATCGCATTGAATCTTGTGACAGTACGTTGTCGCGTAAACCGTTGTGACAGTACGTTGTCGCATAGATTCTTGTGACAGTATGTTATAGCATAAGCTCTTGTAGTATTAAGTTATCAGGTAGGTTCTTCTGGTAGTTCGTTATCGCATTGAATCTTGTGACAGTACGTTATCGCATTGAATCTTGTGACAGTACGTTGTCGCATAGATTCTTGTGACAATATGTTATAGCATAAGCTCTTGTTGTATTAATTTATCACGTAGGTTCTTCTGGTAGTTCGTTATCGCATTGAATCTTGTGATAGTACGTTATCGCATTGAATCTTGTGACAGTACGTTGTCGCGTAAACCGTTGTGAGAGTACGTTGTCGCATAGATTCTTGTGACAGTATGTTATAGCATAAGCTCTTGTAGTATTAAGTTATCATGTAGATTCTTCTGGTAGTTCGTTATCGCATTGCATCTTGTGATAGTACGTTATCGCATTGAATCTTGTGACAGTACGTTGTCGCGTAAACCGTTGTGACAGTACGTTGTCGCATAGATTCTTGTGACAGTTTGTTATAGCATAAGCTCTTGTAGTATTACGTTATCACGTAGATTCTTCTGGTAGTTCGTTATCGCATTGAATCTTGTGACAGTACGTTATCGGCTTGAATCTTGTGACAGTACGTTGTCGCATAGATTCTTGTGACAGTATGTTATAGCATAAGCTCTTGTAGTATTACGTTATCACGTAGATTCTTCTGGTAATTCGTTATCGCATTGAATCTTGTGACAGTATGTTATCGCATAGATTCTTGTGACAGTATGTTATAGCATAAGCTCTTGTAGTATTACGTTATCACGTAGATTCTTCTGGTAGTTCGTTATCGCATTGAATCTTGTGATAGTACGTTATCGCGTAAACCGTTGTGACAGTACGTTGTCGCATAGATTCTTGTGACAGTATGTTACAGCATAAGCTCTTGTAGTATTAAGTTATCACGTAGGTTCTTCTGGTAGTTCGTTATCGCATTGAATCTTGTGACAGTACTTTGTCGCATAGATTCTTGTGACAGTATGTTATATCATAAGCTCTTGTAGTATTAAGTTATCACGTAGGTTCTTCTGGTAGCTCGTTATCACATTGAATCTTGTGACAGTACGTTATCGCATTGAATCTTGTGACAGTACGTTGTCGCATAGATTCTTGTGACAATATGTTATAGCATAAGCTCTTGTAGTATTACGTTATCACGTAGATTCTTCTGGTAATTCGTTATCGCATTGAATCTTGTGACAGTACGTTATCGCATAGATTCTTGTGACAGTATGTTATAGCATAAGCTCTTGTAGTATTACGTTATCACGTAGATTCTTCTGGTAGTTCGTTATCGCATTGAATCTTGTGATAGTACGTTATCGCGTAAACCGTTGTGACAGTACGTTGTCGCTTAGATTCTTGTGACAGTATGTTACAGCATAAGCTCTTGTAGTATTAAGTTATCACGTAGGTTCTTCTGGTAGTTCGTTATCGCATTGAATCTTGTGACAGTACGTTGTCGCATAGATTCTTGTGACAGTAAGTTATAGCATAAGCTCTTGTAGTATTAAGTTATCACGTAGGTTCTTCTGGTAGTTCGTTATCGTATTGAATCTTGTGACAGTACGTTATCGCATAGATTCTTGTGACAGTATGTTATAGCATAAGCTCTTGTAGTATTACGTTATCACGTAGATTCTTCTGGTAGTTCGTTATCGCATTGAATCTTGTGATAGTACGTTATCGCGTAAACCGTTGTGACAGTATGTTATCGCATAGATTCTTGTGACAGTATGTTATCGCGAAGTATCTTGTGGTAGACCGTTATCACGTAGATTCTTGTAGTAGTATGTTATCACGTAGTGTTTTTTTGTAGTACCCTATGTTATCACGTAGACCCTTGTACTAGTTCCCTACGTTATCACGTAGACCCTTGTAGTAGTACCCTATGTTATCACGTAGATTCTTGTAGTAGTATGTTATCACGTAGTGTTTTTTGTAGTACCCTATGTTATCACGTAGACCCTTGTAGTAGTTCCCTACGTTATCACGTAGACCCTTGTAGTAGTTCCCTACGTTATCACGTAGACCCTTGTAGTAGTACCCTATGTTATCACGTAGATTCTTGTAGTAGTATGTTATCACGTAGTGTTTTTTTTGTAGTACCCTATGTTATCACGTATACCCTTGTAGTACTTCCCTACGCGATCACGTAGATTCTTTTAGTAGTACCCTATGTTATCACGTAGACATTTGTAGTAGTACCCTATGTTATCACGTAGATTCTTGTAGTAGTATGTTATCACGTAGTGTTTTTTTGTAGTACCCTATGTTATCACGTAGACCCTTGTAGTAGTTCCCTACGTTATCACGTAGACCCTTGTATTAGTACCCTATGTTATCACGTAGATTCTTGTAGTAGTATGTTATCACGTAGTGTTTTTTTGTAGTACCCTATGTTATCACGTAGAGCCTTGTAGTAGTTTCCTACGTTATCACGTAGACCCTTGTAGTAGTACCCTATGTTATCACGTAGATTCTTGTAGTAGTATGTTATCACGTAGTGTTTTTTTGTAGTACCCTATGTTATCACGTAGACCCTTGTAGTAGTTCCCTACGTTATCACGTAGACCCTTGTAGTAGTTCCCTACGTTATCACGTAGACCCTTGTAGTAGTACCCTATGTTATCACGTAGATTCTTGTAGTAGTATGTTATCACGTAGTGTTTTTTGTAGTACCCTATGTTATCACGTAGATCCTTGTAGTAGTTCCCTACGTTATCACGTAGACCCTTGTAGTAGTACCCTATGTTATCACGTAGACCCTTGTAGTAGTTCCCTACGTTATCACGTAGATTCTTGTAGTAGTACCCTATGTTATCACGTAGACCCTTGTAGTAGTACCCTATGTTATCACGTAGATTCTTGTAGTAGTATGTTATCCCGTAGTGTTTTTTTGTAGTACCCTATGTTATCACGTAGACCCTTGTAGTAGTTCCCTACGTTGTCACGTAGACCTTTGTAGTAGTACCCTATGTTATCACGTAGACCCTTGTAGTAGTACCCTATGTTATCACGTAGACCCTTGTAGTACTTCCCTACGTTATCACGTAGATTCTTTTAGTAGTACCCTATGTTATCACGTAGACCCTTGTAGTAGTACCCTATGCTATCACGTAGATTCTTGTAGTAGTATGTTATCACGTAGTGTTTTTTGTAGTACCCTATGTTATCCCGTAGACCCTTGTAGTAGTTCCCTACGTTATCACGTAGACCCTTGTAGTAGTACCCTATTATATCACGTAGACCCTTGTAGTAGTACCCTATGTTATCACGTAGATTCTTGCAGTAGTATGTTATCACGTAGTGTTTTTTTGTAGTACCCTATGTTATCACGTAGACCCTTGTAGTAGTTCCCTACGTTATCACGTAGACCCTTGTAGTAGTACCCTATGTTATCACGTAGACCCTTGTAGTAGTTCCCTACGTTATCACGTAGATTCTTGTAGTAGTACCCTATGTTATCACGTAGACCCTTGTAGTAGTACCCTATGTTATCACGTAGATTCTTGTAGTAGTATGTTATCACGTAGTGTTCTTTTGTAGTACCCTATGTTATCACGTAGACCCTTGTAGTAGTTCCCTACATTATCACGTAGACCCTTGTAGTAGTACCCTATGTTATCACGTAGACCCTTGTAGTAGTACCCTATGTTATCACGTAGATTCTTGTAGTAGTATGTTATCCCGTAGTGTTTTTTTGTAGTACCCTATGTTATCACGTAGACCCTTGTAGTAGTTCCCTACGTTATCACGTAGACCTTTGTAGTAGTACCCTATGTTATCACGTAGACCCTTGTAGTAGTACCCTATGTTATCACGTAGACCCTTGTAGTACTTCCCTACGTTATCACGTAGATTCTTTTAGTAGTACCCTATGTTATCACGTAGACCCTTGTAGTAGTACCCTATGTTATCACGTAGATTCTTGTAGTAGTATGTTATCAAGTAGTGTTTTTTGTAGTACCCTATGTTATCACGTAGACCCTTGTAGTAGTTCCCTACGTTATCACGTAGACCCTTGTAGTAGTACCCTATGTTATCACGTAGACCCTTGTAGTAGTACCCTATGTTATCACGTAGATTCTTGCAGTAGTATGTTATCACGTATTGTTTTTTTGTAGTACCCTATGTTATCACGTAGACCCTTGTAGTAGTTCCCTACGTTATCACGTAGACCCTTGTAGTAGTACCCTATGTTATCACGTAGACCCTTGTAGTAGTACCCTATGTTATCACGTAGACCCTTGTAGTAGTTCCCTACGTTATCACGTAAAACCTTGTAGTAGTACCCTACGTTATCACGTAGATCCTTGTAGTAGTACCCTATGTTATCACGTAGACCCTTGTAGTAGTACCCTATGTTATCACGTAGACCCTTGTAGTAGTACCCTATGTTATTACGTAGACCCTTGTAGTAGTACCCTATGTTATTACGTAGACCCTTGTAGTAGTACCCTATGTTATCACGTATACCCTTGTAGTAGTACCCTATGTTATCACGTAGACCCTTGAGGTAGTTCCCTATGTTATCACGTAGACCCTTGTAGTAGTACCCTATGTTATCACGTAGACCCTTGTAGTACTTCCCTACGTTATCACGTAGATTCTTTTAGTAGTACCCTATGTTATCACGTAGACCCTTATAGTAGTACCCTATGTTATCACGTAGATTCTTGTAGTAGTATGTTATCACGTAGTGTTTTTTTGTAGTACCCTATGTTATCACGTAGACCCTTGTAGTAGTTCCCTACGTTATCACGTAGACCCTTGTAGTAGTACCCTATGTTATCACGTAGACCCTTGTAGTAGTACCCTATGTTATCACGTAGATTCTTGTAGTAGTATGTTATCACGTAGTGTTTTTTTGTAGTACCCTATGTTATCACGTAGACCCTTGTAGTAGTTCCCTACGTTATCACGTAGACCCTTGTAGTAGTACCCTATGTTATCACGTAGACCCTTGTAGTAGTACCCTATGTTATCACGTAGACCCTTGTAGTAGTTCCCTACGTTATGACGTAGACCCTTGTAGTAGTACTCTACGTTATCACGTAGATCCTTGTAGTAGTACCCTATGTTATCACGTAGACCCTTGTAGTAGTACCCTATGTTATCACGTAGACCCTTGTAGTAGTACCCTATGTTATTACGTAGACCCTTGTAGTAGTACCCTATGTTATTACGTAGACCCTTGTAGTAGTTCCCTATGTTATCACGTAGACCCTTGTAGTAGTACCCTATGTTATTACGTAGACCCTTGTAGTAGTACGTTATGACGTAAATATCTTAACATAAAACAGATGTAAAGAACGAATAAATAATAATAATAAATAAAAATACATCAATATATAATGTTTGCAACTTTGATTTTATGTGCAATATTATCTCTTATATGTTGCCTTTCTGATAAAGAGAAGACTCTTGTTTCATATTGAGGCGGAACAAGTATTTTTCAGGCGACGAATACGTATTTTGTGTGCCTACGCAGTCTTTTTAAGTTAAAGTTTAAGGCATAGATTTTAAACTTTAGTGAATAAAGTAATCAGAATCGATTTACCCTATAAGTTCTGGAGTGGAGAATCCGTGTTTTTGCTGTCCTTGCAAACAGAAATTTCTAAAGCAGTTCTTAAGCAAAACGAAAAAATAATATTGGAGTACATAAATAAAACAATATTGTCCACCTATTCTCAAACGTCGTGAACAGTATCTACTATGATACCCAGTGAGGTATCTTCTGAATTAAAAGGTATTTTTTTCTTAATGTGTAATGGATTCTATTAAAACATTTTGGCCTTAGGTACATATGTTTACTAAAATGTAAATAATATTTTGACACTGTTTATGGTAATTGGAAATACTTACTGCACGGTAAGAGTGGCCAAGTATTACCGAAAAGTTGCTTATCTTTAATCTTTCAACATCACTTATTAAAATTATAGTTTCAAGCAGAGACTTTTAACCGCGGCGCCTCATGTAAACGATTTCATTTGTTTACACGAGGTAGTGGTAATCAAATGAAGTAACTGGCGAAGGCTTTTAGTCGGCTCAATAAATCAGAGTTTAATATTCACACTTTTAACAAAGCTCATGCATCATGATTCGTAGGTTGTCAGTAAATGCCGCTTCGTTTAACTCTGTACGACTGCTCTTCTATCTCCGTCCATTAAAATCTATTCAAGTGCTGGCGCAGTTTGAATGAAAGAAATAAAACAATTTTCTTAAAAATTTAAATACATTAACGCCATCTTGATCAGGGCGTTAAACAATTATTATATAATATTAAATTGACATATTAATATTACAGCCCTCTTAAAATATCAACAATTGGTTTTGCAATTGTTAAATATGTTTACTTATTAAAAATTTGTGCATCGCTATAATTTTCTTATATCGGCCTAGTTAACCATAACAATCAATGATAAAGCATACTTTTCATATATCTTAATTTGACAATGACTTCAACGACTATCTGTAAGTTTTGGAATCAGTAGGAATAATACAGTTTAATTCTTTATAGTTGCATGAGTTCCCAAATAAGAAGATGAAAATTATAGATCTGATTCAATTAAATCATTGCAATTATTTAAAAAAAATAATAATTTTAATATCTTTTAGTGGTTCAAGGATCAGAATTTTCAAATTACTGCTGATTAAAAAGTATCAAGTTAATTCTTTCCGCATGTAGAAAATCAGGTTTATGACGTTACTTTTATTAACTCATTTAATTTAGTTCAATTTGAGTTATTCCACACACAATAACAAACGACAGTGTAAATACACATAATTTAAAGGTACAAAGGGCTTATGTAACCTAAAAATTCGTTTACAACATTGATCAAAGATTAACGACAGCAGGTTTACTGTTCCATGTGGATTTTAACAACTAACATAACTTGTACATTATTTTGCCCACGTAGCTTATGTTAAAACTTAGGTTTCGACTTAAAAAAGTTAATTTTCATACTAGTTTCTTCGTGAGGTTTTCTCCAGTGATGCACTTCAATAGTGGTGAGTGTAAGCCCTTACTGATAAAGGCTACATGGTCGCCGAAACTAATATGATTAAATAGGCTAGAGATAGATAGTTTAAATTTACAAGCTAACTTTAAAATTTTCTTTGGGTAATTGTTCTCACTAGCTAAGCTCTGATTAACAAAATAGATTCAGTCATCGCCAAAGGCAGGCCTAAATACCAAAAAGCTGCACTAAAATTCTCACATACACTAGTATAATAATCATACTAGTTTCGGCGTGGTACGTTCTTCAGTGATGGGCTTCATCAGTAATGAGTGTAAACCCATACTAATGAGGGCGACATGCTCGCCGGAACTAGCATGATTAAATAAACTACTCGCTAGTTTAAGTTAACTAGCTAAATAAAAAAAATCTTTTTAGGAAATCGTTCTCAATAGTTAGGTTCTAAGTAAGAAAATAGGTTTAGTAATGTTCACAAGGATTTTAAACAATCTCACAATAAAACACAATTTTCACGAAATTGAGTCTGGAAAAATCGCCAGTACTTCTTACCTTCTGAAAAACCCGTTTGGAAACATCTAATGAAAAAATCGAACCATGTCATCATCCATTCTAGACTAGAAAATTTTCGAAGAAAAAATTTACATTTTACTAGAGATTTGAGCACACCACATACATATTATGTTTTTTGTTGAAAGACTGACTGTCTAAGGTAGATAGTTTTATCACTCATTTCTTCTCGCGGTCAAAACCAAAGTGTAGGCCTATATAGTTGATGAATATTAAGAAGACGCCGCGAAGTTCAGGAAAAACAATATTCACTAAACATAATTTTTTATAGTTAAAAGATGCTAGTCAATATTATACGTAATAATTTACATTGCTTTAAGAAAATATATGAATAAAATACCTAAATAGAGGTGCCTTCCGGTCTTCAGGTAGTTGAGGGAAGGAGTAGGGCGTTACTCATTGCAGTGAGTAAGCTATCTTAATACGATCCCACAAAAGAGATACTTTACCAATCTCTAGTTAGAACTGACATTGTTTTCTGTGCACATTTCAGTATTGCGTACGGCGTTGGTCTTATTTAAACGTCTGTGTGCTATAGGTTTTACCGTGTTTTCATTAAGTTACCTATTATAAATTTACCTTTTGAATTCGACAATGATTTTAATTTTCTCCTCTAAATAATCTCGTATTATGATTTTCGTAACTGTTGAGATTATGTATTTTGAATACTCAAATCGAACTATTCGTGAGTATTGTTCTTCTAACAAAAATTTCAAAGAGTATTAAATAAGATAAATTGAACAGTTTAAATCGAATTCATAATCTAAGATAAATAAAACATTAATCTGTCACGGAACTGGAAAGCTCTGTCTTGACTGAAGAGAAAGCATTGGGAACTATAGCAGAATTTAATATCAATTAAAGGGGAAAAGAAATATTTCTGTTTCAATCAATGTCAATAACATGAACTACTGGGACGAAAAATAGTGAAATTTTGTCGATTCTAAAATTCTAAAACAAGTGAATTTGAACAAGAGTGTTCAACAAACAAAAATTTCAACGAGTATTAAATAAGATAAATTGAACAGTTTAAATCGAATTCATAATCTAAGATAAATAAAACATTAATCTGTCACGGAACTAGAAAGCTCTGTCTTGACTGAAGAGAAAGCATTGGGAACTATAGCAGAATTTAATATCAATCAAAGGGGAAAAGAAATATTTCTGTTTCAATCAATGTCAATAACATGAACTACTGGGACGAGAAATAGTGAAATTTTGTCGATTCTAAAATTTTAAAACAAGTGAATTTGAACAAGAGTGTTCAACAAACAAAAATTTCAACGAGTATTAAATAAGATAAATTGAACAGTTTAAATCGAATTCATAATCTAAGATAAATAAAACATTAATCTGTCACGGAACTAGAAAGCTCTGTCTTGACTGAAGAGAAAGCATTGGGAACTATAGCAGAATTTAATATCAATCAAAAGGGAAAAGAAATATTTCTGTTTCAATCAATGTCAATAACATGAGCTACTGGGACGAAAAATAGTGAAATTTTGTCGATTCTAAAATTCTAAAACAAGCGAATTTGAACAAGAGCGTGAACAACAATCTTTTTGATGACAAGTTCTTGCAAAAGACGGTAGTGGAGCGATGAACCAGTTTTGTCGAGGAGAAGGAAATCATACACAAATCTCAAGCCGGTTTCCACAGGCACATAAATAATATGATCAGCTCTGTTAATTCCACACATGCCAAAGATACATAGGAAGATATCAAAGTTAACGGTCCTTGTAGAAAATTTAAGGAAGCCCTTCCTTCTGACCGCCAATGCTAACCCATAAATCATGTGCGTTATATTAACTGATTACTCCAAAGTAGGTTGAGGGACAATGCGATGTAGGATTATTCGATTTAATATTTAACGACATAATTGATCCCAAATGATGTGTCTGTGAAAGTGCTCATCAGTTTTGTACAACCTATTAGGCCCCCAGAGGAAGCATCACACATCTGGGATATAGGTTAAACGATTCCCTGTTCAAATTAAATTTATAAGCAAAATGAAACGTCGGTGAACTATCAAAGAACGTTATACTAACGTTCTGAACTGTTGCAACAATCAAAGAACTATTCTGGAGGAAGGTAACATCTTCACTACCTAGAAGGTGTACTAACTCGGCTGCTCATATAGAGACAACAATGTGAAGCAAATTCTCCTGCAAAAAATAGACAGCCACTAAACCAGGAGTCAACTACTATGTTCTAGTTTACCATAGTAATAAGCCAGTACTAGAGAAAGGTAGCTTCGAAGCTGCTATCACATCTAATATAGCCCGTAGAGCAAGGGTGAAGTTAGAATATCCTTGATATTACCTAGAGCCGCAAAATCCACGCCCATTGCAGACAAATAGGTCTTGATTAAAGAATCGAATTCTTGATATTTCACAAAAAATTGTAGCTCTAAGATTAAATGACAGTATTCTTGCAAAAGCGCCAAAGGAAGTTAACAATAAATGGGACGCAGTCACATACAAATGATGCACGGGAAGAAATGTTTTGTAAAGCATTGTTAACTCTCCCTATTTTGCGACGTAGATAAAAAAATTTCTGAAATATTTTGTGTTTTTGGTGTAAGGAAAGTACATGGAAAACTATTGCTTAATTTCAATACTTCGATAACACAAAGGGATATTTCGTAATATTTTGTTTTTCTTAGTTTAAGGAAACTACATTAAAGCTTTTGTCAAGTTTCATTACTCTAGACGTAGACAAAGGCATTTTTCGTAATATTTTGTTTTTCTTAGTTTAAGGAAACTACATTAACAGCTATTGTCTAGTTCAGCGGTTCCTAATAGGTGGCCCGCGCACATAGGAGTCCACGCACAATGGCTCAAGGGCCCGTTAGATGTCACTGAAATTAAAATATTTTTATGTAACACGTTCCCTGCGATCGTAACCGTAACAATGTACTTCATGAAAATTAATTATAGGAATCGGCTTGGTATGCCGTATGATTTCAGATTAAAAGTGCCAAGTATGGATCCTAACATTACTGAAATTATGAAATCATAGGACAGACTCAACTTATTTCACTAGAGCTAATGTTAAGCTGTGAGTTAATATTGAAATAATAATATTATTAATATTGGTATTATATTTTTAATCAATAGTTTTTTTCTATTTATCGCAATTAAAATAGACTTGTGATACTTATTTTCAATTCATTAACTTCTTGTTCTAATAAAAATAATTATATTAATAAGTTAAAGAATTTGGCGTCGACCTACAAACTTTAGCATGTCGATAGTCTTACGTTTTGTATCTTAAATAAATTTAAAACACTTCTTTAATAATGAAGTACAATGTACAAAGTGTAATTGTAATAAACTTGTGGTAGCGAGTTTCCTACCTAGTGAAACGAAAATTATATTAAAAGCTATTGTCAACTTTTCTTATCTTCCAACGTACATGACGTGATCGTTATTTTTGTACTTATTAATATAAAGAATGTATGTTAAAAGCTATTGTCAATTTTCCTTATACTCCGACATATGCAACGGTATTTTTCGTAAAATTCTGTTTTCCTTAGTGAAACGAAAATTATATTAAAAGCTATTGTCAACTTTTCTTATCTTCCAACTTACAAAGCAACATTTTTAGTAATATTTTGTATTTATTAGTGCAAGGAAAGTATATTGAAAGCTATTGTTAACTTTTCTTGCCTTCCAACTTACATGACGTGATCGTTATATTTTGTACTTATTAATGTAAAGAATGTATGTTAAAAGCTATTGTCAATTTTCCTTATACTCCGACATATGCAACGGTATTTTTCGTAAAATTCTGTTTTCCTTAGTGAAACGAAAATTATATTAAAAGCTATTGTCAACTTTTCTTATCTTCCAACTTACAAAGCAACATTTTTAGTAATATTTTGTATTTATTAGTGTAAGGAAAGTATATTGAAAGCTATTGCTAACTGTTCCTATCTTCCAACGTACTCAGCGACATTATTAGTAATATTTTGTAGTTAGTGAAAGGAAAATTATATTAAAAGCTATTGTCAATTTTCTTTATACTCCGACGTATGCAACGGTATTTTTCGTAATATTCTGTTTTCCTTAGTGAAACGAAAATTATATTAAAAGCTATTGTCAACGTTTCTTATCTTCCAACTTACAAAGCAACATTTTTAGTAATATTTTGTATTTATTAGTGTAAGGAAAGTATATTGAAGGCTATTGTTAACTTTTCTTGCCTTCCAACTTACATGACGTGATCGTTATATTTTGTACTTATTAATGTAAAGAATGTATGTTAAAAGCTATTGTCAATTTTCCTTATACTCCGACGTATGCAACGGTATTTTTCGTAATATTCTGTTTTCCTTAGTGAAACGAAAATTATATTAAAAGCTATTGTCAACTTTTCTTATCTTCCAACGTACATGACGTGATCGTTATTTTTGTACTTATTAATATAAAGAATGTATGTTAAAAGCTATTGTCAATTTTCCTTATACTCCGACATATGCAACGGTATTTTTCGTAAAATTCTGTTTTCCTTAGTGAAACGAAAATTATATTAAAAGCTATTGTCAACTTTTCTTATCTTCCAACTTACAAAGCAACATTTTTAGTAATATTTTGTATTTATTAGTGTAAGGAAAGTATATTGAAAGCTATTGCTAACTGTTCCTATCTTCCAACGTACTCAGCGACATTATTAGTAATATTTTGTAGTTAGTGAAAGGAAAATTATATTAAAAGCTATTGTCAATTTTCTTTATACTCCGACGTATGCAATGATATTTTTCGTAATATTCTGTTTTCCTTAGTGAAACGAAAATTATATTAAAAGCTATTGTCAACTTTTCTTATCTTCCAACTTACAAAGCAACATTTTTAGTAATATTTTGTATTTATTAGTGCAAGGAAAGTATATTGAAAGCTATTGTTAACTTTTCTTGCCTTCCAACTTACATGACGTGATCGTTATATTTTGTACTTATTAATGTAAAGAATGTATGTTAAAAGCTATTGTCAATTTTCCTTATACTCCGACGTATGCAATGATATTTTTCGTAATATTCTGTTTTCCTTAGTGAAACGAAAATTATATTAAAAGCTATTGTCAACTTTTCTTATCTTCCAACTTACAAAGCAACATTTTTAGTAATATTTTGTATTTATTAGTGCAAGGAAAGTATATTGAAAGCTATTGTTAACTTTTCTTGCCTTCCAACTTACATGACGTGATCGTTATATTTTGTACTTATTAATGTAAAGAATGTATGTTAAAAGCTATTGTCAATTTTCCTTATACTCCGACGTATGCAATGATATTTTTCGTAATATTCTGTTTTCCTTAGTGAAACGAAAATTATATTAAAAGCTATTGTCAACTTTTCTTATCTTCCAACTTACAAAGCAACATTTTTAGTAATATTTTGTATTTATTAGTGCAAGGAAAGTATATTGAAAGCTATTGTTAACTTTTCTTGCCTTCCAACTTACATGACGTGATCGTTATATTTTGTACTTATTAATGTAAAGAATGTATGTTAAAAGCTATTGTCAATTTTCCTTATACTCCGACGTATGCAATGATATTTTTCGTAATATTCTGTTTTCCTTAGTGAAACGAAAATTATATTAAAAGCTATTGTCAACTTTTCTTATCTTCCAACTTACAAAGCAACATTTTTAGTAATATTTTGTATTTATTAGTGCAAGGAAAGTATATTGAAAGCTATTGTTAACTTTTCTTGCCTTCCAACTTACATGACGTGATCGTTATATTTTGTACTTATTAATGTAAAGAATGTATGTTAAAAGCTATTGTCAATTTTCCTTATACTCCGACGTATGCAATGATATTTTTCGTAATATTCTGTTTTCCTTAGTGAAACGAAAATTATATTAAAAGCTATTGTCAACTTTTCTTATCTTCCAACTTACAAAGCAACATTTTTAGTAATATTTTGTATTTATTAGTGCAAGGAAAGTATATTGAAAGCTATTGTTAACTTTTCTTGCCTTCCAACTTACATGACGTGATCGTTATATTTTGTACTTATTAATGTAAAGAATGTATGTTAAAAGCTATTGTCAATTTTCCTTATACTCCGACGTATGCAATGATATTTTTCGTAATATTCTGTTTTCCTTAGTGAAACGAAAATTATATTAAAAGCTATTGTCAACTTTTCTTATCTTCCAACTTACAAAGCAACATTTTTAGTAATATTTTGTATTTATTAGTGTAAGGAAAGTATATTGAAAGCTATTGCTAACTGTTCCTATCTTCCAACGTACTCAGCGACATTTTTAGTAATATTTTGTAGTTAGTGAAAGGAAAATTATACTAAAAGCTATCGTAAATTTTATTTATTCTCCGACGTACACAACCACGTCTGAATGTTGAAAGCTATTGTCAATTTCAACTATCCTCCGACGTAGAAAACGATATTTTTAATAATGTTTTGTATTTCGTAGTGTAAGGAAAGTACAGTAAAAGCTATTATCAAATTTCCTTACTTTCCAACGTACAAAAAGACAATTTTAGTAATATTTTGTATTTATTAGTGTAAGGAAAGTACATTAAATTTATTTTTAACTCTCTTTACCCTCAGACTATGACAGACACTATCGTAAAACTGTATTTTGAATTTCTGATTTTAAAGAAAGTAAATTAAAGCTACAGTCTATTATCCTTATCTTAATACAAAGTTTTTCGTGATATTTTGTTTATCTTAGTGTAAATAAAATTAGGAGCAATTGATAAGGTCATTATCCTCCGACGTATGTTGTGATAATATCAACTAAAGTACTCAGGTATATTCCTAAATACTGCAAAAAGCCTCTTAAAGCTGCACGTGTGGAGACCCTAAAACTCCATTTGGGTTAGGTATGGACGCTGTGGTTAGGTTATTAACTAGGTTTCTAAAGAGCCTAGTATCATGTAAACAAAATATTTCTAGGGGCCACATAATTGCCACTTAGGAATTGTATACAATTAAGGCACTCAGTCTCTGTAAAAGTGTGAGCATTAGATTTAGATTTATGAGGTGGCTAAAAGCATCGCCCATTTCATCATTTGATGGTCTAGTTAATAAATTTACAGACATATAAACAAATCGAAAAGCTTTTATCAGCGTTTCCTTATAATGACTCAATTCTTACCGTATATTGTATATAGGAAAACTAATTGAGTGAGTGCATCGACGGAGTGGGCGGCATGTGTTCTAAATATGGATTAACTCCTGTCTGGTCATAAAGTCCTGGAGATATCTGTCTCGTAATTCAACATTTCAAATACTTTATTTGAAATGAATATAAAAATTTGAACACATGAAAATTAACCTAATATTATATAAAAACTTGATTTTGTAATAATTGTTTATGCTTTATTACTAGCTAAGTAAGGCTATTGAAATTTCGTAAATCATGAATTTGCTTAAACAAGAGATAAACAATAGTTATGACAACAATTAAAAAAAAACGTTTTAAGGGCCATGCAATTATACTATATTAAAATTTATAGATCCAAATAAAATGTCGTAAAGCAAGTACAAGTAGCACTTGCGTTCTCAAACAAAGCTATTCCTTGGAGAAAATAATACAATTTCCATTTCTTAAAACTAAATTCTGAGTCTTATAAAACTTGTTTCGGGTAAATAGCGTAGAAGTTTAATGTAGATAGCATAGATGTGTAACGAGTAGAAAACGCACAAGATCAACAAGGTAGCCTATATAGTTGACTAGAGTATAGAGAAGATATCGTACATATTTAACATAGATAGCATAGATGTGTGACGAGTAGAAAACGCACAAGATCAACAAGGTAGCCTACATAGTATACTAGAGTATAGAGAATATATCGTACATATTTAACATAGATAGCATAGATGTGTGACGAGTAGAAAACGCACAAGATCAACAAGGTAGCCTATATAGTATACTAGAGTATAGAGAATATATCGTACATATTTAACATAGATAGCATAGATGTGTAACGAGTAGAAAACGAACAAGATCAACAAGGTAGCCTACATAGTATACTAGAGTATAGAGAAGATATCGTACATATTTAACATAGATAGCATAGATGTGTGACGAGTAGAAAAAGCACAAGATCAACAAGGTAGCCTATATAGTATACTAGAGTATAGAGAATATATCGTACATATTTAACATAGATAGCATAGATGTGTAACGAGTAGAAAACGCACAAGATCAACAAGGTAGCCTACATAGTATACTAGAGTATAGAGAATATATCGTACATATTTAACATAGATAGCATAGATGTGTGACGAGTAGAAAACGCACAAGATCAACAAGGTAGCCTATATAGTATACTAGAGTATAGAGAATATATCGTACATATTTAACATAGATAACATAGATGTGTAACGAGTAGAAAACGAACAAGATCAACAAGGTAGCCTACATAGTATACTAGAGTATAGAGAATATATCGTACATATTTAACATAGATAGCATAGATGTGTAACGAGTAGAAAACGCACAAGATCAACAAAGTAGCCTATATAGTTGACTAGAGTATAGAGAAGATATCGTACATATTTAACATAGATATCATAGATGTGTGACGAGTAGAAAACGCACAAGATCAACAAGGTAGCCTATATAGTTGACTAGAGTATAGAGAAGATATCGTACATATTTAACATAGATAGCATAGATGTGTAACGAGTAGAAAACGCACAAGATCAACAAGGTAGCTTATATAGTTGACTAGAGTATAGAGAAGATATCGTACATATTTAACATAGATAGCATAGATGTGTAACGAGTAGAAAACGCACAAGAACAACAAAGTAGCCTATATAGTTGACTAGAGTATAGAGAAGATATCGTACATATTTAACATAGATAGCATAGATGTGTGACGAGTAGAAAAGGCACAAGATCAACAAGGTAGCCTATATAGTTGACTAGAGTATAGAGACGATATCGTACATAATTAACATAGATAGCATAGATGTGTGACGAGTAGAAAACGCACAAGATCAACAAGGTAGCCTATATAGTTGAGTAGAGTATAGAGAAGATATCGTACATATTTAACATAGATAGCATAGATGTGTGACGAGTAGAAAAGGCACAAGATCAACAAGGTAGCCTATATAGTTGACTAGAGTATAGAGAAGATATCGTACATAATTAACATAGATAGCATAGATGTGTGACGAGTAGAAAACGCACAAGATCAACAAGGTAGCTTATATAGTTGACTAGAGTATAGAGAAGATATCGTACATATTTAACATAGATAGCATAGATGTGTGACGAGTAGAAAAGGCACAAGATCAACAAGGTAGCCTATATAGTTGACTAGAGTATAGAGAAGATATCGTACATAATTAACATAGATAGCATAGATGTGTGACGAGTAGAAAACGCACAAGAACAACAAGGTAGCTTATATAGTTGACTAGAGTATAGAGAAGATATCGTACATATTTAACATAGATAGCATAGATGTGTGACGAGTAGAAAAGGCACAAGATCAACAAGGTAGCCTATATAGTTGACTAGAGTATAAAGAAGATATCGTACATATTTAACATAGATAGCATAGATGTGTGACGAGTAGAAAACGCACAAGATCAACAAGGTAGCCTATATAGTTGACTAGAGTATAGAGAAGATATCGTACATAATTAACATAGATAGCATAGATGTGTAACGAGTAGAAAACGCACAAGATCAACAAGGTAGTCTATATAGTTGACTAGATTATAGAGAAGATATCGTACATATTTAACATAGATAGCATAGATGTGTAACGAGTAGAAAACGCACAAGATCAACAAGGTAGCCTATATAGTTCACTAGAGTATAAAGAAGATATCGTACATATTTAACATAGATAGCATAGATGTGTGACGAGTAGAAAACTCACAAGATCAACCAGGTAGCCTACATAGTATACTAGAGTATAGAGAAGATATCGTACATATTTAACATAGATAGCATAGATGTGTGACGAGTAGAAAACGCACAAGATCAACAAGGTAGCCTACATAGTATACTAGAGTATAGAGAAGATATCGTACATATTTAACATAGATAGTATAGATGTGTGACGAGTAGAAAACGCACAAGATTAACAAGGTAGTCTATATAGTTGACTAGAGTATAGAGAAGATATCGTACATATTTAACATAGATAGCATAGATGTGTGACGAGTAGAAAACGCACAAGATCAACAAGGTAGCCTATATAGTTAACTAGAGTATAGAGAAGATATCGTACATATTTAACATAGATGTGTAACAAGTAGAAAACGCACAAGATCAACAAGGTAGCCTACATATTTGACTAGAGTATAGAGAAGATATCGTACATATTTAACATAGATAGCATAGATGTGTAACGAGTAGAAAACGCACAAGATCAACAAGGTAACCTATATAGTTGACTAGAGTATAAAGAAGATATCGTACAAATTTAACATAGATAGCATAAATGTGTAACGAGTAGAAAACGCACAAGATCAACAAGGTAGCCTATATAGTTAACTAGAGTATAGAGAAGATATCGTACATATTTAACATATATGTGTAACAAGTAGAAAACGCACAAGATCAACAAGGTAGCCTACATATTTGACTAGAGTATAGAGAAGATATCGTACATATTTAACATAGATAGCATAGGTGTGTAACGAGTAGAAAACGCACAAGATCAACAAGGTAACCTATATAGTTGACTAGAGTATAGAGAAGATATCGTACATATTTAACATAGATAGCATAGATGTGTGACGAGTAGAAAACGCACAAGATCAACAACGTAGCCTACATAGTATACTAGAGTATAGAGAAGATATCGTACATATTTAACATAGATAGTATAGATGTGTGACGAGTAGAAAACGCACAAGATCAACAAGGTAGTCTATATAGTTGACTAGAGTATAGAGAAGATATCGTACATATTTAACATAGATAGCATAGATGTGTAACGAGTAGAAAACGCACAAGATCAACAAAGTAGCCTATATAGTTGACTAGAGTATAGAGAAGATATCGTACATATTTAACATAGATAGTATAGATGTGTGACGAGTAGAAAACGCACAAGATCAACAAGGTAGTCTATATAGTTGACTAGAGTATAGAGAAGATATCGTACATATTTAACATAGATAGCATAGATGTGTAACGAGTAGAAAACGCACAAGATCAACAAGGTAGTCTATATAGTTGACTAGAGTATAGAGAAGATATCGTACATATTTAACATAGATAGCATAGATGTGTAACGAGTAGAAAACGCACAAGATCAACAAGGTAGCTTATATAGTTGACTAGAGTATAGAGAAGATATCGTACATATTTAACATAGATAGCATAGATGTGTGACGAGTAGAAAAGGCACAAGATCAACAAGGTAGCCTACATAGTATACTAGAGTATAGAGAAGATATCGTCCATATTTAACATAGATAGCATAGATGTGTAACGAGTAGAAAACGCACAAGATCAACAAGGGAGCCTATATAGTTGACTAGATTATAGAGAAGATATCGTACATATTTAACATAGATAGCATAGATGTGTGACGAGTAGAAAACGCACAAGATCAACAAGGGAGCCTATATAGTTCACTAGAGTATAAAGAAGATATCGTACATATTTAACATAGATAGCATAGATGTGTGACGAGTAGAAAACTCACAAGATCAACAAGGTAGCTTATATAGTTGACTAGAGTATAGAGAAGATATCGTACATATTTAACATAGATAGCATAGATGTGTGACGAGTAGAAAACTCACAAGATCAACCAGGTAGCCAACATAGTATACTAGAGGATAGAGAAGATATCGTCCATATTTAACATAGATAGCATAGATGTGTGACGAGTAGAAAACGCACAAGATCAACAAGGTAGTCTATATAGTTGACTAGAGTATAGAGAAGATATCGTACATATTTAACATAGATAGCATAGATGTGTGACGAGTAGAAAACGCACAAGATCAACAAGGGAGCCTATATAGTTCACTAGAGTATAAAGAAGATATCGTACATATTTAACATAGATAGCATAGATGTGTGACGAGTAGAAAACTCACAAGATCAACCAGGTAGCCAAAATAGTATACTAGATTATAGAGAAGATATCGTACATATTTAACATAGATAGCATAGATGTGTGACGAGTAGAAAACGCACAAGATCAACAAGGGAGCCTATATAGTTGACTAGATTATAGAGAAGATATCGTACATATTTAACATAGATAGCATAGATGTGTGACGAGTAGAAAACTCACAAGATCAACCAGGTAGCCAACATAGTATACTAGAGTATAGAGAAGATATCGTCCATATTTAACATAGATAGCATAGATGTGTAACGAGTAGAAAACGCACAAGATCAACAAGGTAGCCTATATAGTTGACTAGATTATAGAGAAGATATCGTACATATTTAACATAGATAGCATAGATGTGTGACGAGTAGAAAACGCACAAGATCAACAAGGTAGCCTATATAGTTGACTAGAGTATAGAGAAGATATCGTATATATTTAACATAGATAGCATAGATGTGTGACGAGTAGAAAACGCACAAGATCAACGAGGTAGCCTATATAGTTGACTAGAGTATAGAGAAGATATCGTACATATTTAACATAGATAGCATAGATGTGTAACGAGTAGAAAACGCACAAGATCAACAAGGTAGCCTATATAGTTGACTAGATTATAGAGAAGATATCGTACATATTTAACATAGATAGCATAGATGTGTGACGAGTAGAAAACGCACAAGATCAACAAGGTAGCCTATATAGTTTACTAGAGTATAGAGAAGATATCGTACATATTTAACATAGATAGCATAGATGTGTGACGAGTAGAAAACGCATAAGATCAACGAGGTAGCCTATATAGTTGACTAGAGTATAGAGAAGATATCGTACATATTTAACATAGATAGCATAGATGTGTGACGAGTAGAAAACGCACAAGATCAACAAGGGAGCCTATATAGTTCACTAGAGTATAAAGAAGATATCGTACATATTTAACATAGATAGCATAGATGTGTGACGAGTAGAAAACTCACAAGATCAACCAGGTAGCCAACATAGTATACTAGAGTATAGAGAAGATATCGTACATATTTAACATAGATAGCATAGATGTGTGACGAGTAGAAAACGCACAAGATCAACAAGGTAGCCTATATAGTTAACTAGAGTATAGAGAAGATATCGTACATATTTAACATAGATGTGTAACAAGTAGAAAACGCACAAGATCAACAAGGTAGCCTACATATTTGACTAGAGTATAGAGAAGATATCGTACATATTTAACATAGATAGCATAGATGTGTAACGAGTAGAAAACGCACAAGATCAACAAGGTAACCTATATAGTTGACTAGAGTATATAGAAGATATCGTACAAATTTAACATAGATAGCATAAATGTGTAACGAGTAGAAAACGCACAAGATCAACAAGGTAGCCTATATAGTTAACTAGAGTATAGAGAAGATATCGTACATATTTAACATAGATGTGTAGCAAGTAGAAAACGCACAAGATCAACAAGGTAGCCTATATAGTTAACTAGAGTATAGAGAAGATATCGTACATATTTAACATAGATGTGTAACAAGTGGAAAACGCACAAGATCAACAAGGTAGCCTACATATTTGACTAGAGTATAGAGAAGATATCGTACATATTTAACATATATAGCATAGGTGTGTAACGAGTAGAAAACGCACAAGATCAACAAGGTAACCTATATAGTTGACTAGAGTATAGAGAAGATATCGTACATATTTAACATAGATAGCATAGATGTGTGACGAGTAGAAAACGCACAAGATCAACAACGTAGCCTACATAGTATACTAGAGTATAGAGAAGATATCGTACATATTTAACATAGATAGTATAGATGTGTGACGAGTAGAAAACGCACAAGATCAACAAGGTAGTCTATATAGTTGACTAGAGTATAGAGAAGATATCGTACATATTTAACATAGATAGCATAGGTGTGTAACGAGTAGAAAACGCACAAGATCAACAAGGTAACCTATATAGTTGACTAGAGTATAGAGAAGATATCGTACATATTTAACATAGATAGCATAGATGTGTGACGAGTAGAAAACGCACAAGATCAACAACGTAGCCTACATAGTATACTAGAGTATAGAGAAGATATCGTACATATTTAACATAGATAGTATAGATGTGTGACGAGTAGAAAACGCACAAGATCAACAAGGTAGTCTATATAGTTGACTAGAGTATAGAGAAGATATCGTACATATTTAACATAGATAGCATAGATGTGTAACGAGTAGTAAACCCACAAGATCAACAAAGTAGCCTATATAGTTGAATAGAGTATAGAGAAGATATCGTACATATTTAACATAGATAGTATAGATGTGTGACGAGTAGAAAACGCACAAGATCAACAAGGTAGTCTATATAGTTGACTAGAGTATAGAGAAGATATCGTACATATTTAACATAGATAGCATAGATGTGTAACGAGTAGAAAACGCACAAGATCAACAAAGTAGCCTATATAGTTGACTAGAGTATAGAGAAGATATCGTACATATTTAACATAGATAGCATAGATGTGTAACGAGTAGAAAACGCACAAGATCAACAAGGTAGCTTATATAGTTGACTAGAGTATAGAGAAGATATCGTACATATTTAACATAGATAGCATAGATGTGTGACGAGTAGAAAAGGCACAAGATCAACAAGGTAGCCTACATAGTATACTAGAGTATAGAGAAGATATCGTCCATATTTAACATAGATAGCATAGATGTGTAACGAGTAGAAAACGCACAAGATCAACAAGGGAGCCTATATAGTTGACTAGATTATAGAGAAGATATCGTACATATTTAACATAGATAGCATAGATGTGTGACGAGTAGAAAACGCACAAGATCAACAAGGTAGCCTATATAGTTGACTAGAGTATAGAGAAGATATCGTACATATTTAACATAGATAGCATAGATGTGTAACAAGTAGAAAACGCACAAGATGAACAAGGTAGCCTATATAGTTGAGTAGAGTATAGAGAAGATATCGTACATATTTAACATAGATAGCATAGATGTGTAACGAGTAGAAAACGCACAAGATCAACAAGGTAGTCTATATAGTTTACTAGAGTATAGAGAAGATATCGTACATATTTAACATAGATAGCATACATGTGTAACGAGTAGAAAACGCACAAGATGAACAAGGTAGCCTATATAGTTGACTAGAGTATAGAGAAGATATCGTACATATTTAACATAGATAGCATAGATGTGTGACGAGTAGAAAACGCACAAGATCAACAAGGTAGCCTATATAGTTGACTAGAGTATAGAGAAGATATCGTACATATTTAACATAGATAGCATAGATGTGTAACGAGTAGAAATCGCACAAGATCAACAAGGTAGCCTATATACTTGACTAGAGTATAGAGAAGATATCGTACATATTTAACATAGATAGCATAGATGTGTAACGAGTAGAAAACGCACAAGATCAACAAGGTAGCCTATATAGTTGACTAGAGTATAGAGAAGATATCGTACATATTTAACATAGATAGCATAGATGTGTGACGAGTAGAAAACGCACAAGATGAACAAGGTAGCCTATATAGTTGAGTAGAGTATAGAGAAGATATCGTACATATTTAACATAGATAGCATAGATGTGTAACGATTAGAAAACGCACAAGATCAACAAGGTAGACTATATAGTTGACTAGAGTATAGAGAAGATATCGTACATATTTAACATAGATAGCATAGATGTGTGACGAGTAGAAAACGCACAAGATCAACAAGGTAGCCTACATAGTATACTATAGTATAGAGAAGATATCGTACATATTTAACATAGATAGCATAGATGTGTAACGAGTTGATTGCAGACAAGATGTAGTCTATATAGTTTCCTAGTGTAAAGAGAAGATATCGTACAGATTTAATTTAGATGGAACTGAAATTGCCAGAAAACCGTCTGCTGGTCGTAGAGGATTTTTCTGAGGAGGCAACCATATTTCAATTCGTAGAGGTTTGGCGGAAGTAACAGATTCGAGTGTGGCGACCAAAGCAAAATTAGAAAGTAAGCTTAAATGTACACAGATAGTTTAGTTTTGCAGTTGTGTTGACGAAACTGTTAGGCATGTGACGGAAATGAAAGAATTTTCCTAGCACTCAATAGTGGGAGAAAACATATGATGCCTACCTAGGGTTTACCAAAAATCTATCGCAGCCACGTTAAAAAGTGAAAGTTTGAATTGACCGCCATTTACATTTTAATATTTTTTGTATTTATTGAAAAGATTTAGCATTTTCGATGAGAAGGCATTTGGTAGGTAAACTCTGGTAGGCTAAGCTACTTTCTAGATAGTATTCCTTTTATATCCCAGTACAAGATTTGTTCAATGTAACTTTTTTTTATATCGTATTTTTACTCATTGAGATTTATTATATAATTTGTAAAAATACCATGAGACACTTGAATTTTTCATTCTTCTTAGTTAAATACATAGATAATAAGTAATTTATCCCAAGGTGTGGTCGAACCCAAAATTACCGTTATACATTTGGTTTTTAAGTAGTCATTGTACCAATATGGAAACGTTTGTTGCAGTGGCAGTTATCGTGACCACGTCAATGGTAAGTACTGTGGCGTCCACACCAAAATTACCGTTATACATTTGGTTTTTAAGTAGTCATTGTACCAATATGGAAACGTTTGTTGCAGTGGCAGTTATCGTGACTACGTCAATGGTAAGTACTGTGGCGTCCACACCAAAATTACCGTTATACATTTGGTTTTTAAGTAGTCATTGTACCAATATGGAAACGTTTGTTGCAGTGGCAGTTATCGTGACCACGTCAATGGTAAGTACTGTGGCGTCCACACCAAAATTACCGTTATACATTTGGTTTTTAAGTAGTCATTGTACCAATATGGAAACGTTTGTTGCAGTGGCAGTTATCGTGACTACGTCAATGGTAAGTACTGTGGCGTCCACACCAAAATTACCGTTATACATTTGGTTTTTAAGTAGTCATTGTACGAATATGGAAACGTTTGTTGCAGTGGCAGTTATCGTGACTACGTCAATGGTAAGTACTGTGGCGTCCACACCAAAATTACCGTTATACATTTGGTTTTTAAGTAGTCATTGTACCAATATGGAAACGTTTGTTGCAGTGGCAGTTATCGTGACCACGTCAATGGTAAGTACTGTGGCGTCCACACCAAAATTACCGTTATACATTTGGTTTTTAAGTAGTCATTGTACCAATATGGAAACGTTTGTTGCAGTGGCAGTTATCGTGACCACGTCAATGGTAAGTACTGTGGCGTCCACACCAAAATTACCGTTATACATTTGGTTTTTAAGTAGTCATTGTACCAATATGGAAACGTTTGTTGCAGTGGCAGTTATCGTGACTACGTCAATGGTAAGTACTGTGGCGTCCACACCAAAATTACCGTTATACATTTGGTTTTTAAGTAGTCATTGTACGAATATGGAAACGTTTGTTGCAGTGGCAGTTATCGTGACTACGTCAATGGTAAGTACTGTGGCGTCCACACCAAAATTACCGTTATACATTTGGTTTTTAAGTAGTCATTGTACCAATATGGAAACGTTTGTTGCAGTGGCAATTATCGTGACTACGTCAATGGTAAGTACTGTGGCGTCCACACCAAAATTACCGTTATACATTTGGTTTTTAAGTAGTCATTGTACCAATATGGAAACGTTTGTTGCAGTGGCAGTTATCGTGACCACGTCAATGGTAAGTACTGTGGCGTCCACACCAAAATTAGAAAGTAAGGATAAATGTACAAAGATAGTTGAGTTTTGCAGTTGTGTTGAAGGAAGGGTTAGGCACTTGACTGAAATATACGATTCTCCTAACACTCTATAGTGGGGCTAAACGGACGTTGCTGGAGTTTACAAAAAATCTAGAGTAAGGTATCCCGGTAGAAAAAGTAAAAGTCGGAAGTGTCCGTGCTTAGCCTTTCTATTTTTAATATACGTCTAAATAAAGTTAATTTAGATGTGAAAATTAGTGTATTAGGTAATAGGAAATAATTAACCTTAATTCTAAAACGAGGAACGGAAATTGCCAAAAAACCATCTCCTGATCGTAGAGAATTTTGTAGTGGGTGGGGAAAGGTCCGGGAGACTGTGATGAATGTGGCCGGAGTCCTGCATTCACCATCACGTCAAGTGGTAATAGCCATAATTAGTAACTGGTTGGGGTCTGTATATTAGTTTGGGCCTGGGTAGGACAGAACCGCAAGTCCCTGGTAGACGTAGATTGTTTGCTCATGTGTGAAAAGAACGTTGTAACACTGTTTATTATGATGATAGAAGTTGAATATTGAAGTTATATGTTAAATGAAATGGTGGTGTAGAAACTCCTATTGACTTTACGAACTTCTTAGCTTTACTACATATTTTATAATTTTGAATTTTTAGTTATATATTTAGCCTAATATATATATATATATATATATATATATATATATATATATATGATAGTTTTCTACTGTTCCGCTAGGATTTATATTCTTTTTTAGAGTGATAGAGTGATAATTACCTACCACTCCAAATGTTACAACGCTGGGGATGGCAGGTAATTATGATACTCTAAATAAGAATATATATTAAATATACTAATTAAAAAAATTAACACATTATACCATTGATAATTATTTTAAAAGAAAAAAATGTATGTGGTGTATTTAAAGATTTTTCAATTAGAATACATCTAACTGACCAAGGAACAAAACTTTAATTATATTTAAATATTTAAGATTTCACTCATAAACTTACAAGAGCTGAAATGTCGTAAACTGTAGAAGACCTGTAATGTTGTAACGTGTAAAAGAACTGAAATGTCGTAAACAGTACAAGTCCTCAAATGTTATAATCTGTATAAGCCCTGAAATAACAAAATCTTGACAAGCCCTGAAATGTCGTAAACTGTACAACTAAATGTCGTAAGCAGTAGAATACCTGAAATGTCGTGAACTGTTCTAGATCTGAAATGTCGTAAATAGTACCAGACCTGAAATGTCGTAAACTGTTCAGGACCTGAAATGTCGTGAATTGTACAATACCTCAAATGTCGTAAATAGTACCAGACCTGAAATGTCGTAAACTGTTCAGAACCTGAATTGTCGTAAACAATACAAGACCTGAAATGTCGTAAATAGTACCAGACCTGAAATGTCGTAAACTGTTTAGGACCTGAAATGTCGTAAATAGTACCAGACCTGCAATGTCGTAAACTGTTCAGGACCTGAATTGTCGTAAACAATACAAGACCTGAAATGTCGTAAATAGTACCAGACCTGCAATGTCGTAAACTGTTTAGGACCTGAAATGTCGTAAATAGTACCAGACCTGAAATGTCATAAACTGTTCAGGACCTGAAATGTCGTAAATTGTACAATACCTGAAATGTCATAACCTCAATAGAACTGAAATGTTGCCAAATTTACAAGACCTGAAATATCATAAACTCTACAAGCCCTGAATATCATAATCTGTACAAAACCTGAAATGTCGTAAACTGTAAGTCCTTAAATTTAATGTAAACTGTACATTATTTGAAACGTCCATTGATCAAGTTTAGGTTCTAACGTTAATTCGACATTAATCTGATTAATCATAAAAATAAAACATTGATGCAACCGGTATTTGACAGGTTTTCATTAGCGACCTGTTATAGGTATGCGACCTAATAATTAATGATTACTTTCTCCAAAATAGACTGACGTAGAAACAGGAAAACACACTGATGTAGCAAAATCACAAACAATGATACTCCGTAATGGGGACAAGGTGCGCGTTAAAAAAACTAGTGGATACATTCAAACACACACACACACGGGGAGAGAGAGAGAGAGAGAGAGAGAGAGAGAGAGAGAGAGAGCACACAGGGGTTCTAGAAGAAGTTCCAAATTACTAGCATAGATGGAACAGTGGACCAGGCAAAGATCTCATTAAAGAGGATAGTCGTAAGAGCAGACGAAAATTTGTGATTCAGAGATTGGTAGAGTTTCTCAATGAAACCAAACTTATAGATAAACTCAAGTGGACAAGACCACCTGAAATTCTCAAAGACATTGTGAAACACACAATGGATAATTTAATAAACGCCTGCAATAAATCGATGCCCATTTTGGGAATACCGAGCTATGATTGGCGGAGCGAGGAAATCACACAAAAAAGGAGAGATTGCCTGACCGCGCGAATAAAAGCAACCAGAACAAAAGAAAATCATCAACTCCAAGATAAATATAGAGAGGCAAAGAAAGAGCTGTAGAAAGAAATAAAGAAGAGCAAAAAAGAATCCTGGGAATATCTGATTGCAAAAATAGAGAGCGGCCATTCCGGAAAGGAAAGCCCACAACTGATGCAGTAAAACTAGTTATTGAATTAGCCAGTAAACGCAATGCTAAGACGAGAGGGGAAAAAGGATTTTGCGCTTTGATCGCCATAGATGTAAAGAATGCTTTCAAATCGGCTAGGTGGAGCGGTATTCTTGACGCACTACAGAAGAAAAATAAACAAGAATATCCTGGTTAAAATGTTTGACGACTACCTTAGCGAAAGAACAGTGGTATTAAACTGTGCCACTCATACATTTGTCTTTAATATGGAAGGAGGAGCGCCACAAGTTTCAAAAATCGGTCCTCCTTTGTGGAACGAGATGTATGACGGACTTCTACCTATGGATCTTCCGGGAGACACATACTTGGTTATGCAGATGACGCCATAATTGTTTGCAAGGCACTTTCAACAGTTTCAAAGTCGTGGCTTGAAGATGGCTATAGAAAAAAAAACAAAACCTATGCTGGTAACGGATAGACGAATATTTGTGACGCGAGTGTTGCAAATGGGTGATTCATAAATCCAGTGGAAAGAGAACTAAAATATCTGGGTGTTACCCTGGACAGGAAACTAAATTGTTCAACCCACATAGTTAAACCCTGCGAGCGGGCAAGATTTTCCTGTGGTAATCTATACATACTGATCTATATTGCGGGATCAAGAAAATAAATGAAACAATAAGAAGCCAAATTAACACGTAAACGTTTTGACAAGTTGAAACAGCATTTGCTGTTGGTCACATCGCCCCTTGGAAGTTCGAGTTGGAGGTTTTTGGTTTTTTTACAGTTAGAAACACACACACACACACACACACACTCACACACACACACACACACACACACACACACACACACACACACACACACACACACACACACACACACACACACACACACACACACACACACACACACACACACACACACACACACACACACACACAGACACACACACACACACACACACACACACACACACACACACACACACACACACACACACACACACACACACACACACACACACACACACACACACACTCACACACACACACACACACACACACACACACACACACACACACACACACACACACACACACACACACTCACACACACACACACACACACACACACACACACACACACACACACACACACACACACACACACACACACACACACACACACACACACACACATACACACACAAACACACACACACACACACACACACACACACACACACACACACACACACACACACACGCACACACATAAAATAATTCAAATGATATTAATATAAACGTAAATCAAGTCGTCATTTTAAGACTATTTTCGTATATTCGTGAGTGAGGCAGGTGTGTGGTAGAGAGACTCATAGAAACAGTATCTTAAAATAGTACATGCATTATATTATATAGTTATTAACGCATTTACTAACACATAACTGTAGTCTATGCATTCACGCATTTCTCATGCAAGGTAAAACGGTCCAAATTATAATTAATGAATTATATCTTCTTTGGCCGTCAATAATGTTCGTCGTTAATCGTCTAAGATATCAGGCGATAATTGATCTGATATCATTTGGCAAAAATTAATTAGAAATAAAGACCAGACATGTTTGAACTAATGCTAATATTAAAATTTCTAGGAATAATAATTTATATTGAAATATACAGCCATCTGTGGTTTCATTCCGTCATGCCAACAAGCGTGTCTGTTATTTATAAAGTTATGAATGCTTTGATTTAAGGGCCATAATTTAAAAAGGGGCATTTGGTCACAAACAGATATTTTGTAGTGTTCGGCGTACTGGGAATCCCATCATTAGGACCACTTTAAGAACAGTTTGTTCTTTATATATTGTAAATAAATCTCTGATGACTCCGCCAAAGATAGTGCAAAAATACGTTGTGTGATTTCCTACAAATGTGAACTTTGAAAGACGAAAAGAAGGAAGAAGCCATATAATTTGTTCGTTCTTGTTGGATCAGATCAGATACTTAATGAATGTGGAAATTAAAAGTGTAAAGTTTTTACTGTATTTGAGTTTTAAAGTAGACGGAACTATAAGGTTCTTAATTTTATCTCTGTGCGTGAGAGATACAGAAAGAGTGTGACTGAACTGGAAGAATATTAATCTTCTGTTTTTTTACTAGGGAGAATCATTTCCTAAACGTGAGCTAAACACACTGCCTAGCCGAGTCATTGGGAGATAGATACCCTCTACACCAGTACCTGTGGCGCCATTCGTAAACGTGAGGTAAACACTCTGCCTAGCCGAGTCATTAGGAGATAGATACCCTCTACACCAATACCTGGGGCGCCATTCGTAAACGTGAGCTAAACCCTCTGCCTAGCCGAGTCATTGGGAGATAGATACCCTCTACACCAATACCTGGGGCGCCATTCGTAAACGTGAGCTAAACACTCTGCCTAGCCGAGTCATTAGGAGATAGATACCCTCTACGCCAGTACCTGGGGCGCCATTCGTAAACGTGAGCTAAACCCTCTGCCTAGCCGAGTCATTGGGAGATAGATACCCTCTACACCAGTACCTGGGGCGCCATTCGTAAACGTGAGCTAAACACACTGCCTAGCCGAGTCATTGGGAGATAGATACCCTCTACACCAGTACCTGGGGCGCCATTCGTAAACGTGAGCTAAACACACTGCCTAGCCGAGTCATTGGGAGATAGATACCCTCTACACCAATACCTGGGGCGCCATTCGTAAACGTGAGCTAAACACACTGCCTAGCCGAGTCATTGGGAGATAGATACCCTCTACACCAGTACCTGGGGCGCCATTCGTAAACGTGAGCTAAACACACTGCCTAGCCGAGTCATTGGGAGATAGATACCCTCTACACCAATACCTGGGGCGCCATTCGTAAACGTGAGCTAAACACACTGCCTAGCAGAGTCATTAGGAGATAGATACCCTCTACGCCAGTACCTGGGGCGCCATTCGTAAACGTGAGCTAAACCCTCTGCCTAGCCGAGTCATTGGGAGATAGATACCCTCTACACCAGTACCTGGGGCGCCATTCGTAAACGTGAGCTAAACACACTGCCTAGCCGAGTCATTGGGAGATAGATACCCTCTACACCAGTACCTGGGGCGCCATTCGTAAACGTGAGCTAAACACACTGCCTAGCCGAATCATTGGGAGATAGATACCCTCTACACCAGTACCTGGGGCGCCATTCGTAAACGTGAGCTAAACACTCTGCCTAGCCGAGTCATTAGGAGATAGATACCCTCTACACCAATACCTGGGGCGCCATTCGTAAACGTGAGCTAAACACTCTGCCTAGCCGAGTCATTAGGAGATAGATACCCTCTACACCAGTACCTGGGGCGCCATTCGTAAACGTGAGCTAAACACACTGCCTAGCCGAGTCATTATTAGATAGATACCCTCTACACCAATACCTGGGGCGCCATTCGTAAACGTGAGCTAAACACACTGCCTAGCCGAGTCATTAGGAGATAGATACCCTCTACACCAGTACCTGGGGCGCCATTCGTAAACGTGAGGTAAACACACTGCCTAGCCGAGTCATTAGGAGATAGATACCCTCTACACCAGTACCTGGGGCGCCATTCGTAAATGTGAGGTAAACACTCTGCCTAGCCGAGTCATTAGGAGATAGATACCCTCTACACCAGTACCTGGGGCACCATTCGTAAACGTGAGGTAAACACACTGCCTAGCCGAGTCATTAGGAGATAGATACCCTCTACGCCAGTACCTGGGGCGCTATTCGTAATCGTGAGATAAATACACTGCCTAGCCGAGTCATTGGGAGATAGATACCCTCTACACCAGTACCTGGGGCGCCATTCGTAAACGTGAGCTAAACACACTGCCTAGCCGAGTCATCATTAGATAGATACCCTCTACACCAATACCTGGGGCGCCATTCGTAAACGTCAGCTAAACACTCTGCCTAGCCGAGTCATTAGGAGATAGATACCCTCTACACCAGTACCTGGGGCGCCATTCGTAAACGTGAGGTAAACACACTGCCTAGCAGAGTCATTAGGAGATAGATACCCTCTACGCCAGTACCTGGGGCGCCATTCGTAAACGTGAGGTAAACACACTGCCTAGCAGAGTCATTAGGAGATAGATACCCTCTACACCAGTACCTGGGGCGCCATTCGTAATCGTGAGATAAATACACTGCCTAGCCGAGTCATTGGGAGATAGATACCCTCTACACCAGTACCTGGGGCGCCATTCGCAAACGTGAGCTAAACACTCTGCCTAGCCGAGGCATTAGGAGATAGATACCCTCTACACCAGTACCTGGGGCGCCATTCGTAAACATCAGCTAAACACACTGCCTAGCCGAGTCATTATTAGATAGATACCCTCTACACCAATACCTGGGGCGCCATTCGTAAACGTGAGCTAAACACTCTGCCTAGCCGAGTCATTAGGAGATAGATACCCTCTACACCAGTACCTGGGGCGCCATTCGTAAACGTGAGCTAAACACACTGCCTAGCCGAGTCATTGGGAGATAGATACCCTCTACACCAGTACCTGGGGCGCCATTCGTAAACGTGAGCTAAACACTCTGCCTAGCCGAGTCATTAGGAGATAGATACCCTCTACACCAGTACCTGGGGCACCATTCGTAAACGTGAGGTAAACACACTGCCTAGCCGAGTCATTAGGAGATAGATACCCTCTACGCCAGTACCTGGGGCGCCATTCGTAATCGTGAGATAAATACACTGCCTAGCCGAGTCATTGGGAGATAGATACCCTCTACACCAGTACCTGGGGCGCCATTCGTAAACGTGAGCTAAACACACTGCCTAGCCGAGACATTGGGAGATAGATACCCTCTACACCAGTACCTGGGGCGCCAGTCGTAAACGTGAGCTAAACACACTGCCTAGCCGAGACATTAGGAGATAGATACCCTCTACGCCAGTACCTGGGGCGCCATTCGTAATCGTGAGATAAATACACTGCCTAGCCGAGACATTGGGAGATAGATACCCTCTACACCAGTACCTGGGGCGCCATTCGTAAACGTGAGCTAAACACACTGCCTAGCCGAGTCATCATTAGATAGATACCCTCTACACCAATACCTGGGGCGCCATTCGTAAACGTCAGCTAAACACTCTGCCTAGCCGAGTCATTAGGAGATAGATACCCTCTACACCAGTACCTGGGGCGCCATTCGTAAACGTGAGGTAAACACACTGCCTAGCAGAGTCATTAGGAGATAGATACCCTCTACGCCAGTACCTGGGGCTCCATTCGTAAACGTGAGGTAAACACACTGCCTAGCAGAGTCATTAGGAGATAGATACCCTCTACACCAGTACCTGGGGCGCCATTCGTAATCGTGAGATAAATACACTGCCTAGCCGAGTCATTGGGAGATAGATACCCTCTACACCAGTACCTGGGGCGCCATTCGCAAACGTGAGCTAAACACACTGCCTAGCCGAGTCATTGGGAGATAGATACCCTCTACACCAGTACCTGTGGCGCCATTCGTAAACGTGAGGTAAACACTCTGCCTAGCCGAGTCATTAGGAGATAGATACCCTCTACACCAATACCTGGGGCGCCATTCGTAAACGTGAGCTAAACCCTCTGCCTAGCCGAGTCATTGGGAGATAGATACCCTCTACACCAGTACCTGGGGCGCCATTCGTAAACGTGAGCTAAACACACTGCCTAGCCGAGTCATTGGGAGATAGATACCCTCTACACCAGTACCTGGGGCGCCATTCGTAAACGTGAGCTAAACACACTGCCTAGCCGAATCATTGGGAGATAGATACCCTCTACACCAGTACCTGGGGCGCCATTCGTAAACGTGAGCTAAACACTCTGCCTAGCCGAGTCATTAGGAGATAGATACCCTCTACACCAATACCTGGGGCGCCATTCGTAAACGTGAGCTAAACACTCTGCCTAGCCGAGTCATTAGGAGATAGATACCCTCTACACCAGTACCTGGGGCGCCATTCGTAAACGTGAGCTAAACACACTGCCTAGCCGAGTCATTATTAGATAGATACCCTCTACACCAATACCTGGGGCGCCATTCGTAAACGTGAGCTAAACACACTGCCTAGCCGAGTCATTAGGAGATAGATACCCTCTACACCAGTACCTGGGGCGCCATTCGTAAACGTGAGGTAAACACACTGCCTAGCCGAGTCATTAGGAGATAGATACCCTCTACACCAGTACCTGGGGCGCCATTCGTAAATGTGAGGTAAACACTCTGCCTAGCCGAGTCATTAGGAGATAGATACCCTCTACACCAGTACCTGGGGCACCATTCGTAAACGTGAGGTAAACACACTGCCTAGCCGAGTCATTAGGAGATAGATACCCTCTACGCCAGTACCTGGGGCGCTATTCGTAATCGTGAGATAAATACACTGCCTAGCCGAGTCATTGGGAGATAGATACCCTCTACACCAGTACCTGGGGCGCCATTCGTAAACGTGAGCTAAACACACTGCCTAGCCGAGTCATCATTAGATAGATACCCTCTACACCAATACCTGGGGCGCCATTCGTAAACGTCAGCTAAACACTCTGCCTAGCCGAGTCATTAGGAGATAGATACCCTCTACACCAGTACCTGGGGCGCCATTCGTAAACGTGAGGTAAACACACTGCCTAGCAGAGTCATTAGGAGATAGATACCCTCTACGCCAGTACCTGGGGCGCCATTCGTAAACGTGAGGTAAACACACTGCCTAGCAGAGTCATTAGGAGATAGATACCCTCTACACCAGTACCTGGGGCGCCATTCGTAATCGTGAGATAAATACACTGCCTAGCCGAGTCATTGGGAGATAGATACCCTCTACACCAGTACCTGGGGCGCCATTCGCAAACGTGAGCTAAACACTCTGCCTAGCCGAGGCATTAGGAGATAGATACCCTCAACACCAGTACCTGGGGCGCCATTCGTAAACATCAGCTAAACACACTGCCTAGCCGAGTCATTATTAGATAGATACCCTCTACACCAATACCTGGGGCGCCATTCGTAAACGTGAGCTAAACACTCTGCCTAGCCGAGTCATTAGGAGATAGATACCCTCTACACCAGTACCTGGGGCGCCATTCGTAAACGTGAGCTAAACACACTGCCTAGCCGAGTCATTGGGAGATAGATACCCTCTACACCAGTACCTGGGGCGCCATTCGTAAACGTGAGCTAAACACTCTGCCTAGCCGAGACATTGGGAGATAGATACCCTCTACACCAGTACCTGGGGCGCCATTCGTAAACGTGAGCTAAACACACTGCCTAGCCGAGTCATCATTAGATAGATACCCTCTACACCAATACCTGGGGCGCCATTCGTAAACGTCAGCTAAACACTCTGCCTAGCCGAGTCATTAGGAGATAGATACCCTCTACACCAGTACCTGGGGCGCCATTCGTAAACGTGAGGTAAACACACTGCCTAGCAGAGTCATTAGGAGATAGATACCCTCTACGCCAGTACCTGGGGCGCCATTCGTAATCGTGAGATAAATACACTGCCTAGCCGAGTCATTGGGAGATAGATACCCTCTACACCAGTACCTGGGGCGCCATTCGTAAACGTGAGCTAAACACACTGCCTAGCCGAGACATTGGGAGATAGATACCCTCTACACCAGTACCTGGGGCGCCAGTCGTAAACGTGAGCTAAACACACTGCCTAGCCGAGACATTAGGAGATAGATACCCTCTACGCCAGTACCTGGGGCGCCATTCGTAATCGTGAGATAAATACACTGCCTAGCCGAGACATTGGGAGATAGATACCCTCTACACCAGTACCTGGGGCGCCATTCGTAAACGTGAGCTAAACACACTGCCTAGCCGAGTCATCATTAGATAGATACCCTCTACACCAATACCTGGGGCGCCATTCGTAAACGTCAGCTAAACACTCTGCCTAGCCGAGTCATTAGGAGATAGATACCCTCTACACCAGTACCTGGGGCGCCATTCGTAAACGTGAGGTAAACACACTGCCTAGCAGAGTCATTAGGAGATAGATACCCTCTACGCCAGTACCTGGGGCGCCATTCGTAAACGTGAGGTAAACACACTGCCTAGCAGAGTCATTAGGAGATAGATACCCTCTACACCAGTACCTGGGGCGCCATTCGTAATCGTGAGATAAATACACTGCCTAGCCGAGTCATTGGGAGATAGATACCCTCTACACCAGTACCTGGGGCGCCATTCGCAAACGTGAGCTAAACACTCTGCCTAGCCGAGGCATTAGGAGATAGATACCCTCTACACCAGTACCTGGGGCGCCATTCGCAAACGTGAGCTAAACACTCTGCCTAGCCGAGGCATTAGGAGATAGATACCCTCTACACCAGTACCTGGGGCGCCATTCGTAAACATCAGCTAAACACACTGCCTAGCCGAGTCATTATTAGATAGATACGATCTACACCAATACCTGGGGCGCCATTCGTAAACGTGAGCTAAACACACTGCATAGCCGAGTCATTGGGAGATAGATACCCTCTACACCAGTACCTGGGGCGCCATTCGTAAACGTGAGCTAAACACTCTGCCTAGCCGAGTCATTAGGAGATAGATACCCTCTACACCAGTACCTGGGGCACCATTCGTAAACGTGAGGTAAACACACTGCCTAGCCGAGTCATTAGGAGATAGATACCCTCTACGCCAGTACCTGGGGCGCCATTCGTAATCGTGAGATAAATACACTGCCTAGCCGAGTCATTGGGAGATAGATACCCTCTACACCAGTACCTGGGGCGCCATTCGTAAACGTGAGCTAAACACACTGCCTAGCCGAGACATTGGGAGATAGATACCCTCTACACCAGTACCTGGGGCGCCATTCGTAAACGTGAGCTAAACACACTGCCTAGCCGAGACATTAGGAGATAGATACCCTCTACGCCAGTACCTGGGGCGCCATTCGTAATCGTGAGATAAATACACTGCCTAGCCGAGTCATTAGGAGATAGATACCCTCTACACCAGTACCTGGGGCGCCATTCGTAAACGTGAGCTAAACACACTGCCTAGCCGAGTCATTAGGAGATAGATACCCTCTACGCCAGTACCTGGGGCGCCATTCGTAAACGTGAGCTAAACACACTGCCTAGCCGAGACATTAGGAGATAGATACCCTCTACGCCAGTACCTGGGGCGCCATTCGTAATCGTGAGATAAATACACTGCCTAGCCGAGTCATTAGGAGATAGATACCCTCTACGCCAGTACCTGGGGCGCCATTCGTAATCGTGAGATAAATACACTGCCTAGCCGAGTCATTGGGAGATAGATACCCTCTACACCAGTACCTGGGGCGCCATTCGTAATCGTGAGATAAATACACTGCCTAGCCGAGACATTGGGAGATAGATACCCTCTACACCAGTACCTGGGGCGCCAGGTATAATTGTCAGGGGCGCCCAGGTGAGAACGTATAATTGTCAGACAGATAACTTTAAAATATTGTTAAATATTAACAAATTGTGATAGTACAAATGTTATAGTTGGCAGTAAAATTGTTTAAATTGATAAACTAATTTGTTTTGAAAATTAAAGATACTACGCTGTATAATACTATTCTGTCTTTTTTACCCAGATAATAGATTTTTTAAATGACAAGGTAATATTCTTGTGGGGAGTCATATACACTTCTTCGCTGTATCCGCAAGTGCTTGTAGCGTATCAAGTACAGTAATAAGAAAAAGTTAATTTGTAAAAAATCACTTACACTATATTACCAACAAAATAATGGATTTACTGTAGGAGAACCGCCAGAAAAGAAACGGGTAAGGTGGCCTCCAAGGTTATGAAGTGAAATAACCGTGACTGGCTGTGTGTAGGAGTATGAGAACATGGTAGTTTTGTTATGACAGAAACTGAGGATGGGTTTTCTGGTATGATTTCAGGACGTTATTTTGGTTTGATGTGGACTGCGTATATTTTTATACGAGAGGAACACTGGCCGGCCGACTAAAACCCTTTTTATATACTCCCGTGTAAGGGAAGGGATAAGATATAAAGGTAAGTTTACGGAAATCGTATACAGGGCCTCAGGTACCAGGAGAATCATGACTCAAGTGGGTAGGGTCGCATACAAGAGCAACTACTGTTATTGGCTCCTTCTTGTATTGGTTCCTCCTTGGCGTCACTGTCGCGTTTATTAAGCTTTTCTTTCACCCTACTTGTGCTACTAGATTATATATGCTGTCCTATTTATGTAAATTCATATTTCCTTATATCAGGTATAAAAAGAGAACGGTTGTTCAAATTGGAGACTTGTCCTACTTAAATTAAAATAGACCTACTTACTAAAGAGCAAACACAGCAAGTTCGTGAATATTAGCAATAACGTAAACGTGTATGTAGTAAAAACATGAACTGGTATTCATGAGAAATATACTTTTAAAACAACTAGCGATAACACCACTTGGCACTTTTGCAATAACTAGTAATAACATGAATAACCTTTGAATAACATGGATGATTGCTTTTTAAACATCAAATAATAATATGATTTAATACCTACTAAATAAAAAGAAATACAATGACTTATTAATTTTAAAATAACTAGCATTAACCCGACTTGATGATTTTAAATTAACTAACACGACTCAATATTATTTAAATAACATGGCTGAATTTTTAAATATCACTAATAATAACATGACTTAATGCTTTTAAAATATGTAGGAATAACATGACTTAATGCTTTTAAAATATGTAGGAATAACATGACTTAATGCTTTTAAAATATGTAGGAATAACATGACTTACTGCTTTTAAAATATGTAGGAATAACATGACTTACTGCTTTTAAAATATTTAGGAATAACATGACTTAATGCTTTTAAAATATGTAGGAATAACATGACTTACTGCTTTTAAAATATTTAGGAATAACATGACTTAATGCTTTTAAAATATGTAGGAATAACATGACTTATTGCTTTTAAAATATGTAGGAATAACATGACTTAATGCTTTTAAAATATGTAGGAATAACATGAATTACTGCTTTTAAAATATTTAGGAATAACATGACTTAATTCTTTTAAAATATGTAGGAATAACATGGCTTAATTCTTTTAAAATAACTATCAACGACATGACTTAATACGTTTTAGATAACTTGCAGAATATGACGTAATACTTCTTTTATACCCACTTATAACATAACCTAATACTTTTAAAAATAACTAGGAATAACGTGACTTAATAGTTTTAAAATAACTAGCAATATAATAATATTGATACGTTTTAAACAACTATCAATAACATGACTTGATAATACTAAATCAACATATAATTACACGACTTAATCTTTTAAAATAACTAGCAATAATATGACCGAATTCTTTCTAAATAACTAGTAATACCACGACTTATTGGTTTTGAAGTCATTTACAATAACATGACAATGCTTTTAAAATATGTAGGAATAACATGACTTACTGCTTTTAAAATATTTAGGAATAACATGACTTAATGCTTTTAAAATATGTAGGAATAACATGACTTAATGCTTTTAAAATATGTCGGAATAACATGACTTAATGCTTTTAAAATATGTAGGAATAACATGACTTACTGCTTTTAAAATATTTAGGAATAACATGACTTAATTCTTTTAAAATATGTAGGAATAACATAACTTAATGCTTTTAAAATATGTAGGAATAACATGACTTAATGCTTTTAAAATATGTAGGAATAACATGACTTAATGCTTTTAAAATATGTAGGAATAACATGACTTACTGCTTTTAAAACATTTAGGAATAACATGACTTAATTCTTTTAAAATATGTAGGAATAACATAACTTAATGCTTTTAAAATATGTAGGAATAACATGACTTAATGCTTTTAAAATATGTAGGAATAACATAACTTAATGCTTTTAAAATATGTAGGAATAACATGACATAATGCTTTTAAAATATGTAGGAATAACATGACTTAATGCTTTTAAAATATGTAGGAATAACATGACTTAATGCTTTTAAAATATGTAGGAATAACATGACTTACTGCTTTTAAAATATGTAGGAATAACATGACTTAATGCTTTTAAAATATGTAGGAATAACATGACTTACTGCTTTTAAAATATTTAGGAATAACATGACTTAATTCTTTTAAAATATGTAGGAATAACATAACTTAATGCTTTTAAAATATGTAGGAATAACATGACTTAATGCTTTTAAAATATGTAGGAATAACATGACTTACTGCTTTTAAAATATTTAGGAATAACATGACTTAATGCTTTTAAAATATGTAGGAATAACATGACTTAATGCTTTTAAAATATGTAGGAATAACATGACTTAATGCTTTTAAAAAATGTAAGAATAACATGACTTACTGCTTTTAAAATATTTAGGAATAACATGACTTAATTCTTTTAAAATATGTAGGAATAACATGGCTTAATTCTTTTAAAATAACTATCAACGACATGACTTAATACGTTTTAGATAACTTGCAGAATATGACGTAATACTTCTTTTATACCCACTTATAACATAACCTAATACTTTTAAAAATAACTAGGAATAATGTGACTTAATAGTTTTAAAATACCTAGCAATATAATAATATTGATACGTTTTAAACAACTATCAATAACATGACTTGATAATACTAAATCAACATATAATTACACGACTTAATCTTTTAAAATAACTAGCAATAATATGACCGAATTCTTTCTAAATAACTAGTAATACCACGACTTATTGGTTTTGAAGTCATTTACAATAACATGACAATGCTTTTAAAATATGTAGGAATAACATGACTTACTGCTTTTAAAATATTTAGGAATAACATGACTTAATGCTTTTAAAATATGTAGGAATAACATGACTTAATGCTTTTAAAATATGTAGGAATAACATGACCTAATGCTTTTAAAATATGTAGGAATAACATGACTTACTGCTTTTAAAATATATAGGAATAACATGACTTAATTCTTTTAAAATATGTAGGAATAACATGGCTTAATTCTTTTAAAATAACTATCAACGACATGACTTAATACGTTTTAGATAACTTGCAGAATATGACGTAATACTTCTTTTATACCCACTTATAACATAACCTAATACTTTTAAAAATAACTAGGAATAACGTGACTTAATAGTTTTAAAATACCTAGCAATATAATAATATTGATACGTTTTAAACAACTATCAATAACATGACTTGATAATACTAAATCAACATATAATTACACGACTTAATCTTTTAAAATAACTAGCAATAATATGACCGAATTCTTTCTAAATAACTAGTAATACCACGACTTATTGGTTTTGAAGTCATTTACAATAGCATGACAATACTTTTAAAATAAGTAGCAACAACATGACTTAATGCTTTTAAAATACTTAATAATAATATGTCTGAACCCTTTTAAAATAACTAGCAATAACATGATACGTTTCAAATAATAAGCAATATTATGGCTTAAAACCTGTTATATATGCCTCATATATCTTAGTAATTTTAAATTTACTAGAAATAACATTACTTGAAAAAGTAACAGTGATTATTTATAAAATAATATATACACTATTTAGTCTATTATTTTATTATTACAAAATGTATTTATTGAAGAATATCAGATACTAAATTCACAACTAATAATAGATTTTCTTATACGCGTTTTAATAGCAAAGTAGTCATCATCAGTGAATATAATTACAAAATTCCAAACTAAACCTATAACTATAAAGTTAAAATTTGGAATTTATGTAGTTATATTCCTGCTGACTTTGTCTATGAAACGCGCAGTAGAAAGTATATTATTGATTTTTGGTTCGTTTTTAATTAATTATTATCTTTGCTCACAAGCTAAGCTCAAATTTATGTGAAAAAGTTATTGTTCGGTTAATAACGACATAAACTATTTTGTACTAAAAACCAATATTTAGCTCTCTTTTTAAATAAATAAAACCTCTAAACCACAAATAACATTTTATTTAAACCTTATGTACATTTCGATTGCCCAGCAATCATCTTCAGAGGTATTTAAAAAATACAAGTTGTATTTTTTTAAATATCTCTGAAGATGATTGCTGGGCAATCGAAATGTACATAAGGTTTAAATAAAATGTTATTTGTGGTTTAGAGGTTTTATTTATTTAAAAATAAACATTACGCCACAGTTGCTTCATATAGTTATTTAGCTCTCTATTAACTTTTTTTTATGATTAAAATTTTTTTTGTTTAAAACTATGTACCGAACTTTTTTCTCTTTATTATATATTGTAATTATTCTCAAAATATTTAACATATACTTGCGGTCTGTTATTATTAGAAAAGTTTACCCTTATAATTCCTTATTTTATAATTAAATTACTCTCTGTAATAAGAAACATTACACTTTTAAGCTTCCTTAAGCATAACATTGTTGTGCAGAATATTATAAATGACAGAAATAAGCTACGTGAGATATTGGGTTGGGCACAGGCCCCGGTGAAGTGGCTAGTGACTAATAGATCTATTTTAAGGGAGTAATTGGACAGCAACAGCGCTAAATGCCTTTTCCAAGAGCACCCAAGACCACACACACACACACGCGCGCGCGCGCACGCACACACACACGGCTATTTTATTTTCGCAGTGATGTCGTAGGTCAAACTCAGTTAAAGAGGGGAGTAGGTCAAGTTTTGTAGACCAGTAATATTCTTTAAACTAGAGAAGTCATAATATTTTGGTTGTGTATACACTACAAGTGCTTTTATTTTCGCAAAATAAAACCTTACTTACACATCTTACCTAAAACCTTACTTACACATCTTACCTAAAACCTTACTTACACATCTTATCTAAAACCTTACTTACACATCTTACCTAAAACCTTACTTACACATCTTACCTAAAACCTTACTTACACATCTTACCTAAAACCTTACTTACACATCTTATCTAAAACCTTACTTACACATCTTACCTAAAACCTTACTTACACATCTTATCTAAAACCTTACTTACACATCTTACCTAAAACCTTACTTACACATCTTACCTAAAACCTTACTTACACATCTTACCTAAAACCTTACTTACACATCTTACCTAAAACCTTACTTACACATCTTACCTAAAACTTTACTTACACATCTTACCTAAAACCTTACTTACACATCTTATCTAAAACCTTACTTACACATCTTACCTAAAACCTTACTTACACATCTTACTTAAAACCTTACTTACAAATCTTACCTAAAACCTTACTTACACATCTTACCTAAAACCTTACTTACACATCTTACCTAAAACCTTACTTACACATCTTACCTAAAACCTTACTTACACATCTTACCTAAAACCTTACTTACACATCTTACCTAAAACCTTACTTACACATCTTACCTAAAACCTTACTTACACATCTTACCTAAAACCTTACACATCTTACCTAAAACCTTACTTACACATCTTACCTAAAACCTTACTTACACATCTTACCTAAAACCTTACTTACAAATCTTACCTAAAATCTTACACATCTTACCTAAAACCTTACTTACAAATCTTACCTAAAACCTTACTTACACATCTTACCTAAAACCTTACTTACACATCTTACCTAAAACCTTACTTACACATCTTACCTAAAATAGACATGTAAATAGAATCGGTTTATTAGGACCAGTAAAGTTCTTTGTATGGTTTGATATGGAATTGTAAATCTACAAACATTTTTATCAAATCTTTTTACAAACGTATTGTAATAAATTATAGGTTAGATGCTTTCATCGAAACTCGGGACTAAACATTTCTTTACAACGTGTGTAATTAATTATTAAGTTTTATTCATATAAGAGTTGAACACACAAAGGGCCTCTTCAGGTATCAAAAATACAAAAACATACAAATTCATGTAATTGACATTCTAAACATAAAAATAACCTCAAAATAAAACCTGAAATAATTATATATACCTTGTGAAGTTATAGTCATAGAAGTACTAATAAAAGTTCTTATAGCCTAATATATTATAGAACATAAATTTAAAAACATCATTGACGAAGCTTTTTAAGGACTGACACGGCTAAATGATACAATTTATTTATCATTATTTAGCCAGTCCAAAGCCTGGTTGAAGTGTGATGGAATCAGAAAACATAAATATTAAAAAAATCTAACAGTTGAAACTCTCTTACGGAGATTGTGGAATATCCAGGGCAGGTATAATTCTGTAATGGCCGCTTATTTCGCTTGTCGTTCTTTTCACTGAAGATTAAGACTCAAGGCGCAGGTAGAAAGTCCGTAATGGTAGCTTATTTCGCTTGTCGCTTATTTCACTGGTCGCTTTTTTCGCGACCCAGATATGTGTGTATGATGACATACTGGGCTTAGTCTTACTCTCTATCGGGGCCATATAGAAGTCTACCTCTTCAAAGAAGAGGATTAAAGAAGGATAGATACAATGAGGGCAGAACTAAGAGAAGGTCGAACGGTCGCTTAGTAGACTACTGTAAACCTACATCGGCAATGTTCACAGAGAAGGTCTCTAGCACTTTATGTGTAAAGTGACAAAATATAAGAGCAATATAAATGAGAGGTTGAAAATAAAGTGATTAATCAATATAACCTAGAAACAGACCATTATTTACCATTCTTTGTCTCATAACAAATAATAGACTCTAAAGATAGAAGTCACTAATTAAGTTAATTGTATATGGTAATTGCATTTAAATGGTAAAACTGTAAATGAATTCATATTGCAGATCGTTGATTGAAGATTGTTGATTTTGTCGATGTGTGCAGTCCTGCCACTTAAGCGCGGCCTCCTTTATTCTGTTAACAGATCATCCATCTGTCTTGCCTGGCTCTAAGCTATTCCACCCCATGTCTATAAATCTAAAGAGGTTCCTTTAAAAAATAAAATTTAAAAAATTCAAATTTTTCAAAATTTTGTGATTCAGTACTTATAAAACATTTTTCAGGTTATTTTTAAAGTTGCAATAATAGCTTTACAAAATCAATAGAGAACACAGCGTGAGGATAATTAATAAGCAACTATAAACCCTTGCTGGATATATTTACACAACCTTAATGTACATTTCGCTAACCTGGTTAGCATTATCAGAAGATTACAAATAAAATGTTTATTTGCAACCAAATGATGATGCTAACTGGGTTAGCGAAGTGTACATTAAGGTTGTAAAAATATTTATTGCAAGAGTTTACAATGCTTTATTAAATATAACAATAGGTTTTTAGAGTTTTATTCAAGTTATACTGTTTATTCGTAAATTTAATGTCCTTTATTGCAAATAAAGGTCTTAACTTCAACAAATTTTTAAAATTTTTGTTCGCCAACGAAATAATAATTTTGTTCCAACAAATTTGGTTGATTTGCAAGTCAGGTAAAACAATTTATTTATACAGGCAACGTTTCAATAACGTTGAAGGTATCGTCTTCAGGCTTACAATACATAAGTACACAATTGAAATTACCAGTATTAATAACAATAGTTCACAAATAAACATAAGTACAATGAAATTTCTCATAATTAACCAACAGCAATTATTTGAACAATATTTTTGCTAGTGTAAACATGATTTATAATAATATTTTTTAAAAACAGTTTTGAACTTATGAGTAAAATATTGTAAAGGCACAAAAAGAGATTATAATAATTATATATACTTTTTTCAAAATTGGCTTATTTTATTTCCTTAGTGTAAATTAAACCTAGGATTAGTTTTTTTTTAATAAAAATTTTACTGTCCATTACTGTGAAATGTCCATCAACTATACTACTGTACACTCTTCGCCAATAAACATACTGTAAAACCACAAAACTAAAGTAATTCAGTTGGGTGCATGTTTAGCTTAAAGGGTATTTTCATTTCATACTTTTTTCCAAATAAAGGGTGTTTCAATGTCCTAAAATGTGTCTAATTTTATCTAATGTTCATTAAATGTAAAAACAGTTTTTATAAAAATTCACAGAACAAATGTAAAACACTAAACCATAATCTAGTAAATAGGTTTTATGTTTCATTTAAATAAATTAGTTTATTTAGAGTATTTTGTATTTTAACGGCGGTTACAATTAATAATCAGTAGAAAGGCTTTGATCCGGAATTTTTTAAAAAATACTACTTGATTTAGGTTATTTATTGAGTTGTTATGTTAAAAAATAAATTGAACACAGCGAGAAACGTTTTTCTTCTAAAATATACAACATATATTTATATTTTCAGATTTGAGGTACAGGAATAAGATACTCATCAAGTGTTATTCAAGGACCCCTTGGTTTCCAAACAATAAGATAAAAACTGAAACAAGATTCTTACGAACTGAGAACGGAAATTGATAGGTTTAGTAACGCTCCCTTTCTAAAGTGTTTCTATTTCGGTAAAGAAATATTGTGTTTTTTTCCGAATAAATAAAATCTCTTATGTTATAAAAACATAAATTAAGATCCTCTGTTTACAATATGTAAAGATTTTGGTGATAGTTTACCGTCAGTCCTATTCTTCTACTTTCTTGATAGTGACATATGTTACTTGAAAATACATTCTAAACAAAGAGAATAAGTATTTAAAGCCTCGAAAACGTCAAGGAAGTATTAAAGTTTCATTAAATATTGCAACATAAACATAACCTCATTTGACAAACGAAGGCTATCTTTGTATGATTTAATTGTTGAGAAATCACATGCCTATGTTATATCACTTTACTATGTAGATATATTAAAGGCAGAGTTTTACAAAAGGCTTGAGTTTACATAAATTAGTATTTATTTATTTTTTATAAACCAAATCCATCCTAAATAGGTACTCTATATCCAAATCCTATTCTAGATATATATCGTAATAAGGTGTTCTCTTTTACAAAAATAAAAATTAGAATTTATATGATTTTGGTTTTGGTAACTGAGGTTAATTCTAAAAGCAATTTTTTTGTGCAATCAGCACAATGTTTTATTATTATTATATTTTGTAATAAAATATGTTCACATTACCACTTGTATTAATTTTTGTGTGTGCAAAATCAATGGCGCCTAGTTACCGAAAATAGTTATTTAACTTTACCGAAGTTATTTTCTTATAAAAAAAAACAAATCAAATCCATAATAATCACATTATTTGTAACTACAATTTAATGTAACTTCATAGTAAGATTTCATATTATAGTGTGGCCATTTATCAACTATTTATTCATACAGAAGCTACTTCTGTGTAAAAAAGTAGGTTGCTTGTCAAGTGAGGTTATGTATATGTTCCAATATTTAACGAAACGTCTAAGAGCTATTGATAATTACAGACTAAACCAAATTTCAACCTCATTTACAATGTATTTTTAAATAACATAGCCTATTTGAATAGCAAAAAATTAAAGGTGGCAAACTAACGGTAAACTATTACCAAAATTTATTTAAATATTTTCTATTTAATATATTCGTTACAGTTAGATTAATAGAATGAGGGCCACTGTAATTCATTATCATGGACAGTAAATAAATTTTCGGAAAGCAATTTTCAGTTATGAGGTGCAGTGAGATATCAGTATCCACAAATCGGGTAGTAAACTGGGAGATTTTGATTCAGTTGGACGCGTTTATGCTTTTTACGATCGTAAAAGCTCCTTCCCGAGGATGAAATTCGGCCAAAGAATTTTTAAAGCTATGTTTAAAGTTACTGCTTCCTGTCCTCGGGGGCTTACCAGCTTATGAATAGAGACATGTTCCACGCATTTCAATTTAACGACACTGCCTAATCGATTATTCTTTAAAACATGTCTTAAATCATCGTCTGCAGTGATGTCATGAGAAAGAGTATGTATTAACGTTAATATAGAGGGCTTATTAGATATTCGGTTGCTGTAACGGGCGAACGGTTGGCGCTGACGCAATATCGAAAGAGTTATGGCTGCATTATGGACAGTAATTGTTGATAAAGCAGGACTATAAATAACACCTTATGTAGGCTCACTTAGTCATAGCTCGATTAGTTTGTGCCACGATATATCGATAATTAAAAATCATTAGCAATTCAGTCATGTTTCTTAATCCAACGCTTATTATACAGTAGTTTACATTCAAAGAGAGTATCTTTGAAGGAATTCTATAAAGGAAGTCAGAAATAAAAAAACCATATATTTAGACCTATCTCTATAATGACTTTGGTATTTTGTCATTCAAATTTACAATTATAGTAGAGAAACGATTATCTTAATTAATTAGAACCGAAGGGCGTTGGGATAATTAAACATATATGATGTATGAAGCTGCAGTTTACGTATTAGAGTGTATTTTAGAACTCTATAAGTGGTTGTATTACAGTATGAAGCTGCAGTTTACGTATTAGAGTGTAGTTTAGAACTCTATAAGGGGTTGTATTACAGTATGAAGCTGCAGTTTACGTATTAGAGTGTATTTTAGAACTCTATAAGTGGTTGTATTACAGTATGAAGCTGCAGTTTACGTATTAGAGTGTAGTTTAGAACTCTATAAGTGGTTGTATTACAGTATGAAGCTGCAGTTTACGTATTAGAGTGTAGTTTAGAACTCTATAAGTGGTTGTATTACAGTATGAAGCTGCAGTTTACGTATTGGAGTGTACTTTAGAACTCTAATTTTAAATTATTTGAAAACGATATATTATTATTCGTCAAAAATAAAATGCATTATGCAGAGTAGAAAGACAAGTAAATTTTAGATTATATTTGAATTTAGGTAGGCTTACTGGTGTTTAGGAATGGCGTTAACATTAAAAAAAGGAAAAAAATTACTAAATTAAATTTGAAATTATTTTAAAATGATTAAGATTTTTATAATTTTTGTAAAAATAATATATAATATATATATATATATATATATATATATATATATATATATATATATATATATATATATATATAGGCATATTTGTAATTGGATAAGGGTTATGAAGAGTAAAGAGGCAAATAAAATTTCATATTTTATTTAAATTTAGGTACTGGTGATTAAGTATGGAGTTATATTAAAAAAAAAAGAATTTCTAAATTAAATGTATATATATATATATATATATATATATATATATATATATATATATATGTGTGTGTGTGTGTGTGTGTGTGTGTGTGTGTGTGTGTGTGTGTGTGTGTGTGTGTGTGTGTGTGTGTGTGTGTGTGTGTGTGTATTCATAGTACATATAAATTATATTTTTAAAAATAGTAACTTTAACGAATTCTAACGACGAATTATCGTATTTTAAAGTATCATATGATAATTACGACAGTTAGCTACACCTGAATGTTCAAAAATTTCTAAACCTCAATATTTGTACTATTCTATTACATTTAATAAGATCTAACTTAGAAACTCTTTTGGTATATACACATGAGTTTGTGGTATTTTCTATGCTCTTAAATATAATTGAAAGTCAT
>JBAIZL010000002.1:35025662-35038162 GCA_036971475.1 Prosapia bicincta
ACTTAATAGTAATCAGAATTTAATGACAGTTACAATTATTGTATTCGGTGTTTATATTAAACCTGTTATTTAGGCCCACAGTGTAGTAACGTAGTCATTGATATTATATTTGTGTTATTGATATACTGAGTAAAACTTAATAGTAATCAGAATTTATTGACAGTTACAATTATTGTATACGGGGTTTATATTAAACTTATTATTTAGGACCACAGTGTAATAACGTGGTCATTGATATTATATTTGTGTTATTGATATACTGTTTAAAACTTAATAGTAATCAGAATTTATTGACAGTTACAATTATTGTATACGGGGTTTATATTAAACCTATTATTTAGGACCACAGTGTAATAACGTGGTCATTGATATTATATTTGTGTTATTGATATACTGTGTAAAACTTAATAGTAATCAGAATTTATTGACAGTTACAATTATTGTATTCGGTGTTTATATTAAACCTAATATTTAGGCCCACAGTGTAGTAACGTGGTCATTGGTATTATATTGTTGTTATTGATATACTGTGTAAAACTGAATAGTAATCAGAATTTATTGACAGTTACAATTATTGTATTCGATGTTTATATTAAACCTATTATTTAGGACCACAGTGTAATAACGTGGTCATTGATATTATATTTGTGTTATTGATATACTGTGTAAAACTTAATAGTAATCAGAATTTATTGACAGTTACAATTATTGTATTCGGTGTTTATATTAAACCTATTATTTAGGCCCACAGTGTAGTAACGTAGTCATTGATATTATATTTGTGTTATTGATATACTGTGTAAAACTTAATAGTAATCAGAATTTATTGACAGTTACAATTATTGTATACGGGGTTTATATTAAACCTATTATTTAGGCCCACAGTGTAGTAACGTAGTCATTGATATTATATTTGTGTTATTGATATACTGTGTAAAACTTAATAGTAATCAGAATTTATTGACACTTACAATTATTGTATTCGGTGTTTATATTAAACCTATTATTTAGGCCCACAGTGTAGTAACGTAGTCATTGATATTATATTTGTGTTATTGATATACTGAGTAAAACTTAATAGTAATCAGAATTTATTGACAGTTACAATTATTGTATACGGGGTTTATTATAACTTATTATTTAGGACCACAGTGTAATAACGTGGTCATTGATATTATATTTGTGTTATTGATATACTGTGTAAAACTTAATAGTAATCAGAATTTATTGACAGTTACAATTATTGTATTCGGTGTTTATATTAAACCTATTATTTAGGCCCACAGTGTAGTAACGTGGTCATTGATATTATATTTGTGTTATTGATATACTGTGTAAAACTTAATAGTAATCAGAATTTATTGACAGTTACAATTATTGTATTCGGTGTTTATATTAAACCTAATATTTAGGCCCACAGTGTAGTAACGTGGTCATTGATATTATATTTGTGTTATTGATATACTGTGTAAAACTTAATAGTAATCAGAATTTATTGACAGTTACAATTATTGTATTCGGTGTTTATATTAAACCTATTATTTAGGCCCACAGTGTAGTAACGTAGTCATTGATATTATATTTGTGTTATTGATATACTGTGTAAAACTTAATAGTAATCAGAATTTATTGACAGTTACAATTATTGTATTCGGTGTTTATATTAAACCTATTATTTAGGCCCACAGTGTAGTAACGTAGTCATTGATATTATATTTGTGTTATTGATATACTATGTAAAACTTAATAGTAATCAGAATTTATTGACAGTTACAATTATTGTATACGGGGTTTATATCTAACCTATTATTTAGGACCACAGTGTAATAACGTGGTCATTGATATTATATTTGTGTTATTGATATACTGTGTAAAACTTAATAGTAATCAGAATTTATTGACAGTTACAATTATTGTATACGGGGTTTATATTAAACCTATTATTTAGGACCACAGTGTAATAACGTGGTCATTGATATTATATTTGTGTTATTGATATACTGTGTAAAACTTAATAGTAATCAGAATTTATTGACAGTTACAATTATTGTATACGGGGTTTATATCTAACCTATTATTTAGGCCCACAGTGTAATAACGTGGTCATTGATATTATATTTGTGTTATTGATATACTGTGTAAAACTTAATAGTAATCAGAATTTATTGACAGTTACAATTATTTTATTCGGTGTTTATATTAAACCTAATATTTAGGCCCACAGTGTAGTAACGTGGTCATTGATATTATATTTGTGTTATTGATTTACTGTGTAAAACTTAATAGTAATCAGAATTTATTGACAGTTACAATTATTGAATACGGGGTTTATCTCTAACCTATTATTTAGGACCACAGTGTAATAACGTGGTCATTGATATTATATTTGTGTTATTGATATACTGTGTAAAACTTAATAGTAATCAGAATTTATTGACAAGTACAATTATTGTATACGGGGTTTATATTAAACCTATTATTTAGGACCACAGTGTAATAACGTGGTCATTGATATTATATTTGTGTTATTGATATACTGTGTAAAACTTAATAGTAATCAGAATTTATTGACAGTTACAATTATTGTATACGGGGTTTATATTAAACCTATTATTTAGGACCACAGTGTAATAACGTGGTCATTGATATTATATTTGTGTTATTGATATACTGTGTAAAACTTAATAGTAATCAGAATTTATTGACAGTTACAATTATTGTATACGGGGTTTATATTAAACCTATTATTTAGGACCACAGTGTAATAACGTGGTCATTGATATTATATTTGTGTTATTGATATACTGTGTAAAACTTAATAGTAATCAGAATTTATTGACAGTTACAATTATTGTATTCGGTGTTTATATTAAACCTAATATTTAGGCCCACAGTGTAGTAACGTGGTCATTGGTATTATATTGTTGTTATTGATATACTGTGTAAAACTGAATAGTAATCAGAATTTATTGACAGTTACAATTATTGTATTCGATGTTTTTATTAAACCTATTATTTAGGACCACAGTGTAATAACGTGGTCATTGATATTATATTTGTGTTATTGATATACTGTGTAAAACTTAATAGTAATCAGAATTTATTGACAGTTACAATTATTGTATTCGGTGTTTATATTAAACCTATTATTTAGGCCCACAGTGTAGTAACGTAGTCATTGATATTATATTTGTGTTATTGATATACTGTGTAAAACTTAATAGTAATCAGAATTTATTGACAGTTACAATTATTGTATTCGGTGTTTATATTAAACCTATTATTTAGGCCCACAGTGTAGTAACGTAGTCATTGATATTATATTTGTGTTATTGATATACTGTGTAAAACTTAATAGTAATCAGAATTTATTGACAGTTACAATTATTGTATACGGGGTTTATATTAAACCTATTATTTAGGACCACAGTGTAATAACGTGGTCATTGATATTATATTTGTGTTATTGATATACTGTGTAAAACTTAATAGTAATCAGAATTTATTGACAGTTACAATTATTGTATACGGGGTTTATATCTAACCTATTATTTAGGCCCACAGTGTAATAACGTGGTCATTGATATTATATTTGTGTTATTGATATACTGTGTAAAACTTAATAGTAATCAGAATTTATTGACAAGTACAATTATTGTATACGGGGTTTATATTAAACCTATTATTTAGGACCACAGTGTAATAACGTGGTCATTATTATTATATTTGTGTTATTGATATACTGTGTAAAACTTAATAGTAATCAGAATTTATTGACAGTTACAATTATTGTATACGGGGTTTATATTAAACCTATTATTTAGGACCACAGTGTAATAACGTGGTCATTGATATTATATTTGTGTTATTGATATACTGTGTAAAACTTAATAGTAATCAGAATTTATTGACAGTTACAATTATTGTATACGGGGTTTATATTAAACCTATTATTTAGGACCACAGTGTAATAACGTGGTCATTGATATTATATTTGTTTTACTGATATACTGTGTAAAACTTAATAGTAATCAGAATTTATTGACAGTTACAATTATTGTATACTTGGTTTATCTCTAACCTATTATTTAGGACCACAGTGTAATAACGTGGTCATTGATATTATATTTGTGTTATTGATATACTGTGTAAAACTTAATAGTAATCAGAATTTATTGACAGTTACAATTATTGTATTCGGTGTTTATATTAAACCTAATATTTAGGCCCACAGTGTAGTAACGTGGTCATTGATATTATATTTGTGTTATTGATATACTGTGTAAAACTTAATAGTAATCAGAATTTATTGACAGTTACAATTATTGTATTCGGTGTTTATATTAAACCTATTATTTAGGCCCACAGTGTAGTAACGTAGTCATTGATATTATATTTGTGTTATTGATATACTGTGTAAAACTTAATAGTAATCAGAATTTATTGACAGTTACAATTATTGTATTCGGTGTTTATATTAAACCTATTATTTAGGCCCACAGTGTAGTAACGTAGTCATTGATATTATATTTGTGTTATTGATATACTATGTAAAACTTAATAGTAATCAGAATTTATTGACAGTTACAATTATTGTATACGGGGTTTATATCTAACCTATTATTTAGGACCACAGTGTAATAACGTGGTCATTGATATTATATTTGTGTTATTGATATACTGTGTAAAACTTAATAGTAATCAGAATTTATTGACAAGTACAATTATTGTATACGGGGTTTATATTAAACCTGTTATTTAGGACCACAGTGTAATAACGTGGTCATTGATATTATATTTGTGTTATTGATATACTGTGTAAAACTTAATAGTAATCAGAATTTATTGACAGTTACAATTATTGTATACGGGGTTTATATTAAACCTATTATTTAGGACCACAGTGTAATAACGTGGTCATTGATATTATATTTGTGTTATTGATATACTGTGTAAAACTTAATAGTAATCAGAATTTATTGACAGTTACAATTATTTTATTCGGTGTTTATATTAAACCTAATATTTAGGCCCACAGTGTAGTAACGTGGTCATTGATATTATATTTGTGTTATTGATTTACTGTGTAAAACTTAATAGTAGTCAGAATTTATTGACAGTTACAATTATTGTATACGGGGTTTATCTCTAACCTATTATTTAGGACCACAGTGTAATAACGTGGTCATTGATATTATATTTGTGTTATTGATATACTGTGTAAAACTTAATAGTAATCAGAATTTATTGACAGTTACAATTATTGTATACGGGGTTTATATTAAACCTATTATTTAGGACCACAGTGTAATAACGTGGTCATTGATATTATATTTGTGTTATTGATATACTGTGTAAAACTTAATAGTAATCAGAATTTATTGACAGTTACAATTATTGTATACGGGGTTTATATTAAACCTATTATTTAGGACCACAGTGTAATAACGTGGTCATTGATATTATATTTGTGTTATTGATATACTGTGTAAAACTTAATAGTAATCAGAATTTATTGACAGTTACAATTATTGTATTCGGTGTTTATATTAAACCTAATATTTAGGCCCACAGTGTAGTAACGTGGTCATTGGTATTATATTGTTGTTATTGATATACTGTGTAAAACTGAATAGTAATCAGAATTTATTGACAGTTACAATTATTGTATTCGGTGTTTATATTAAACCTATTATTTAGGCCCACAGTGTAGTAACGTAGTCATTGATATTATATTTGTGTTATTGATATACTGTGTAAAACTTAATAGTAATCAGAATTTATTGACAGTTACAATTATTGTATACGGGGTTTATATCTAACCTATTATTTAGGCCCACAGTGTAATAACGTGGTCATTGATATTATATTTGTGTTATTGATATACTGTGTAAAACTTAATAGTAATCAGAATTTATTGACAAGTACAATTATTGTATACGGGGTTTATATTAAACCTATTATTTAGGACCACAGTGTAATAACGTGGTCATTAATATTATATTTGTGTTATTGATATACTGTGTAAAACTTAATAGTAATCAGAATTTATTGACAGTTACAATTATTGTATACGGGGTTTATATTAAACCTATTATTTAGGACCACAGTGTAATAACGTGGTCATTGATATTATATTTGTGTTATTGATATACTGTGTAAAACTTAATAGTAATCAGAATTTATTGACAGTTACAATTATTGTATACGGGGTTTATATTAAACCTATTATTTAGGACCACAGTGTAATAACGTGGTCATTGATATTATATTTGTTTTACTGATATACTGTGTAAAACTTAATAGTAATCAGAATTTATTGACAGTTACAATTATTGTATACGGGGTTTATCTCTAACCTATTATTTAGGACCACAGTGTAATAACGTGGTCATTGATATTATATTTGTGTTATTGATATACTGTGTAAAACTTAATAGTAATCAGAATTTATTGACAAGTACAATTATTGTATACGGGGTTTATATTAAACCTATTATTTAGGACCACAGTGTAATAACGTGGTCATTGATATTATATTTGTGTTATTGATATACTGTGTAAAACTTAATAGTAATCAGAATTTATTGACAGTTACAATTATTGTATACGGGGTTTATATTAAACCTATTATTTAGGACCACAGTGTAATAACGTGGTCATTGATATTATATTTGTTTTATTGATATACTGTGTAAAACTTAATAGTAATCAGAATTTATTGACAGTTACAATTATTTTATTCGGTGTTTATATTAAACCTAATATTTAGGCCCACAGTGTAGTAACGTGGTCATTGATTCTATATTTGTGTTATTGATTTACTGTGTAAAATTTAATAGTAATCAGAATTTATTGACAGTTACAATTACTGTATACGGGGTTTATATCAAACCTATTATTTAGGACCACAGTGTAATAACGTGGTCATTGATATTATATTTGTGTTATTGATATACTGTGTAAAACTTAATAGTAATCAGAATTTATTGACAGTTACAATTATTGTATACGGGGTTTATATTAAACCTATTATTTAGGACCACAGTGTAATAACGTGGTCATTGATATTATATTTGTGTTATTGATATACTGTGTAAAACTTAATAGTAATCAGAATTTATTGACAGTTACAATTATTGTATTCGGTGTTTATATTAAACCTAATATTTAGGCCCACAGTGTAGTAACGTGGTCATTGGTATTATATTGTTGTTATTGATATACTGTGTAAAACTGAATAGTAATCAGAATTTATTGACAGTTACAATTATTGTATACGGGGTTTATATTAAACTTATTATTTAGGACCACAGTGTAATAACGTGGTCATTGATATTATATTTGTGTTATTGATATAATGTGTAAAACTTAATAGTAATCAGAATTTATTGACAGTTACAATTATTGTATACGGGGTTTATATTAAACCTATTATTTAGGACCACAGTGTAATAACGTGGTCATTGATATTATATTTGTGTTATTGATATACTGTGTAAAACTTAATAGTAATCAGAATTTATTGACAGTTACAATTATTTTATTCCGTGTTTATATTAAACCTAATATTTAGGCCCACAGTGTAGTAACGTGGTCATTGATATTATATTTGTGTTATTGATTTACTGTGTAAAACTTAATAGTAATCAGAATTTATTGACAGTTACAATTATTGTATACGGGGTTTATATCTAACCTATTATTTCGACCACAGTGTAATAACGTGGTCATTGATATTATATTTGTGTTATTGATATACTGTGTAAAACTTAATAGTAATCAGAATTTATTGACAAGTACAATTATTGTATACGGGGTTTATATTAAACCTATTATTTAGGACCACAGTGTAATAACGTGGTCATTGATATTATATTTGTGTTATTGATATACTGTGTAAAACTTAATAGTAATCAGAATTTATTGACAGTTACAATTATTGTATACGGGGTTTATATTAAACCTATTATTTAGGACCACAGTGTAATAACGTGGTCATTGATATTATATTTGTTTTACTGATATACTGTGTAAAACTTAATAGTAATCAGAATTTATTGACAGTTACAATTATTTTATTCGGTGTTTATATTAAACCTAATATTTAGGCCCACAGTGTAGTAGCGTGGTCATTGGTATTATATTTGTGTTATTGATATACTGTGTAAAACTTAATAGTAATCAGAATTTATTGACACTTACAATTATTGTATTCGGTGTTTATATTAAACCTAATATTTAGGCCCACAGTGTAGTAACGTGGTCATTGGTATTATATTTTTGTTATTGATATACTGTGTAAAACTGAATAGTAATCAGAATTTATTGACAGTTACAATTATTGTATTCGATGTTTATATTATACCTATTATTTAGGACCACAGTGTAATAACGTGGTCATTGATATTATATTTGTGTTATTGATATACTGTGTAAAACTTAATAGTAATCAGAATTTATTGACAGTTACAATTATTGTATTCGGTGTTTATATTAAACCTATTATTTAGGCCCACAGTGTAGTAACGTAGTCATTGATATTATATTTGTGTTATTGATATACTGTGTAAAACTTAATAGTAATCAGAATTTATTGACAGTTACAATTATTGTATACGGGGTTTATATCAAACCTATTATTTAGGACCACAGTGTAATAACGTGGTCATTGATATTATATTTGTGTTATTGATATACTGTGTAAAACTTAATAGTAATCAGAATTTATTGACAGTTACAATTATTGTATACGGGGTTTATATTAAACCTATTATTTAGGACTACAGTGTAATAACGTGGTCATTGATATTATATTTGTGTTATTGATATACTGTGTAAAACTTAATAGTAATCAGAATTTATTGACACTTACAATTATTGCATTCGGTGTTTATATTAAACCTATTATTTAGGCCCACAGTGTAGTAACGTAGTCATTGATATTATATTTGTGTTATTGATATACTGAGTAAAACTTAATAGTAATCATAATTTATTGACAGTTACAATTATTGTATACGGGGTTTATATTAAACCTATTATTTAGGCCCACAGTGTAATAACGTGGTCATTGATATTATATTTGTGTTATTGATATACTGTGTAAAACTTAATAGTAATCAGAATTTATTGACAGTTACAATTATTGTATTCGGTGTTTATATTAAACCTATTATTTAGGACCACAGTGTAATAACGTGGTCATTGATATTATATTTGTGTTATTGATATACTGTGTAAAACTTAATAGTAATCAGAATTTATTGACAGTTACAATTATTGTATACGGGGTTTATATCTAACCTATTATTTAGGACCACAGTGTAATAACGTGGTCATTGATATTATATTTGTGTTATTGATATACTGTGTAAAACTTAATAGTAATCAGAATTTATTGACAGTTACAATTATTGTATACGGGGTTTATATCTAACCTATTATTTAGGACCACAGTGTAATAACGTGGTCATTGATATTATATTTGTGTTATTGATATACTGTGTAAAACTTAATAGTAATCAGAATTTATTGACAGTTACAATTATTGTATTCGGTGTTTATATTAAACCTATTATTTAGGACCACAGTGTAATAACGTGGTCATTGATATTATATTTGTGTTATTGATATACTGTGTAAAACTTAATAGTAATCAGAATTTATTGACAAGTACAATTATTGTATACGGGGTTTATATCTAACCTATTATTTAGGACCACAGTGTAATAACGGGGTCATTGATATTATAATTGTGTTATTGATATACTGTGTAAAACTTAATAGTAATCAGAATTTATTCACAGTTACAATTATTGTATTCGGTGTTTATATTAAACCTATTATTTAGGCCCACAGTGTAGTAACGTAGTCATTGATATTTTATTTGTGTTATTGATATACTGTGTAAAACTTAATAGTAATCAGAATTTATTGACAGTTACAATTATTGTATTCGGTGTTTATATTAAACCTATTATTTAGGACCACAGTGTAATAACGTGGTCATTGATATTATATTTGTGTTATTGATATACTGAGTAAAACTTAATAGTAATCAGAATTTATTGACAGTTACAATTATTGTATACGGGGTTTATTTTAAACCTATTATTTAGGACCACAGTGTAATAACGTGGTCATTGATATTATATTTGTGTTATTGATATACTGTGTAAAACTTAATAGTAATCAGAATTTATTGACAGTTACAATTATTGTATTCGGTGTTTATATTAAACCTATTATTTAGGCCCACAGTGTAGTAACGTGGTCATTGATATTATATTTGTGTTATTGATATACTGTGTAAAACATAATAGTAATCAGAATTTATTGACAGTTACAATTATTGTATACGGGGTTTATATTAGGCTTATTATTATTATTAGCCTGACACCGGAAACATTATATAGTATTATAGAAAAGTGTTTTGTAATAGACACTGTGTAACAACATCAATACTACTGGGTTTAGTTGGCAAGTGAGGCTTGTATAAAAGCGATTCCACGTCGAATTTATGTTTTATGTTGAATATGTTTTAAGATTTATGTTGATTTAAAATACGGTTGATTCATGAGTTAAGAACGCTTAATTTATTAAAAATTCGGCAACGTTTTGACGACTATATTGTTATCCTCATTCAGGCCTACAAGTACAATAGACAGAATTAACCATGTCTTATATATTCTAATACAAAATAATATAAAATAAATAACATTACAATATACATTTAAGTTATTAATACCAATAAATTATCATTACAAACATTCAAATAATCAAATTAAATTATTAAAGGCACACTATAAAAGTGATAGTCCATTTAAATGAAATCTTTAAAACAATTAAATAAAATAATTAAAATGTTTCAAAAAAATTCCTAAACCTCTTACCAATTAACATCAACATCTCTTAAAATTTAGGCATAAGCCAACGTTTCAGTTATTTAACATTACAATTTCTTAATAAAGTATAAAAGAAGACACAACATGACTAATTTAACGATAGGAATACACAAAAACCATAAACGATTTACAAAACCAACATAGATAAATAAAAAATTGATAGAAAATTATAGTGCGGTTTTAGTAATTTAATTTGACTATTTGTGTTGTTTGTAGTGTTAATTTATTAGTACTATTATATTCAATGCATATTGAAGTGTTATGTATTTTATAATAATTTAGTATTTGAATTTTTTAGACATTATAGTTAGTTCTGTCTATTGTACTTGTAGGCCTGAATGAGGACAACAATATAGTTGTCGAAACGTTGTTGGAATTTTAATAAATTAAGTATTCTTAACTCATAAATCAACCGTATTTTTATTCAACAAAATATTTTGTGTGAGTGTACACATCATCACATATTTGCTGTAAATAGTATTATTTGATCTGAATTTTTAGTTTTACATATTAGATACAAAAAATCTTATTTGAGCTGATGGGTTTTTAGACTTTTTTTTTAATACGTCAAACATACTATTTATTCTGTATAAAATTTTGAAGACCAGACGGGTTTTATATGCCAAACAATGCATAAAGTTTTCCAGGTTTCGTATAATTTTAAAACCTGTATACAGAATGAAATAGTAGCAAACATTCATGAGTTGTGGTTAACGTAAATGATTCGTTTGTGCCGATGAGTCATCGGTTACGAAATGTCCTGAGGTTCTTCATCTCCGACTTTTTCAAACGGCGGAAGGTGGGAAACAATGCACGGCCGGCCGTACTGGACGGCCGCCCGTCATGCCGTGCTGCCCTAGTGCGCGCGTAGCTTAAGTGTTTGTGTGTGTATGTGTATGCGTGTGTATGTGCGTGCCCGCGCGAGTATTTGTGTGTATATGTGTTTGTGCGTGCGTGCACGTATATGTGTGTATGTGTACGCGTATGTGTGTACGCACGCGCGATGTTTATGTGTGTTTGTATGTGCGTGCACGTGTGTTTGTGTGTACGTGATTGTGTTTGTATGTGCGTGCGCTCGTGCTTGTGTATATATGTGTTCACGGATGCATGTTAAGTGTGTGTGTGTTTGTGTTTGTGTATATATGTAAGTGTGTGCGCGCGCGTGGTGAGTGTGTGTACATGTGTTTTTGTGTGTGTTTGTTTTGTGTGTTTGTATGTGTGTGTGGGGTGTCTTTGTGTGCGAGCGCATGGTAAGTGTGTGTGCGTGTTTGTGTATATGTTTGTGTGTGTATGTTCATGCGTGTGTATGTGCGTGTATGCACGAGTGTGTGTGTTTGTGCGTGCGTGCATGTGCATATGTGTATGTGTTTTTGTGGGTGCGTGCACGTTTGTGTGTGTACGTTTGTATATGTTTGTGTGTTTATGTGCATGCGTGTGTATGTGCGTGCATGCACGAGTGTGTGTGTTTGTGCGTGCGTGCATGTTCATATGTGTATGTGTTTTTGTGGGTGCGTGCACGTTTGTGTGTGTGCGCGCTCGCGCGCGCGTGCGCGCGTGTGTGTGTGTGACAGTGTGTGTGCGTGTAGGTGTGTG
>JBAIZL010000002.1:35043162-35063162 GCA_036971475.1 Prosapia bicincta
ATAGGTATTTACACTGATACTGATTATTTGCTTTTTTTTAACGGACGTTTTTGAAAAATATGAAGGAAACCATTCTTAACATATTAAAGTTCAATTTATATAAAGTCTGAATATAAACGGGTTTGTTATATTCAAGCAAAGATAATTTTAGTAATACAACATATTTTAAGTTTCTTCCAGCGCCATATTCTCGTAGTACGTTAGCGTCCTCTACCCCTTTTATTTTAGGGTACAGTTGATGTTTACCCGGTACATTGTCGTACGCTTTTCGGTCACTATATACGTCTCTGACGTGATTCTCGTTTGCCTTCCCTTTTAATTTTGGAATAAGTTGCCATTGGGCACAGTTTATACTTTTTTACTTATATTTTCACTTATTCAATTTTGTAGAATTTCAATGATAGTGATTTTTAAGAAATCTTAAGCAAGCATCACAATAGCCTAAAGACATTTACTTTTAAAATTAGAATGCTTTAAAAAAGAATGCACTAAAAAATATAACTAGGGATTGGTTAGATCAGTGTTTTTCCACCTTTCGCATGACATGACCCCCGTAGTATAAAAAAATATTTCGCGACCTCCCAACCCTTAGCTTTATTTCATGTATGTTAGAAATATGTAATCCATACAAAAATTTTATGCGTTTGCATTATTAATAATCGGATATAAATATATACAGTAATTAAACACATCATTTTAAATCAAACACGTGGCAAACTGATAAAAACAATCAAACACAGAAATATTAAAGCCGAGACTACCAGCGCCATTTGTTGATAACACTCGGAATTACTACAGCCACACGCGCTCCACGGCCCGCGCAAAATGCACAAGGTTGAGATGTTTCGTTACGTTTCGAGATGGTTCTCGACATAATGCGATGGCCTATGGGGCAGTTGAGTTTGGAATAAACTCAGAAGCGACACCGAGATACGTTATATTATTTTGTGGGTGTTTGTTTTGTAAGTGGGACGTTAAAACGTTTTGTCTGCAAGGTGCCTTGGTGTAATTGCAGTTTGAATTTGTGTTTAAGGTGTCTTGGAGCTTGGGGTAATTTATTTTCTCGTGACGTCCGCTGTTTAGTAAAGTTGTTTGGAGAGTGTAAGCTACTTGTTTTACGTATTTATTTCAGTTATTTGTTATAGTTAAAAATGGATAAATTCCTGAAAAGATCATCAGAACCATCAACTTCTAGCGGGAGTAGTGGAATAAAGAAAACTTGCCTTTATAACAATTATTTGGAATTTGGATTTACTGTGATTGAGAATAAACCGCAGTGCGTAATTTGCTTTGAAAAATTGTCAAAATAAAGCATGACGCTATCGAAGTTGGTACGCCACCTAAACACAATTCATCCTAATGAAAAAAAACCCTGGAATTTTTTGAACGAAAATTAAAAGCTCTTGAACATCAAAAAAGTGCTAACTACAAATGTCCAACCAAAGTGTGCGCAGTTTGTAGCTTTTGTGCATTTTGAATCCGATGAAAAAGTAATGGAAGAAATACTATTTTACAAGGCCCTTCCCACAAATACTACAGGTCAGTGCTTGAATGACATGTTATGCAAAATATGAATATCGATTGGGCACAAAAATGCATTGCTATTCGTAGCGACGGAACAAAAGCCATGACTGGTGTGAAGAGTGGATTTATTGCTACATTGAAAGAACAGATGCCAAACGCTTGTTGGATGCATTGTTTTCTCCATCGCCTAGCTCTTGCAGCCCAAAACCTTGCCACAAGAATACAGTAAAGTTGTAAATATTATTATTAAAATTTTAAGCTGGATTAAAGGAAAAGCGATGCAGACTTGATTGTTTCGAACAATTTGTGAAGATAAAGGGGTAAAGCAAATTACTCCATTTGAAATTTGCTTTACCTTACAGAAGTAAGGTGGTTATCAAAAGACAAAGTACTGACCAGAGTTATGTAACTTCACGCTAAACGTTTAGTATATTTACAGCAAGTCAAGTCAAATTACTCGGAATTCATTTCTGACCCGGAGTTCTTTTTGAAATTAGTTTTTCTTTCCTACTTATTTGAGTATTTAAATAATTTGAATAAAAGTCTTCAAGGGCTGGATGAAAATGTCATTGCAGCAAAAGAGAAACTCCATGGCTTTATAAAAAAAATTGAATTTTGGTCATCATCTAAAAATCAAAACAATTTTGATTCATTTTCTTCGACATAGTGTTTCATTGAAGAAGTCAGAAGGGAGATAAACATCAACTCATATATATCTGGTGTGAAGATGGTTATAGATAGTTTGAAAAAAGTACTGTGTCACTACTTCTCAGTGCAAGAGATATCATCGGATAACAATGGGCAAAGATAAATCTTAAATTCATTTTTGAATGCAGCTATAAGTGAGGTAAATTTAGCAACTATGCCCAAAGAGAATCTGCTGGAACTATCTGCCGATGGGATGTTGCATTTGGAATTCAAGTCTGTAAATGTGAATATCTTTTGGTTAAAAAGAAAAAGAGAATACGTGGAATTAACAACTGAGGCTTTGACGTGTTTTATTCCATTTGCAACCTCGTACTTGTGAGAGTTGAAATTTTCATCAATGGTCGAAATAAAAAGTAAACAAATATATCGCTTAAATTTGGATCCACGATGAGAGAAATTGATTGAACAAAAACAAGCGCAACTTTCACATTAAAATAAACGAGCAGTCGAAGATGTTATTTTTTTGTTAATTTTTTCCTATGAATAGCATTACGAGTATCCTTTTGTTAACTTCTTCTTATTATATCTATCTTTATAAAATGTATTGATTTTTTTACTGAAGTACCTAGTTCTCTCGACCCCCTACAAAGCTTATCGACCAACCGTCGCAATTTGCAGGTTGAAAACACTGGATATATATATATATATATATATATATATATATATATAAATAATAGTTATATAAATCACTACAAGGAAAATATTACCGTATTTGCTAACGCTATTCGAAACCATCGTTTCATTGACGAAGCCTAGCCTATTTGATAGTAAATTAATAACTTTCTATTAGTTATTTAAATAATTACTCAACTAATATTTCTATTTAATGTCTGTTAATAACTATCAATTTTTTATATAGGCTAATGAAAGATCAGAGACAATTAAAAAAGCATGAATTAATTGTCTGTGATCTATATATAAAAAAAAAAATACTTGTAATTTATTCAGTGAAATCAAGATGATTACAGCGACCAGCTTTAAGAATACTAATGTACAATGGAGTGAAAATCCTTGACGCAATCTGACTATCCTTAATCGGTCAAACTCCTGATCATAGATATTTCTGATGGTTTCAGTTGTTCCTGTTGAACTGTGACTGTAGAGAAGAGTTGAGTACTTCTTCGAATTATTATGTTCTGGCGCTGTACCAGTTTTTTGATGTATAAAGTGATATTAGGGTTGGGTTTATGACGGGTGTGTATTTTGAAAAATGTGTCATGTTTCGTATATGTATGTGTCCATTTATTAGCTAACTGTTGTTTTGTTCATAATTATTGTTTTCATATAAATTGTTCTTCGCTCCTCCACGATAACTCTTTAATAAATCTGTTGTACTAAGAGTGCGGGTGAAATCTTACTGTGATTTGAAATATGGAATAAAAATCGATAATAAATAATCTCAGAAATTTCACTTAAATATTTTAAAAAAACTAAGGGAATCCGTTTAAAAGATAGACTAATGTAATTATTAATTATTAATACTGAATATTATATGAATGTATATCTTGTCAAAGTAAACGTAATTTCAGATGAAATATTGAATGTTATATTTTTTTCAGAAAACAGAAACATTTTAATAAATGGCGTCATGTCAAGTTCAGGATTGTATATTTTTAAATAGCGTACATTTTTAGACATTGGGTAAGTTTAAAAAATACAGGGCATTATTTTCTTACGAAAAAGGTATTTAAAAAAAAATATGTATACAATTTATTATTCTGAATAACTTTAATATTTTCTATCGATTCAGTAATAAATTGAGGAGTTGTTTTAGTTCAGAGAAATTGAAAACATTTATTCAAATAATGAAAGTCTCCATACAATAGTCATTATATATTGTTCCATTCTTTAAAACTGGAAAGCTTTATTGTCCGACAGATTAACAGTGCATGTATCCAGCTATTTACTTAAGACGTTGTTTATTTTAGAAAGTATTACATGCTTGTGAACGAAGCCATACGATAAGCTATTAAATATTTCGCGTGTAATACAGTTGTATGCTGCTTTGCTTCAGGTTAAATCAATCCGAGAACCCCCTAAACAAAGTCCACCATCGAACAAAACGGCGAGAATTATTTCCGATTAATAAATATTTTTAAAGCAAAATAACCGCCACGCATTTACACAAGGGGAAACAAGAATTAAATTGGTTAAAGGCGTAAAAGAGAATTGAAATAGATTTACATTTTGCAAAAAATGTTTGATTTCACGGCGTAAACCTGCAGATTATATTTAGACAAATAAAGGCAACTCAATCCTACGCACACTGGACGTAAATACTTTAGCATTCGTGCTTTATGTTTATATCCGTAAAAAATGTTTGGATTTATCGTGAAATGAAATTGTTCAGCCAAAGGAATAATTCAATAAATAAACAAAATAAATAGATTGACATACAAAGTTTTGAATTAAATTAAATGACTGGAAAAATATTTCACTTCTTTAAATTATAAATTATTTAGACCGCTTTGATTAGGATAAAATTCACTTTTTAAAAATAATAATATTCATAACATTGAAAATAAGTGGACGATAGCATATCTTTACTATTTATTTTTCTACAAAGATATTAAATTACAAAACCATTCTTTCCAAGGTAGATTATAAAAGACCTCTTTTTCCCCTTAAAAAAAAAACGCTGTTCAGGTAAAGGACACCGCCACGCCATGACACAAATGTATCCTATTTTGCAGGGGTCATTATGTTACTTCCTTAGTTCTACCAAAGGTAACTTACCCCTCTTACAAGAGGGTTCAGCAGTTAGACTCATCTTTGAAACCCTGATAGAGAGCAGCTATACATCAAGTAGATGACACTGCTCACATGGTGGCATAAGTAATTTACCTCTCGGCTTACAAGAGGGTTCAGCAGTTAGACTCATCTTTGAAACCCTGATAGAGAGCAGCTATACATCAAGTAGATGACACTGCTCACATGGTGGCATAAGTTTTACCTATTCCGAGTACCTCGGGATCATAAGGTCCTTTCTTTAGCTTTACCAAAGTTAATTTACCTCTCGGCTTACAAGAGGGTTCAGCAGTTAGACTCATCTTTGAAACCCTGATAGAGAGCAGCTATACATCAAGTAGATGACACTGCTCACATGGTGGCATAAGTTTTACCTATTCCGAGTACCTCGGGATCATAAGGTCCTTTCTTTAGCTTTACCAAAGTTAATTTACCTCTCGGCTTACAAGAGGGTTCAGCAGTTAGACTCATCTTTGAAACCCTGATAGAGAGCAGCTATACATCAAGTAGACGACCCTGCTCACATGGTGGCATAAGTTTTACCTATTCCGAGTACCTCGGGATCATAAGGTCCTTTCTTTAGCTTTACCAAAGTTAATTTACCTCTCGGCTTACAAGAGGGTTCAGCAGTTAGACTCCTCTGTGAAACCCTGATAGAGAGCAGCTATACATCAAGTAGACGACACTGCTCACATGGTGGCATATGTTTTTCTTATTCGTAGTACTCCGGGATCATAAGGTCCTTTCTTTAGCTTTACCAAAGTTAATTTACCTCTCGGCTTACAAGAGGGTTCAGCAGTTAGACTCCTCTTTGAAACCCTGATAGAGAGCAGCTATACATCAAGTAGACGACACTGCTCACATGGTGGCAAAGGTTTTTCTTATTCGTAGTACTCCGGGATCATAAGGTCCTTTCTTTAGCTTTACCAAAGTTAATTTACCTCTCCTCTTACAAGAAGGTTTAGCAGTTAGACTCCTCTTTGAAACCCTGATAGAGAGCAGCTATACATCAAGTAGACGACACTGCTCACATGGTGGCATAAGTATTTCCTATTTGTAGTTCCTCGAGATCATAATATCCTTTCTTTTGTTCTACCATAAGTAATTTACCTCTCCGCTTACAAGAGAGTGTAGCAGTTAGACTCCTCTTTGAAACCCTGATAGAGAGCAGCTATACATCAAGTAGACGACCCTGCTCACATGGTGGCATAAGTTTTACCTATTCCGAGTACCTCGGGATCATAAGGTCCTTTCTTTAGCTTTACCAAAGTTAATTTACCTCTCGGCTTACAAGAGGGTTCAGCAGTTAGACTCCTCTGTGAAACCCTGATAGAGAGCAGCTATACATCAAGTAGACGACCCTGCTCACATGGTGGCATAAGTTTTACCTATTCCGAGTACCTCGGGATCATAAGATCCTTTCTTTAGCTTTACCAAAGTTAATTTACCTCTCGGCTTACAAGAGGGTTCAGCAGTTAGACTCCTCTTTGAGACCCTGATAGAGAGCAGCTATACATCAAGTAGACGATACTGCTCACATGGTGGCATATGTTTTTCTTATTCGTAGTACTCCGGGATCATAAGGTCCTTTCTTTAGCTTTACCAAAGTTAATTTACCTCTCGGCTTACAAGAGGGTTCAGCAGTTAGACTCCTGTTTGAAACCCTGATAGAGAGCAGCTATACATCAAGTAGACGACACTGCTCACATGGTGGCATAAGTTTTTCTTATTCGTAGTACTCCGGGATCATAAGGTCCTTTCTTTAGCTTTACCAAAGTTAATTTACCTCTCGGCTTACAAGAGGGTTCAGCAGTTAGACTCCTGTTTGAAACCCTGATAGAGAGCAGCTATACCTCAAGTAGACGACCTTGCTCACATGGTGGCATAAGTTTTACCTATTCCGAGTACCTCGGGATCATAAGGTCCTTTCTTTAGCTTTACCAAAGTTAATTTACCTCTCGGCTTACAAGAGGGTTCAGCAGTTAGACTCCTCTTTGAGACCCTGATAGAGAGCAGCTATACATCAAGTAGACGATACTGCTCACATGGTGGCATATGTTTTTCTTATTCGTAGTACTCCGGGATCATAAGGTCCTTTCTTTAGCTTTACCAAAGTTAATTTACCTCTCGGCTTACAAGAGGGTTCAGCAGTTAGACTCCTGTTTGAAACCCTGATAGAGAGCAGCTATACATCAAGTAGACGACACTGCTCACATGGTGGCATAAGTTTTTCTTATTCGTAGTACTCCGGGATCATAAGGTCCTTTCTTTAGCTTTACCAAAGTTAATTTACCTCTCGGCTTACAAGAGGGTTCAGCAGTTAGACTCCTGTTTGAAACCCTGATAGAGAGCAGCTATACATCAAGTAGACGACACTGCTCACATGGTGGCATATGTTTTTCTTATTCGTAGTACTCCGGGATCATAAGGTCCTTTCTTTAGCTTTACCAAAGTTAATTTACCTCTCGGCTTACAAGAGGGTTCAGCAGTTAGACTCCTGTTTGAAACCCTGATAGGGAGCAGCTATACATCAAGTAGACGACACTGCTCACATGGTGGCATAAGTTTTTCTTATTCGTAGTACTCCGGGATCATAAGGTCCTTTCTTTAGCTTTACCAAAGTTAATTTACCTCTCGGCTTACAAGAGGGTTCAGCAGTTAGACTCCTGTTTGAAACCCTGATAGAGAGCAGCTATACATCAAGTAGACGACACTGCTCACATGGTGGCATATGTTTTTCTTATTCGTAGTACTCCGGGATCATAAGGTCCTTTCTTTAGCTTTACCAAAGTTAATTTACCTCTCGGCTTACAAGAGGGTTCAGCAGTTAGACTCCTGTTTGAAACCCTGATAGAGAGCAGCTATACATCAAGTAGACGACACTGCTCACATGGTGGCATATGTTTTTCTTATTCGTAGTACTCCGGGATCATAAGGTCCTTTCTTTAGCTTTACCAAAGTTAATTTACCTCTCGGCTTACAAGAGGGTTCAGCAGTTAGACTCCTGTTTGAAACCCTGATAGAGAGCAGCTATACATCAAGTAGACGACACTGCTCACATGGTGGCATAAGTTTTTCTTATTCGTAGTACTCCGGGATCATAAGGTCCTTTCTTTAGCTTTACCAAAGTTAATTTACCTCTCGGCTTACAAGAGGGTTCAGCAGTTAGACTCCTCTTTGAAACCCTGATAGAGAGCAGCTATACATCAAGTAGACGACACTGCTCACATGGTGGCATAAGTTTTTCCTATTTGTAGTTCCTCGAGATCATAATATCCTTTCTTTAGTTCTACCATAAGTAATTTACCTCTCCGCTTACAAGAGAGTGAAGCAGTTAGACATCACCTGGGAAACCGTAAGATAACAGTTCTACTCAAGTCAACAACGATGACCACGTGAATACATAAATGTTTCTAAACCCAGTACCATTGGATCATTAAATCTATTACTTAGTTATAGCAAAGGTAATTTATTTTTCCTCTTAGAAGGCAATTTAGTAGTTAGATCTCTCTTTGAGACCCCGATAGAGAGGTCTCTCCCACATCGTGTTATTAAGAAGGTCGTATGTTCACACCTTAGCTCTACCTATAGTCACAGACCTTTCTATCCTTTGTAGGCGACAACTACAAAAAAAACATTATAATTTACAAAGGGAATCGCAATTTGAAGAGTGAACAAGCAACATGTTGTATGTCAAATAATGGGAAAATAATAATGAATTATAAAATAACGTTATAATTGTGTAAGTGTAGCCTGAGGAAATTACCTATTCCATTTTCCGACCAAGCGATATCATATAAGACATAAAATCACTTATATTTGCTGATCGTCGAATTAGAATTTTTGTGGGTTCCCTAGAGCAAACTCACATCGTCAAATAACATGGAATAACCCTCTACTCTTTCGAGCATTGGAACAGAGTATCAATGGTAGCATTTAAGAAACCGGATTGCTGAGCGATTATTTGTAAACCTTTAGTTGCTTATAAATAACTACAAATGTTGATAAAATGTTAGATAGTTAAGGACGACTCGACGGTTAGGTTAGGTTTCTTGAAAGCGAACCTAACCGTCACTCACTTATAAATTATTGTTGTATTATATATATATATATATATATATATATATATATATATATATGTATGTATATAATATAAATATAAATACGTTTTCTTATTTAATAATTTAAATCAACATAGGTAATTTTCATTCCTGATGATGTTGGTACTGTTTGCCAACGAAAAGCTTTGAATATAAATTAATAAATATTCTTGTATTTGAATAACCTATGTTGTTTTAATATATATATATAAATATCGCAATATGTATTCTTGTGTATTAATAAAGAACTAAGTCAAAATACAAATACAAGAATTATAATTGAATTTACAATTTAAAGCTTTTCGTTGGCATCAGGAATATTCCTGATGAAGTTGGTACTTTGTATTTTGACTTAGTTCTTTATATATATATATATATATATATATATATATATATATATATATATATATATATATATAATTAATTAATACAAACATTTTAAATAGAAGAATAGCTTCACACACACACACACACACACACACACACACACACACACACACACACACACACACACACACACACACACACACACACACACACACACACACACACACACACACACACATATATATATATTCTGTTGCATACATTCAACGAAATTGAAAGGCTTGATATAAATTTCCAGCCATTTTCCAGTTATAGCTTTTTGACTCAGTTATAGTAGTTACTCATCCCATAATATTAGCACAAAATTATAAAATGTTTACCAACTACTCATCGATTCACACAGATGGGACATTAGTAATATTCAGATCTTCTAGAAATGTTACAAAATCATCACCAGTGAGTATAGCTAATACAACACATATAATAATGTTCAAAGTTGATGATGATTTTGTGACTGAAACGTGTTTCAAAATTAAATTATTTATCATTACCAAGTGTAAGTTTTATTTAATTGTATAGCCTAAGATATTTTAAATATGAACATTTTATATGAAATACATCTAAACTAAAACTATAAATAGAGTTATAGCTCTCATGTTGCGTTAGCTAAACTAATATACCCTATCAACGCACAGCCTGAACTATTATAGGTACAGACCTAAGACGTAGCCCTCACTTGTTGCTGTAAAGTCGTGCTAAAAATAGATTTGTCTAAATTTTAACTTCAAGGTGTTAATTTTAAACCTTGACATATTTTACTATCCTTAGGTTACAATTTACTGAATGCTAGAAATCTTTTTAAAAAAGTAGTAGCATGTTCTAAATAGATTCAATGCAGTATTTAAATGAATTTCTGTTAAGCAATCCAAACTATACATATATAAAATATAATAACATATTTAATATTATATATAAATTCTTTTATATTTTCAATATATTTCGACAGTTATTCGTCATAGAGTGATTATCTTCATCTATTAATTATTAGCTCCATCTAAATTAATAGTTCTTAGTTTTCAACTGAAATGACTGAATGCTTGGATAGCTTGGTAGCATTTTCTAAATGATTTCAGTAAAGTCAGTCAGTCAGTCAGAGAAGGAGGGAGTTTGGTGGCCCCCGAGGTTATGCAGCGTCTGTCACGCGACACTGGCTGCGGGTAGGAATATGGGAGCTGGGCTTTTGGTTTGGGCTGGATCTGAGGAGAGGTTTCTGCAAGGCAGGACGTTTTAGTGGGTGGGACGGATCCGGATTTTATTCTGGGGGACAACGTTTATTTAATTCATGTGGGACTGGCTGACTGACTTATTTTTTTTTATTTTATTTTTTTTTTTTTTGTTTACATGACATAATAATTTTTCACATGTGATAGCATGTGTGTAGTGTAGTGAAATGTGTATAATACTTGGTGAAATGGGGTTAGATAAAGAGAGGAAAAGGCGTTAAAGGTTGTTGTTATTGGGGGTCCAGTAGGATTTTGGGACGGGGGCGGAAGATGGGAGGAGGACCAGTCGTATCGCTTAGGGCTCGGATGTGTGGGTATTTTGAGCTTTCGGCGGTGCCGAACAGCTTAGCGGACAGGGCACGTGTGAATTCGGACAGGGTGGGAGCGTGAAAGGATTGGCGTATGTTGAGGTTTGAGAGGAAGAGAGGAGAGTTTGATATGAATCTTAGAGTTCGGGACTGGACTGCCTCGAGACGGGTTTTTGAGGTTTTGGTGATAAGTGGCCACCAGACAGGTGCGGCGTAGGTGAGGACGGGACGAATGAGCATTAGGTAAAGGAGGTATTTGACTTTTAGGGGGATAGGACTGTGACGGGAGAGGAGGGGGAAGAGCTTGAAGCGGATGGCTAAACCTTTTGAACGGACAATGTTGGCGTGTTTGGAGAAGGAAAGGCGCTTGTCGAGGATGACGCCAAGGTATTTGACTGAAGACCTCCAAGCAATAGACCTCCCGTCAAGAGTGATGGCTTTGGTCTGCGGTTGACGTTTACGGGTGAAGCATATAGCTTCAGACTTGTCAGTGTTGACCGCAGTTTTCCATTTTCGAAGCCAGGGCGACAGGAGGTCTAGTTGCATTTGGATGGTCTTGCATGTTTTAGGAATGCTCCAGGAAATAGTAAAGAACATGGCGTCATCCGCGTACAGTGATAGGGATACGTCCGGAAGGAGAGGAATGTCGTTAGTGTACAGGAGGTAAAGGAGAGGACCTAAAACAGATCCCTGTGGCACTCCAGCAGAGATCGGCCTAAAGGAGGAAAGACAGCCTTCGACAGAAACCGTAAAGTTCCTGCCGGAGAGGTAGGATCTGAGGAGGAAGACGATGGGAGGAGGAAGGGGGATTTCAGTAAACATAATTTAATTTCTTTATATAGGGTTACACGCGCGCTACCTATCACAGGATAAATGCACTAAGCCATCCCTAGCGGGAGTGTTCTCAATCTACAATTATCCAAAGTTTGAAAATATATACTGTATACACAAAATACACCGTTTTTGTAAAAAACAAAACTGTTCAGTTCGGTTAAATGTTAATGTTGATTAAGTAGAATAAGGAATCTGTGCTTCGGAACGCTTAGGCGATAAAGCACAGTTAAGTTCCATGCCTGATTTATACATGTTGAGCCCGTAAACATCAACTTGCGGAAGATGAGAAAGTTCTGCTGAGTATCAGAAAAAGTTTTTTTTTTTAAATTGAAAGATATTATATCAATTTTAAATAATGTCAAGTTACATACATCAGTGCAAAAAATTTGAACCATATTACCACGAAAAAAATATACCGATGATTTAATGACTTGAGTTTTAAAACACGGATTTCATATTTTAGGAAATCGTTCGCAGCCACAGCGGCCGCAGGTGAGTTGTAAGTTCACTGTAACATTTAAATTAATGGTTTATATTTTTACAATAACGATAGATCCTTTATATATATATATATATATATATATATATATATATATATATAATACGTTTTCTTTTTTAATAATTTAAAACAACATAGGCTATTCAAATACAAGAATATTTAATAATTTATATATAAAGCTTTTCGTTGGTAAACAGTACCAACATCATGAATGATCTTATAAATCATGGAATCAGGAATCACTCCTGATGATGTTGGTACTGTTTACCAACGAAAAGCTTTGGATATAAATTAATAAATACTCTTGTATTTGAATAACCTATGTTGTTTTAAAAGATATATATATATATATATATATATATATATATATATAAAATATATATATATATATATATATAAATATATATATATATATATATATATATATATATATAAATATATATATATATATTTATTTGTGTGTGTGTGAGTATTAGTGTGTGTGTGTGTGTGTGTGTGTGTGTGTGTGTGTGTGTGTGTGTGTGTGTGTGTGTGTGTGTGTGTGTGTGTGTGTGTGTGTGTGTGTGATGAATAGCTAATATCCGGAGTAGGCCTACATCCGTTCATTTTACAGTGCATAAAATCGCAGCTCCGACTTTTCGCTACAGTTACACTCGCACTTCCACTGTTGGGTTCACCTTGTCAATGCTAAATGACATTCACACACACACACACACACACAGACACACACACACACACACACACACACACACACACACACACACACACACACACACACACACACACACACACACACACACACACACACACACACACACACACACACACACACACACACACACACACACACACACACACACACACACACACTAATACTCACACACACACACACACACACACACACACACACACACACACACACACACACACACACACACACACACACACACACACATACACACACACATTTTATATATATATATATATATATATATATATATATATGCATGCCTGTCTGTCGTTTTTGTGTGGCTATAGAATTCGTCCGACTGTTATGAAACTTTAGGAAGCTGTATAATACACTCCCGCTAAGGATTCTCGCTTAGTACATCTATCCTGTAGTAGGTGGCGCGCATGTATTGAACGAAATTAAATTAAATTAACTAAATTCATCAACTAAATGCTACTACTTTTCTAATCGAGCTTTCAGTGTTTTAAATTATGTTCTAAGAATAATCAATAGGACATAAATAAGTATTCTCCAGAGTGTATAGGTGGACGTAAGAATCGGCGTTCGTAAAGTGTCAGTAATGTTATAATAGACTTTATACCATATAATCATTTTATTAGCTTACTGTTGTGCAACCGAGTCCCATTTAACATGAAACTAATAAGTAAAAACGTGTTTTCATTTAATTTGTAGAGTCAATAATGAAAGAGCTATAAATATATTAGCAAATCGCAATGCAGTCTATTTCCAGTCGTTTAATCAAATTGCTATGGGGTTGGGTGGAGTGGGCAGAGAGGGTGAAATGGGGTTGCTCTACAGTGGTATCGATTACTCGCATTAGACGGACCAATCACAGAGCAGTACTTATGAAATGGCGGCCTCTATTATGATGCTATAACGTTCTGCAGAGCGGATTATCTGGCACTCAGTGGCTGTATGGTAACCCTTAACATGGGAAATAATTGCTCATCTATTACTTATACGAGATATGCTGTTACCTTGGAAACTGAACTATTTCAGATTTTGACTCCGTAATTATTTATAAATCCTTTTTCTATGAAACTTTATTATTCATAAAACACCAAAAAAATGAAAACTAGTAAACTTTTAAAAATATTAATTTATAAATGCAAATAAGATAGGTCTTAACATTTGGCTTGGAGATAAGAATGTGTGTTAAGTTTTTCTTTCACTTGGTTTATAGCAAGCTTACTAATTGAGCTATACCGTTAATTAAGGATGCGATGTGGCTGGTGGTGTTGTAAAAAAATAAGAACACTAACCACACAAGAAATAGAGAACATTGTGGCTCACTTGTTATTGCTACATAACCTTCAGGTTATTCTAAAATATGGGAAACGTAACCGGAATATAGAAATGAAAAGGATATATAAATACAATTAAATCAAACATAGTGAAAACATAATGCTTCCTTGGGGAGGGGGGGCTCAATAGCTGAAGTATACTTTAGCAAAAATAAGGGTAAAAATAGCGCTTGTGTTAACAATCCTCTTTAAAAATAAATGCAAGATAGGTAGAGGTGAATGCGGAGATGAGTCTTATAAAAGTATTTTTGTTGTGAGTTAAATGAACGACAGGTATATTGTGTGGAATGGCAGGAAATCCTCATTATATGTGGCTGATTATTAAATTAAGTAATCATACCTTCAACCATTATTCCAACTTGCAGAATAACCTAACTGTATCTGTAAACCTCCTCTCCCAAACAGACACACTCACTCCCGCACACACACACACACTCACGCACACACACACACACACACACACACACACACACACACACACACACACACACACACACACACACACACCTACACACACACACACACACACACACACACACACACACACACACACACACACACACACACACACGCGCACACACACACACACACACACACACACACACAAATACACAGAACACACACACAAATATCCCCCCCCCCACACACACACACAACACACACCCACCTACACACACACAGACACACACACACACACACACACACACACACACACACACACACACACACACACACACACACACACACACACACACACACACACACACACACACACACACACACACACGCACGCACGCACGAACGCACGCGCACACACACACACACACACACACACACACACACACACACACACAAACACACACAGAACACACACACAAATATTCCCCCCCCCCACACACACACAACACACACCCACATACTCCCCCCCACACACATACTCCCCCCCCACACACATACTCCCCCCCCCACACACATACTCCCCCCCAACACACACACACACACACACACACACACACACACACACACACACACACACACACACACACACACACACACACACACACACACACACACACACACACACAAACACACACACACAGAACACACACACAAATATTCCCCCCCCCCCCCGTCCAACACACACACACAAATATTCCCCCCCCCCCCCCCCCCCCCCCCACACACACACACAACACACACCCACATACTCCCCCCCGCCACACACATACTCCCCCCCCACACACACACATTCTCCCCTCCGCACACACGATTAGGTAATCATTTATATACTAATCTATTCATGTCTAAAATCCAATTAAATTGGTGAAACATAATTCCTATTTATTGATGTAGCACAAATACACCAATGCAATTAAATTGTTTCAATAATGTTCTTATATATTGATGCTAATCCATCTTATAGTAATGATATGAAGCTTAAAGTTATATATTTTACTTCTATATGGAGATAAACATTGCTACTATCATAGAAGTCATAAGGAATGACTTTGGAATGACATTGCTATTGCTGGAAACACCTTTGCTTCCAATGGAACGTAAACAGTTCATATGGGACGTACTACGTACTTAATAGCGAAAGCCAACCCTTGGCAGCCATTTAACGACGTGGATGTTAAAGACGCCAGTAGAGACGAATGTTTTTGAATATGGGGCTGCAGTAACCCTGGGCCCGGTCCAGGGTTTTTCAATCTTGAAGGTGTTCGGTATTTATGACTTCACTACCACACAGCAGACACTTCAAGGTCGATAGCACAAGCATTTACTGGAGGTGAGCAGCAAGGTAGTCATTACTAGTCTTCAATCTGAATACTGCAATGCTAACAGCTTGGGGCAAGTTATGGTAATTGGACTTCCCGACACAAGACTTTCCCACCGTTTTCCTACTGGGAGTTCTATCAATCGAACTTGATTCCATTTTTTGGTGGTCATCTTTATTAGGGACATGGAGGACTGTAGTAATCTCATATGTTCAGGCTGGGGGAAGGTTGCTTCCCGCTTGGCTAGTTGGACAGCTTTTTCATTTCCAGTAATATTTACGTGTCTCCAGATCCAATGGAAAGTACTAGCCCGGCATTTATGAGAGCGTTTAGTCTTCTTCTATAGTTAGTCTGTGAGTTCACAGAGAGATTTAGGTTGGCGGTCTTAGAGTAAAGAAGGAAAACTGCTTTAACAGGAGAAGTCAGGTTTTCAAGCTCAATTTCTGCAACAATAATGGCAGAAAACTCATCGTCGTAATTGCTAAAGGCAGAAAATCCTTGTAAATATGAGGCTTAGTATGGATCACCTGTTCGCTCTCTCTTGGAAGCAGTCCTGAGAAGCAGCGAGTGGAGCCGGTTCTCTGGGAGTGAATAGACTCACAGTATAGACGTTTTATAAAGCTCCTGGTAGCAGACAAGGGGTGTTCGCTAAGTTTGCAGTCTATATGTGAGTTTACAATACTAATTCCAAGATTTGTTTGTTGGTCTAAAACGCTCCCAGGATCATAGCCGGCATTTCCGTGCATACTTGTAGCAATATCCGTTCAATGTCAGTTTGAGCCTCCATTGCAGCAATAGTAGTGGATTTCACAGCACCCGTTAAAACTCTTGAGGCATTGTTAAGAGTTAAATCAAGTAAATTTATGGTGCATCTACTGGTTTTGACCGCATTTCGCTACCATATTCTAGAATCACTCTTATATATGACTTGAAGGCAGATTTTAGACATCTTGGTTATCTCTACAAGTAAAAGCCGTTTGTCTCTTGAGTAATATTGTTCTGTTTATAGTATTTTCAGCACTCTGACCAAAGGATGGTTTCCATGATATACGTCGATCAAATAAACACCCAAGCACCTAAATATTGCTACTAGCTAAGATTGAGTTTTTGTATGTTAAGCCCACCTTTGGGTTTCTGATAGAGAGTAAGAAAAGTTAGAAGGTCGATTTCGACAGTCATTATGCTTTGGCCATTTTTCAAGCCTCAGCAAGGCATCATTCATACACTTCTATAGAGCAATGATGCTACCGCTTCTGGAGCCACAGGAGAAGATCATCGGCATACAATAAGGTCTGGACACCAGGAATGGTGTGGCGCATGAAATTATTGCCCTTCGTGGTAGGCCTTGCTTCTGGATACGAAATTTTATTGCAACGCTAGAAAAATTGACTGATTTCTCTGTGGGACAAACGACATAATGTAGTTTAAGAGGCTGCCGGTTTATCAATTTGTGGATAAGCATGGTCCGCCAAACTGTATTCTAAGCGACCTTGAGGTCTACCAGGACTGTTAGAGTTGATATGTTCCTATTGAAGTTGTCTTTTACATGTTGAGTGAAGTACACAACATGGCCCATGGTGCTATACTTTCTAAAGCCAGCTTGGGCATTATCGTTTATTCTGCTGGACTCTATATACTGGGCAAGTAGGTTATTAATAAAATTCTTTCTACAACTCTGCTGCAAGCACTGGTGAGAGATACCGGTCTGTAGCTGGCAGCTACGCTTCCTAGTTTTCCAGGTTCAAGGATGAGAATTTATTCAGTCTTTCTAGATTGCTGTGGACAATATATATGTTCCACGTGAAATGACAGTAAGCAAGTTAAGTTTTCCTTTGTTTTTAAGGTTTTTAAGGTTTTTTAGGAATTTGGGAGGATTCCATCCATTCCGGCTGCTTTCCCATTTTCGGTGTGTGAAAGGCCCAAGTCCAGCTCAGCAATTGTGGAGAAAAGTGCAAAGAGTTTGTGGCACTCTTTATCAAGGTATAGATTTATTTCATGTTTTTTATAGGCTTTTGAAATTCTTTTATTATAGAGTGTGCGGCTGGTGACGACGAAGTGTTTACAAAGCGCATTTTCAATGTCTTTCAAATCGCTGAGAGTTTTCTTCACAATAGATGAGAGGCTGGAGCTGGTTTTGGGCACAGTTGTTATTAAGGCACGACGGTTAGGCTTACTCAAGACTGTGGATCTTAGGGCCAACTTTCCTAAAGTCTAGCTTACGTATAAAGGTTCTAAAGTCAGTTCGCTTCGAGCTTTTTATTTCTTGGTTTAGTTTTGATCGGCTCTTTCTTAGTAAGATAAGATCTTTTGTTGAATTAAACTTTTCTGCTATATACCTAGCTTTATTGCGGCTCTATTTAAGGTACGTCGGAGTAGCATTCCAAAAAGATTTATACTACCTTACTTGAACTCGAGGTATCGATTACTGAGAGTATTCCAGAAGAGCAGAGTTGAAGTTACCAACAGTTGCCTGTGGTAAGTCAGTAATTAGAGCTGGGTTCAACAATTTATTAGTAATTCCGTGAGCCTGGGTCGATTTGCTATTTTGACGTTTCATCTAGAAGTCCGTGAATTTCTGTAGGCTTTTTTGAAAGTTGTTTTTTTTAAAGTAATAGTGCTCTGTGGCCATAGCCTCCAGCGTAATTTAGCAAATTTACTTTTGTCTTGTTGGATTTATGAGGGCGAGCCAGCAGAGGAAGGTCGAATCTAAATAGGCGGCTAGCAAAAGTGAGAAAGGTAGGAGGGGTGCTGTTAATGTTGGGTTACCTCATCGTGGAGATGGGGTATTAAAATCTCTTACAAGGATCTTATTTGTTTGTTTAACTCTTTCAATAGTTTCGTAGGCAGGCAAATTTTCTAGAGGATTGTACAAACCAATGATACAAAATGCTATCGGTTCTTTCAAATGTCGACTGCGACCACCTCCAGCTTATCACCCACCTCAATTTTATGTAAGATCTGAGGTTTTGTCTCAACAAATTTTTACAGCCAATGAGGATACCAGAGGCAGTCATGACCGTTTCAGTAGTACTGTAGCCGTCAATCACATAAAAATCTGGGCGTCTTATTTGCAACCCCTTATTCAGTGACGAAAAATAAATCCAGGTTAAAATGTACAACGTTTTGTTTAATTTGTAGGAATTTTACATCATTAAGACCAACAAATAATAAGGGGGTCTGTGTCGACGCCCTGAGAACAGCTATTTCTATAAGGTTGTTTACTATCTTGAAGTCAGTGCGTTTAGAGGCAACAGATCGTCAAATTACGCAGGGGACATCGCGAGCAGGCGATCTGTATCGCCCCCTATGGAACCTACTAGAAATCTATAAAATATTTGTCATACCCCTTTATAGAAGAATACGTTATAAAAGGTGGGTATCCTTAAAATTTACAGCTTCTAGCTCTAATATTTTCGTCTGTCCGATGATTAGTCAATGTATAAGTGTAGTAAGAAATAAGTTTAATTTAACATAGGCATACTTTTTTGAGACCGAGGCATACATTGTTACAAACAATGAAAACGTTTACTTGTATAAAATTTTATATGTTTATTTTTAAACAAAGGTTATTGATTTTTACTTCACATTAATATTACTTTAAAAACTCTACCTTAGATATTATTAGATTTTATGTTACTTCACATTAATATTACTTTAAAAACTCTACCTTAGATATTATTATATTTTATGTTACTTCACATTAATATTACTTTAAAAACTCTACCTTAGATATTATTATATTTTATGTTACTTCACATTAATATTACTTTAAAAACTCTACCTTAGATATTATTATATTTTATGTTACTTCACATTAATATTACTTTAAAAACTCT
>JBAIZL010000002.1:35065662-35108162 GCA_036971475.1 Prosapia bicincta
CACTTAATATACAATCTCTGTCTTACACACCTTATCTCTCATCTCTCCCATATCTCTCTCTCTCTATTACACACACACACGCGCGCGCGCGCGCGCGCGCACACACACAGTGTAACACTCGCGCATTCACGCAAAAGAGAGTAGAAGAGCTAAAAGGGAGACAGAAATGGTATACGAATAATTATATAATGGATATATACACATATAAGCATACAGACATTTATCCATCGATAATAAGTGGTTTAAAAATGTAACAATTCAATACAGACACCAATCGAAAACTTAATCCTGTTTTGTAAAAATGTATAAAATGAATAATCAATGGAAAATGAAAAATTACATTTAGTTAAACAAAAAAATCTCTTGTTTAGATTTAATAGGATGTGATGAAGCAGCAGTTTTATTCCGAGTTAGTTTTGCTTAGAGGAAGGGATAGGCATTATAGCTAAGGGCGTCGGTAATACGGGCGTCACGGCGCTAATAGAACCACTTAGTGGGAGTGGCGTCTGGAATTGCTCAGCATCCGATCGATGCACGATGCATTTGTACGCCATCTTGTTCTCAATATGTCGAAATATGGCGCTTCCTACCACTCTAATGAGTATTAGATTTCGGTGTTCGATTTTTGCCTTATTTTATTTTGTGTTGATTTATTCTTTGCTCGAGAGAAGGGTATTGTACTGTTGGCAATAAGTCGTAATTAGTAATTCGTTCAAACTAGCTCCAAAAACACTGTGAACGATTCCTTTGACTTTCATCTAACAAGATTATATTAAAAAATTATTAAATAATGAAAGCAAGGCATTTTAAACATCACAGAGAGAGACCGAGAAAAATTGCATTCGCTCAAGTGTGACCAATTTTAAAACCAAAAAATCACAGAGAACAAAATAAGGTGAATGATACTCTGACGAGCACATCCAGTTATATTAAAAAATTATTAAATAATGAAAGCAAGGCATTTTAAACATCACAGAGAGAGACCGAGAAAAATTGCACTCGCTCAAGTGTGACCAATTTTAAAACCAAAAAATCACAGAGAACAAAATAAGGTGAATGATACTCTGACGAGCACATCCAGTTATATTAAAAAATTATTAAATAATGAAAGCAAGGCATTTTAAACATCACAGAGAGAGACCGAGAAAAATTGCATTCGCTCAAGTGTGACCGATTTTAAAACCAAAAAATCACAGAGAACAAAATAAGGTGAATGATACTCTGACGAGCACATCCAGTTATATTAAAAAATTATTAAATAATGAAAGCAAGGCATTTTAAACATCACAGAGAGAGACCGAGAAAAATTGCATTCGCTCAAGTGTGACCAATTTTAAAACCAAAAAATCACAGAGAACAAAATAAGGTGAATGATACTCTGACGAGCACATCCAGTTACTTTGAGTACAAAAATCAGATGTAATATGGCTACTGCAAACCATTAATTATAAATTATAATAGAGAATAAAAGATGTGTGTAAGTTTATAAAAGAAAGGAGTCGAGTCTTTGCAAAGTATTGTGTAGACAAGGCTAAGTAAACGTGGTGGATTCAGAATCGTCAGAAATGGGGACTAGCATTTGGTCCTTTGTAACTGAAAATCGCTTCACAAGAGTAAACCAGAGAAAGAGTAATACCTATGTGTAAATAGGCATACTTGTAAGTGTTAAGTTTTAGCCATAGTCTCCCCATGAGTGTAAGAGTATAATTGTCTGTTGCCTGGACCAGGATGTAAAACTAACTGGTCTCGGAAATCCGTCACATTCATGTTTTTCATGTTCTCACTCCCAATTGCAAATAAGTGTGAGCCACATTAACGTCAACCTTCTCTCAAGAACTGTTCCAATTCAAACACAAGGGTAGTATGTTTAATAAGCAAAACGCCATAAGCCGTATTCAGCATTAGTACGTTTCACACTGCTGACAGCGCGTTCAACCGTTAATACAGTAGGCCTACAGTAGGCTACTCTAGACTGATGCGTCCGATTGAGCCCGAACTCATAGCGCGGATAGAGGAGGGGTGCGTTCCCTCCATTAATGATTGCAAGTAAAAATTAAAATATTATGCTATGTCATGTTGCATACGAAAAAATTTAATATGATTGAAAATGTTTTTTAAAAAATTTCTCATGAAATACCGTCCTGCATCAATTCTAGGGAAAGCATTTTTCAAAACCATTGTACAGACACATCTGAAAAGCAACTCCTCTTGAAGTGAGCAATGTACTTTTACCATGTGGCTTCTGTAACCAGTTACTGTCGTCTCTCCTTTTTTTAAACAATAATAATATAAACAATATTAAAAACATTTTAATGATCGTGAGCAGGACTATTCATACTTTGGTAAAGTAACACATAGGCTCATTGTATGTATGTATGAAACACAAATAAGCATATATATATATAATTAATAAATTAAAAATATTTCAAAAGCAAGTATACTTTTAATGTATATATTATTCAAAGCTTTTCACCGATAAAACAGTACCAGCATCTTCAGGAAAATAATTATCTAACCTGTTAGATAATTATTTTCTTGAAGATGCTGGTACTGTTTTATCTGCGAAAAATTTTGAATAATATATGCATTAAAAGTATTCTTGTTTTTTAAATATTTTAAATTTATTAACTATAATACAAGAAAACGTATCACCATATCTAATATATATATATATATATATATATATATATATATATATATATATATATATATATATATATATATATATATTTAAAACCAACCGCATCACACTTTTGGGCATTTTTAGTTTTTGACAGTTTGTTAAATCCAAAGTGACATTTATATGGGAAAAATGCTTAACAATCAAAACGAGCTACATCATGCTGGTTTCTTCTACGTCATAGACGTAGAACTACGTCATGAACTACGTCATAGAATTAGTTTCAAAACGCACTTCATCTGGTATGGTCCACTGTGCATCGGCTGCCTTTTATTTAGTTGTTATTGCGAGTGTTGCTTTAGTGAGGTTAATTGGAACTGTTGTTTGAAAGTTGCATTTTGTGATGGTTGTTGGTTTATAAACATGGAAGTATATCCTATTGAAAATCCAGAATCTGAATTTTTTACATTAAAAAACATATAGCCTAAATACAATTTGTTTTAATCTTTTTCAAGTTTTATATAAATATGGGTAAATATAATAAGACTTTCATTAACAAACATTTTTCTTTAGTTTTCTTCATAAATTGAAGCTTTTCGCTGATAGGATTATCAAAATTCTCGAAGCACCTTATAGTTCTATGAATACACCTGGATTGTTCATATTTTCGTACTATGTTTGAAATATTAGTTATTCTTATCTTATCTGCTCGATCAAACATTCATCAATAAAATCTACAATTTTAGTCTTTTATTCTTACGATTTCATTGAATACATTAAAAATAGTTTTACGTTTTGATTTTACTTGTACTTGCTCCTCAATAGGTGTATTTTTAATATTATTTATATATAATTCTAAATAATAAATGATATTCACTGTTAAACCTTTTTGAGCATGTTTAATTGATTTCATATTATGTGTCTCGGGGAAATCAACGAAAATCATACTGCCTATCAATGAAAAGCTTCAATGTATGAAGAAAACTAAAATAAAAAATCTTGTTTATTAAAGTGTTATTTACCCATATATATATATTGCATGATTATTAACATGTTTTTAAAAGGAAATGAAAAAGATAAGAGATAATAATAACAGACTAATAATAATTGAAAGATAAAGAATAATATGTAGCATTTTAGGAGAATTCGTCACAGGAGCTTCCAACATAAATTACTCAATTTATACCCCATAAATTACTCAGTGACGAACGTTATGCTATTTGAACAACGATTAGGCAATATGATCAGAGGTTGGAAACTTGTATGAATAAATATTGCCAATATATTTAACGGCATGAAACGAAACTCGATTATAATGTAGATAGAAATTAGTAGTCAAACTCTAAAAATTAAGAAATAGAAAAGTTTAAAAAAAACAGAACCTACTTTAAAAAAAGAAGTATGTTTTTTACATGCTATATATATATATATATATATATATATATATATATATATATATATATATGTATATATATATATATATATATATATATATATATATATATATATATATATGTATATATATATATATATATATATATATGTATATATATATATATATATATGTATACAAATAAACGCCAGCATATATTATTTATTATGTTTAATGGCAGCATATAGGCTTATAATTCAGCAATTTAAGATTTATATGTAACCACTCAGATATCGAAATAACAGACGGAATATTACCACTCTGGAAGTTTGTGCCAAAAGGAAACATCCGACTATTATCAAGATTATTTCATATGCCGAAGCTTATGTACCGAGTTACGTTCGAACTGTGAATAGGTCTAGTGATTTAATAGTAATTGTTTTATTCTTGAATTTTGTAGTCGATTACGTTCGGTGAATTTTATTAGGATACAAAATACCATACAAAACTAATAAAAAGTTACAATACAAAATGCAACACAACACCAACAACTAGAAGCATCCAGGCGTAAATACAAAATGAACTGCTACGAATGTAAAAAATTCTATATTGGACAAACAGGTCGCAGCTTTAAACAAAGAGTCGAGGAACACAAACAGAACACCAACTCAACATTTTACAATCACATAAAAGAAACATGACACAAATACACAGACGTTTACCATAACCTAGAAATCCTACACATCAACAAAAAAGGACCACATCTCAACACACTAGAACAAAATGAAATTTACACACACACAAAAACACTAAGTACAAACATATTAAACGAACAAACACAATACAAATCACACATACTATTTGATACTATCGAAAACCTACCGTCACCGCTTGACCCAACATCTCCAAGCAGAAGACACTGTTGAAGATCGGCACATAACGATCGAAAACGTTCTGTCTCAGTAAGTATTGATAAATGTACTAAATTTAAAGTTCGAATAGTAATAAAATTGTTTTATATAGAATAATTAAAGTCAAATGATTGTTATTTCGAGTTAAAGGAAGGGCATATTTGTAATCCGTCCAATCCCTCACTGTTTCATTGTTCTGGAACAACACTATTAATATTGCTGTATTATCACGCATTAGTACTAAATTGGTTTTTGGTAATACGGTTACTAACGCTTGTGAAAACATTTCAACTGTAGAAAATATAAACGTTTTTGTATTTACACACACATCACTCATTTAATTAACTTTTATATCTATATAACTATATATATTTAAATAGAATCCTTCTAACTGTCAATAAGCAATAAATGTGAAGCATGGGAATGGTTTTGTTCAGATTTCTATTTTACTGATAAAACGAGGACTTACTGAAGAACGAAATTGACGAAATTGTGTTTTATTTACAAAGTTGGACGCACACTGGAAAACAGTGCTGCTCTCAGTTTTCTAGAAAGCGCAAATTGTAAAAACCACATTCACATTTTTTTAACACAACCATTGAACTTTCTTAACAATTAAAAACATACAACGAAAGCTGCGCGCAAATAAAATCTCAAAAGCTTGATTTTGTATAAGGTATTTAGGACTAAAGACTACTTGAATTATTTCCAGGTTTGAAACATTCACTTACGGTGACAGAATTTTAGGTGTATAAATAAAATCTCAAAAGTTTGATTTTGTATAAGATATTTATGACTAAATACTACTTGAATTATTTCCATGTTTGAAATATTCACTTACGGTGACAGAATTTTAGGTGTATTTTTAAAAAAATTTTAATCAGACAGAAATTAACAATATTTTCCAATTATGATATTTTGAAGGTATTTTGCGTTTAACTTTAAAAGCCCATATTAATTTAAAAATAAAATAATCAGAAAATATTAAAAGTATGTAGTGAAACTTAGAAGTGTTGGAAATTATTTATAATTTACAATTCTAAATAGTGTTTATAACTTGTTAAATTTAACACACAATAATGTTTATCTGCCTTTGTAGGATAATTTTCCATGTAGACGAAGGGTTCTTTTTTATTGTATTAGATTTCTCGCCTCTACTGGTCAGCGTGCCACCAAATGGCCCAACAGCCAAGAGTGGGCGTTGGCTAATAAGTAGTAAGTAAGTTTTTATTGTATTCTTTCATTTTGCCATTGATAATTCCAATGGTGTACATTAAAGAGAAAAAATATTTTAAGTCTCTATGGAGAGTGTTTAATATTTGTTTATTTTAGTATGTAACTAAATACCAAAATTTTTTAATAAATTTAATTTATATTTGAGTTTTTTAAATTTTACCAATTTTAGTTTATTTCCGCATTATTTTTCGACTACTCTCTAATATTAAGAAAAATACGTTTTGAATTGGCCAATAAAATTTATAAGACGAATATTAAATGAATATGAATTTTAAAAGAAAGTGAAATTTCGCTGCCATTTCATTATAAAAAAAATATTTAGTAATTTAGAGTGAAATTTTTAAGGGTTGAACTTTTTACAGTATTATTAAACTAATTATCGAATTGCCAAGCTTATAATTTAAGTAATGTTTGAGTAAAAACTTCTAAGGCTTAAGGCTATTGATCGTACGTGTCGATTTTCGTAGTTGTATACGGCGGCTCTTTCGAAAAAATTCCAAGTCGTTATTTAATTAATTAAAAACTTTTTCAAAATGTTCCTTTTTTTTAATAACCGAGCTACGTTTTGCTTAGATGGTAATTAACTATTTTTCTGTAATTGAATGTTACTGTGTTTTGTATATTTAATAAAATTGTATGAATTTTTTCTCTTCTCTAGAACAAAAATAAGTTTCCCTATAATGCTAATCTAAACCTTGTAACAGAGTTGAATTATGTTCAAGAGATATTATTTTGTTATAGACAATTTTTTATTAGTTCAAGCATTTTCCATTTATATATTAGGATTAAAGAAATATAAATTAAAGGTTACCTTTCCTATAATAGTAATAACTTATATTTTGTTTATATGTTTAATTGTTATTTTTATATCACGTGACGGTCTGGACCAGGCAATTTAGTACCGGAGCACAACGGGTCTACGGAGCACCCTCGTCCGCATCAAGTGATCGATACAAAACAATATCCCACAAGACAGCAGCAATCTCGCCAAGTAGAAGCCTGTTTTGATTTCTATTTGTACGGTCGCAGTAAATTCCTTTTCAATTCCCTTTTGGCAATTTTATGCATCCCCCTGATCTCGCGCCGAACCTATCTTGTCACTTTACTTATAAACAATTTCTTGTTTATGGTGATTGCGCTTTTATCGTCGGCTGCCTATGCGATGTCAAATTTATGTTTTTTAGTCCTGTAAACAATAAACCTGCTACAAACCCGTTTGTGATGGATTTATTAATTTTGAATTATAAATAGCCCATGGTGGTTTTGTGTATTGTACATTTGCGATTGATTGCACATTGATTAATTTTATTTTAATGAATTGGTATACATACATCGTATAGCTCTATTTTACAGAGACTAGGCAAGAGAAATAAATCGATTTAAATGACAGTGGAAGTATTTTAGAATGTATATTTTGAGTTCATGGGAAATATTTAATCTATTTAATATTAAATTAAAACGAAAATGTATTTTTGAGTTGGAAAAACCGTTTATTTCATCACGTTACCAAAACGGTAACGTTATCAAGAACTCGAACTTTATAAAAGAACTCGAAAATAAACAATTTGTGCCTCACAAGTTGGTGAAATGTCTCAAACGTATCCCTGTTTGTTTATTTTGAGATTAAGTTTAGAAAAAGGTCTGACCAGAATATTTCGGAATATTTTTGAAAGAACCCCATACACTTATAGCGTTGACAGGTCACATATGTTTAAATATATTTTTTAACACTTGCGCTATTCACAATATCTTTTAGTAAATTTGTTAGAAAATATAGTCCTGAGTACAATCACTAGTAGCACTGTGGAAGGCATTGTGGTTGCAAGTAAACATTGTTTGAAGAACGTAATACACGGATACCATTTATGATTCCCAATAATTGTATTCTAGGTAGCATATATATGTTCCATTCCATCCCCTGTTAGAAGAGTACGCAAAGAAGGACTTTACTATTTTCCCAACAGTTAGAGAGTTTCGTATAGCTAAATGAACTTTCTGTGGCTTTTACTCATAACAGGTGGTGCAGCTCTCAACGAACATTCAAGGATGTCTCGTAGAATTGTAATTTGTGAAAATAAAGATCTAGAGTTTCCTTTTGCCAATTTGCTATTTCCTGCAAGCCTTCGACTTGAATTTCTAAATAAATGCCCCCGCGCACGTTTAATCCGTTTCAATTGAGCCATTTAATAAAGTTAAGAACAAATTTAATGAATTTATTTCGTCAAATATTTTCTAGTTTTAAGCATTAGAATAACGTAAATGGCATTTAATCTTTAAAATTTTGTTTTGGAGTATAAATTATCTCCCAGTCCCTCTCGGAATATTTAACACCACAACTACCTTTCCTCAAAAACTAATTTCTCCAGTAATTTTTTGTAAAAGTAAATAGTAATGAAAACTATGCCTTTTAACATAAAGCTAATCTAATCAAATAGAGATGTGTTATATATAAAACAAAAGTAAATATTAATCAAAACTGTGCTTGGTAACTAGAACATAAAACAAACAAATAGAGATCTATTGTTAGACATAAAATAAAAGCAAATAGTAATCAATACTATGCTTTTTAACGTAAAGCTAATGTAATCAAATAGGGATATGTTACATATAAAACAAAAGTAAATATTAATCCAAACTGTGCTTGGTAACTAGAACCTAAAACAATTAAATAGAGATCTATTGTTAGACATAAAATTAAAGCAAATAGTAATCAATACTATGCTTTTTAACGTAAAGCTAATGTAATCAAATAGGGATATGTTACATATAAAACAAAAGTAAATATTAATCAAAACTGTGCTTGGTAACTAGAACATAAAACAATTAAATAGAGATCTATTGTTAGACATAAAATAAAAGCAAATAGTAATCAATACTATGCTTTTTAACGTAAAGCTAATGTAATCAAATAGGGATATGTTACATATAAAACAAAAGTAAATATTAATCCAAACTGTGCTTGGTAACTAGAACCTAAAACAATTAAATAGAGATCTATTGTTAGACATAAAATAAAAGCAAATAGTAATCAATACTATGCTTGATAACGAGAAACTAAAACCATCAAATACAAATCTATTGTTAGATATAAAACAAAAGTAAATAGTAATCAAAACGGTGCTTGGTAACTAGAACCTAAAACAATAAAATATAAATATATTGTTGGATATAAAACAAAAGTAAATAGTAATCAAAACGGTGCTTGGTAGCTAGAACCTAAAACAATAAAATATAAATATATTGTTGGATATAAAACAAAAGTAAATAGTAATCAAAACGGTGCTTGGTAGCTAGAACCTAAAACAATCAAATATAAATCTATTGTTGGATATAAAACAAAAGTAAATAGTAATCAAAACGGTGCTTGGTAGCTAGAACCTAAAACAATCAAATATAAATCTATTGTTGGATATAAAACAAAAGTAAATAGTAATCAAAACGGTGCTTGGTAGCTAGAACCTAAAACAATCAAATATAAATCTATTGTTGGATATAAAACAAAAGTGAATAGTAATCAAAACGGTGCTTGGTAGCTAGAACCTAAAACAATCAAATATAAATCTATTGTTGGATATAAAACAAAAGTGAATAGTAATCAAAACGGTGCTTGGTAGCTAGAACCTAAAACAATCAAATATAAATCTATTGTTGGATATAAAACAAAAGTAAATAGTAATCAAAACGGTGCTTGGTAGCTAGAACCTAAAACAATCAAATACAAATCTATTGTTGGATATAAAACAAAAGTAAATAGTAATCAAAACGGTGCTTGGTAGCTAGAACCTAAAACAATCAAATATAAATCTATTGTTGGATATAAAACAAAAGTAAATAGTAATCAAAACGGTGCTTGGTAGCTAGAACCTAAAACAATCAAATATAAATCTATTGTTGGATATAAAACAAAAGTAAATAGTAATCAAAACGGTGCTTGGTAGCTAGAACCTAAAACAATCAAATATAAATCTATTGTTGGATATAAAACAAAAGTAAATAGTAATGAAAACGGTGCTTGGTAGCTAGAACCTAAAACAATCAAATATAAATCTATTGTTGGATATAAAACAAAAGTAAATAGTAATCAAAACGGTGCTTGGTAGCTAGAACCTAAAACAATCAAATATAAATCTATTGTTGGATATAAAACAAAAGTAAATAGTAATCAAAACGGTGCTTGGTAGCTAGAACCTAAAACAATCAAATATAAATCTATTGTTGGATATAAAACAAAAGTAAATAGTAATCAAAACGGTGCTTGGTAGCTAGAACCTAAAACAATCAAATATAAATCTATTGTTGGATATAAAACAAAAGTAAATAGTAATCAAAACGGTGCTTGGTAGCTAGAACCTAAAACAATCAAATATAAATCTATTGTTGGATATAAAACAAAAGTAAATAGTAATGAAAACGGTGCTTGGTAGCTAGAACCTAAAACAATCAAATATAAATCTATTGTTGGATATAAAACAAAAGTAAATAGTAATCAAAACGGTGCTTGGTAGCTAGAACCTAAAACAATCAAATATAAATCTATTGTTGGATATAAAACAAAAGTGAATAGTAATCAAAACGGTGCTTGGTAGCTAGAACCTAAAACAATCAAATATAAATCTATTGTTGGATATAAAACAAAAGTAAATAGTAATCAAAACGGTGCTTGGTAGCTAGAACCTAAAACAATCAAATATAAATCTATTGTTGGATATAAAACAAAAGTAAATAGTAATGAAAACGGTGCTTGGTAGCTAGAACCTAAAACAATCAAATATAAATCTATTGTTGGATATAAAACAAAAGTAAATAGTAATCAAAACGGTGCTTGGTAGCTAGAACCTAAAACAATCAAATATAAATCTATTGTTGGATATAAAACAAAAGTAAATAGTAATGAAAACGGTGCTTGGTAGCTAGAACTTAAAACAATCAAATATAAATCTATTGTTGGATATAAAACAAAAGTAAATAGTAATCAAAACGGTGCTTGGTAGCTAGAACCTAAAACAATCAAATATAAATCTATTGTTGGATATAAAACAAAAGTAAATAGTAATCAAAACGGAGCTTGGTAGCTAGAACCTAAAACAATCAAATATAAATCTATTGTTGGATATAAAACAAAAGTAAATAGTAATCAAAACGGTGCTTGGTAGCTAGAACCTAAAACAATCAAATATAAATCTATTGTTGGATATAAAACAAAAGTAAATAGTAATCAAAACGGTGCTTGGTAGCTAGAACCTAAAACAATCAAATATAAATCTATTGTTGGATATAAAACAAAAGTAAATAGTAATCAAAACGGTGCTTGGTAGCTAGAACCTAAAACAATCAAATATAAATCTATTGTTGGATATAAAACAAAAGTAAATAGTAATCAAAACGGTGCTTGGTAGCTAGAACCTAAAACAATCAAATATAAATCTATTGTTGGATATAAAACAAAAGTAAATAGTAATCAAAACGGTGCTTGGTAGCTAGAACCTAAAACAATCAAATATAAATCTATTGTTGGATATAAAACAAAAGTAAATAGTAATCAAAACGGTGCTTGGTAACTAGAACCTAAAACAATAAAATATAAATCTATTGTTGGATATAAAACAAAAGTAAATAGTAATCAAAACGATGCTTGGTAGCTAGAACCTAAAACAATCAAATATAAATCTATTGATGGATATAAAACAAAAGTAAATAGTAATCAAAACGGTGCTTGGTAGCTAGAACCTAAAACAATCAAATATAAATCTATTGTTGGATATAAAACAAAAGTAAATAGTAATCAAAACGGTGCTTGGTAGCTAGAACCTAAAACAATCAAATATAAATCTATTGTTGGATATAAAACAAAAGTAAATAGTAATCAAAACGGTGCTTGGTAGCTAGAACCTAAAACAATCAAATATAAATCTATTGTTGGATATAAAACAAAAGTAAATAGTAATCAAAACGGTGCTTGGTAGCTAGAACCTAAAACAATCAAATATAAATCTATTGTTGGATATAAAACAAAAGTAAATAGTAATCAAAACGGTGCTTGGTAGCTAGAACCTAAAACAATCAAATATAAATCTATTGTTGGATATAAAACAAAAGTAAATAGTAATGAAAACGGTGCTTGGTAGCTAGAACCTAAAACAATCAAATATAAATCTATTGTTGGATATAAAACAAAAGTAAATAGTAATCAAAACGGTGCTTGGTAGCTAGAACCTAAAACAATCAAATATAAATCTATTGTTGGATATAAAACAAAAGTAAATAGTAATCAAAACGGTGCTAGTTAACGAGAAGCTAATACAATAAAGTAGAAATATATTTTTGGACACAAAACATAAAAATTAAAAATAAACATGACCGATTTCAAAAAAAGAACCCGAAAATATAATTTTTACTTAGTTAAAAGTGAAAAATAATTTTCCAATAACAAAAACATAATTTATCATAGGCTTATTACCCAAATATTTTGAAGTCGGCGTCGAATTTCATACTCGAAATAATATTTAACATACTGAACTTAGTAAAGAGATTTTACATGATGTTGAAACACCTTGGCATATAGACTAACAAAAATATGATTTAAAAACCGGTTATTTAATAATTTCTTCCAAGAATTATTTTATAGATATAAGAAATTTAATAAATTTATGATTCAAAATATTTAAGGAAATATTATCTCATATATATATATATATATATATATATATATATATATATATATATATATATATATATATATATATATATATATATATATATATATGCCTGTATATATAAGCATTTACAATAAAAATATTTTGTGTAAATTGTTCAAAGAAGATTAAATTGTTGAAATCTGTGTCCATGAACGAAAAATATGGAATTACACATTCTTTATCTGACAAAATATGATATATTATGGTCTTTTCCGAGAACAAAGATAAATTATCGTCCCGTATACTCTCATACTATCTAACACATGAAATGTTTTCCAGATAAGTTTCTATGGTTTGTTATAATTAATCATGGGAAATCAAGCAATCAAAAAGTTGATTGTTTCGGAAATTTTCGAAATAGATTTGTCGGATTACCAAATACAAGGCATGACTGCGGCGGCGACTTACAAATATTGTGGGCGATAAGCTTATGATAAATTATGATTTCATTATTGAAAAATTATTTTTTAAACTTTTTATTAAGAAAAAATTATCTATTCGGGTTCTTTTTTTTAAAGTCGGTTCTGTTAAAAAAAAAAAAATATTTCCCAATTTTTAGAGTTTGATTACTAATTTCTATCTACATTATAATCGAATTTTGTTTCATGCCGTTCTATATATTGGCAATATTTATTCATAGGAATTTCCAGTGTGTATATCCCTCTGATCATATTGCCTAATCGTTGTTCAAATAATTGACTCGCCCTTGAACAATAACATAACAGTTCGTCATTGAATAATTTATGAGGTATACATTGAGGAACTTATGTTGGAAACTTCTGTGACGAATTCTTCTAAACTGCTACATATTATTTCTTATCTTTCAATTATTATTATTATTGTTATTATTATTATTATCTCTTATCTTTTTCATTTTCTTTTAAGATAACAATGTTAATAATCATGCAGTACAAAATCGGAGCTATATATACATTAATGCTATCTTCAATTAGGCCTATTAGGAAAAACGTTTTTTACGCATAAAATATCGATAAAAAAATAAATTTAAAATTGATAGTAAACATATAATGAATTTATCGGTTTATATTTAGTGTAGTAATGAAGTTTCCACCGGAGGATTATTGAATATATCATTTTTGGTAGAATAACTAAATCAAATTTTCGGTGTGTTTATTTTGGCTTATCATATTTGAGTTATAGCAAGTTATAGCCCTATATCAATAAGGGTAGACCATCGGAAAAAGCCTCTTTCATGAGAAAAACGTGTTCATTAGAAACCGGTAATACTCATTCTACACAACTTTCCCAAGCAAGTAATAAAACAATCTATTCATTATATACTTATTGTTTTCTATATTATATTTATATATGGTGGAATACTAGATAAAATAAATGCTGTGATTGTTTATTTGTTTATAAGTTATTTTAAAAAAATCCTTTCTTCCAAATCAGATAGATTGAGATGTAACTAAAGCGGGACCCCCCCCCCCCCCCCGGAGGGTTTCCCCTCTCATTTGCAAGCAAAATAACTTTGATCGGCGCAGTTCTTCCAAAATTATCGTAGAACAAACATTAAAAAAAAAAACATTCGGGGTGAATAGACAGCCTGCTCCATTTGTGATGTCGGTTAAAATGTAAATAATTATGAAAACTATGCTTAACGAGAATTTGTTAACGAGAATCTAAAACAATCAAGTAAAGATATATTGATAGATATAAAACAAATGTAGATAGTAATTAAAACTATGCTTCTTAACGAGACACTTCAAAGCGTTGTTTATAAATTTAGGTCACGGACTTTAAAAAAAATGTCTCAGTTGAAGTCATAGACGTGCTTTTGGAAAGGAGCAATACAAAGGAAAAAAGAAGATAGATTATATACATTTTTTCATAAAATGATTGAGACTGAACTTTTGTACTAATTTTATGTGAGGAAACTAATATTTATTGTTGTACAACATAGGAACCCCGCAACATATGTAACTTAGATATGGCTATATCCTGGAACGTATGTCTTTTATTATATAACATATTATGGAGCTAATTCAAATGGCAGTGCCAAAGAGGGAAACTAATTAATATGCACAGAAACATTTGTACTCATTAATTAAGCAACTTCAATGTTTTTTAGTTGATGAAGGAAAGTAAATAAACGAGATTTTATTGACACCATAATTAAACAGATAAAATCTAGCCAACTATATTAAAAGCAGTCTTCTCTTACATCCATGAGTATAGAAGACTGCGTTGAGTTGGGTTTGATCTAGATAATAAATCGGGATTATTATTACAATATTGCCTAGGCAACAACAAATAGGATATCCCAATGTTATGACACTGTATTGGGCTCATCAATCTATGTCGACTGCTTTAATGAACTGACATGCTGATTCCGAACTGATAATATAGTCAGGTTCGTAGAGTGTGTGGGCATAATGTTTTGACTTGTCATTTGAGTATTTATTCAGAAATAGAGAAATAATTAATTTCACTGACACTGGATACGGATATCGCCCTAAATTGGCAGGCATTGAAAGGCATTTAAGACCAATAATTATGACTTCCATTTACTTCATTTCACATTAATAAAGCTGATCTTTAGCTTCTAGGAACCATTGAAGTAGTAATATTCATAACGAGCTGTAATATTTTGCAGTACTTATAAAACTGTCATAAACCAATTTTGAATAATAATATCCAGGAATTGGTCCGTTGCAGAGCTACAATTAACTGCATGGGCGGAATTGAGTAAAATTTGTGGGTGTTAGTTTAAAGACTTTTTTATGAATTTTTTAACGATAGAATCAGGTACAGCTGTAAGTTTCGAGCAATTAAGTTTTTGAGTTTTGAGCTATAAAAGAGGAAAGGAGAAAATTGTTTAAACCTGCATAACTGTTTTTTTTTTAAATCCACTTATTAAACATCCTAAAACTGTGGTGAGGTGTGTTTCTTAATGCTATGGTTTTGAAGAGTTTATTAATCATTAGTTATAAAAATTCTGATTACATAAAAAGATTATTCTGTTTTAGTGGTTTTCAGCTTGGATTTTGAAATAAATATCGCGAGGCTACAACGCAGAATAATACAATTTGAAGTAAACGTACAATCATACAGTTAGGCTTTGCAACCATACGCGTCTCGACAACAATATTGTCTTCATCAGTGACTCTCGCAAACTTTGTATGATATAGTCACTGATTAGGATTATATTATTGTCGAAATGCGTATTTCATTAAACTTATTATTGTAGGGCCATGTAAGTTTACGTTCTGATTTAGGCGTACATCCCATGTTTTGTTCTTTCGTTCATCTAGCGAGCTCATGAATATACTATTAATATTAATTTATGCCTTTTTAGTCTAACACAGTCGATGTTTCCTTGTTACATAATACGCCCCAGCTTTTGCAAAATGAACTCATCAAAAAGCGTTAAGACCCGTTTCCTCTCTGATATCCTCAAAGCTCTCCAAGGACTCAGATTACAATTCCTAATCTTTTCATTACCGACATTAGTACAGAAAGCCTAATGTTCGTCGAGGTAGGCTAAAGGTTAGCTTGACAGACTAATTTAAGATGTCCCAAATGACTGCGACGAAGGTATTAAGTGTAACCCGATGCTGGGCAAGGCGACACCAGCAGGCATGTTTATACGCGAGCAGAGGGCAGTTAGTTAGGTCCTAGATACCATCTTGTCACAGACTTCGCTCCAATCTAACTCGCAGTCAGGTTGTATTGTTTCGTCCAACCTTTCCAAAAAAAAAGAAATTATTTTATATTTTTACTGTATCACGTGGTTTGAGCAGCCTACATAATAAGATCCCTTATAAAATATTATTCGAAAGTTTGAGTGAAACCCGTATCGAAGTAAACGGTTTGTAATACGTCCTTTGCCCACACACAAAACAATTGTCCCAGTCACTCTCCTACTTGCAATAAAAAAAAAACAATCTAAACAAATTTGGTATTTTTACTCGTGTTTTATAAATAACTGTTTAGTCGAAATTTACAATACCAAACACAATAAATCACAAAAGTCCGCCACAATGTTGAATCAAAATAGACTATCTGATCTACGACAATAGATCCTAAAACGAAACTATTTTTGTAAAAGAAGACTCTAAAACCAATATTGAAATATGTTAAAAATATTCTCAAATATATGCTACCTATTTATATATATCATTCCCAAATTTCGGCTTTTCATATTTTTGTTGTTGTTCTCTCATCCACGGTAGACGATTAAGTTTGTTATGACATTTCACTAAACTCCGTCACTTGATCATCGCCGTTGACAACAGTGGTGCATCAGGACTGTACAGAATGTCTCTCACAGGCGACACCTGGGAATTCCAAGAAGTGATTGGGCGTGAGTTGAACTCTAGGGCAATTTTTGCAATGGACATATGATCTTGTTTTCTCTGGATGAGTCTTTATGAAAAACTCCGGGACAGACAAATTCCGCTAGGAGAAGTTTTTTTATATTAATGCGTTATTATTCTATATTTGGCCACTGTGTTGGCATCAGCAAGTGTGATGGTGTTGCACTTTTCATCACTTGCTTCCTTGGCTAAACTGTTAATCTATTCATTTCCCTCTATACTGACGTGGGCGGGAATCCATTGAAGGACACGGGATGTTCCCTTATTGTGCAACCGTTCAAGAAGGGTAACAATATTGCAAGTGATATTGTCTCTCCGTTTCTGAAAGCTTTTATAGCTTATTTGAAGTATGGGAAAATTATTAATTCCTCTGTAGAACCTACAGCTTGCGAGTCATTTAGCTATAACATGAGAACTTCACTAATCGCTAAGAGTTCACTGGGTAAGTTAGAGCTGGTTATATTTAATTTTATGTTTATGATGTCTTCCAACTGGATAGAGGAAAATTCCTGCGCATACTTTATTGAGTTGATGACCTCAAAGTTATATATCATCTCAAGTCCTTTTAGACAAAGACGTTTATACACACTCATACACACACACACACACACGCGCGCGCGCGAGCGTGCACGCAAGCACGCATCCAAACGTACGTTTACTTGAAGTATGTAACGCTGAACGCAAGATGTAATATTACTCTGTTTCCAGTAACAGGGCCATTTTATAACCTTTCCTTAGAGGGTATCACATACAGACATCTGTATGGCCCAGACAGAGTGTACGTTTATTTCAGGTATGGCACCCTGATCGCAAGATGTATTATTACTCTGCTTCCAGTACCAGGGTCCCTTTATAACCTTACCTTAGAGGGTAACGCATACAGACCTTTGTATGACCCCGATAGAGTGTACGTTTACTTCATGTATGTCACCCTGATCGCAAGATGTATTATTACTCTGTATCCAGTACCACTTTATAACCTTACCTCAGAGGGTAATGCATACAGACCTGTATATGGCCCTGATAGAACGTTCGTTTACTTCAAGTATGTAACCCTAATCGCATGGCGTAATATTACTCTGTTTCCAGTTCCAGGGCCACTTTATAACCTTACCTTGGAGGGTAACGCATACAGATCTCTGTATGGCCCCGATAGAATGTACGTTTACTTTAAGTATGTAACCCTGATTGCACGATGTAATATTACTCTGTTTCCAGTACCAGGGCCACTTTATAACCCTACCTTGGAGGGTAACGCATACAGACCTCTGTATGGCCCCGATAGAATATACGTTTACTTTAAGTATGTAACCCTGATTACACGATGTAATATTACTCTGTTTCCAATACCAGGGCCACTTTATAACCTTACCTTGGAGGGTAACGCATACAGACCTCTGTATGGCCCCCATAGAACGTACGTTTACTTCAAGTATGTGACTCTGATCGCACGGCATAATATTATTGTGTTTCCAGTACCAGGACCACTTTATAACCTTACCTTGGATAGTAACGCTTACGTACCTCTGTATGGCCCCATAGAACGTACGTTTACTTTAAGTATGTAACCCTGATTGCACGATGTAATATTACTCTGTTTCCAGTACCAGGGCCACTTTATAACTTTACCTTGGAGGGTAACGCTTACAGACCTCTGTATGGCCCCGATAGAATGTACGTTTACTTCAAGTATGTAACCCTGATCGCACGATGTAATATTACTCTGTTTCCAGTACCAGGGTCACTTTATAACCTTACCTTGGATGGTAACGCTTACAGACCTCTGTATGGCCCCCATAGAACGTACGTTTACTTCAAGTATGTGACTCTGATCGCACGGCATAATATTATTGTGTTTCCAGTACCAGGGCCACTTTATAACCTTACCTTGGATAGTAACGCCTACAGACAACTGTATGGCCCTGTTAGATTGTACGATTACTTGAAGTATGTAACCCTGATCGCCCGATGTAATATTACTCTGTTTCCAGTACCAGGGTCACTTTATAACCTTACCTTGGAGGGTAACGCTTACAGACCTCTGTATGGCCCCCATAGAACGTACGTTTACTTCAAGTATGTAACCCTGATCGCACAATGTAATATTATTCTGTTTCCAATACCAGGGTCACTTTATAACCTTACCTTGGAGGGTAACGCTTACAGACCTCTGTATGGCCCCCATAGAACGTACGTTTACTTCAAGTATGTAACCCTGATCGCACAATGTAATATTATTCTGTTTCCAATACCAGGGTCACTTTATAACCTTACCTTGGAGGGTAACGCTCACAGACCTCTGTATGGCCCCCATAGAACGTACGTTTACTTCAAGTATGTAACCCTGATCGCACAATGTAATATTATTCTGTTTCCAATACCAGGGTCACTTTATAACCTTACCTTGGAGGGTAACGCTTACAGACCTCTGTATGGCCCCGATAGAATGTACGTTTACTTCAAGTATGTAACCCTGATCGCACAATGTAATATTACTCTGTTTCCAGTACCAGGGTCACTTTATAACCTTACCTTGGATGGTAACGCTTACAGACCTCTGTATGGCCCCCATAGAACGTACGTTTACTTCAAGTATGTGACTCTGATCGCACAATGTAATATTACTCTGTTTCCAGTACCAGGGCCACTTTATAACTTTACCTTGGAGGGTAACGCTTACAGACCTCTGTATGGCCCCGATAGAATGTACGTTTACTTCAAGTATGTAACCCTGATCGCACAATGTAATATTACTCTGTTTCCAGTACGAGGGTCACTTTATAACCTTACCTTGGATGGTAACGCTTACAGACCTCTGTATGGCCCCCATAGAACGTACGTTTACTTCAAGTATGTGACTCTGATCGCACGGCATAATATTATTGTGTTTCCAGTACCAGGGCCACTTTATAACCTTACCTTGGATAGTAACGCTTACAGACAACTGTATGGCCCCGATAGAATGTACGTTTACTTCAAGTATGTAACCCTGATCGCACAATGTAATATTACTCTGTTTCCAGTACCAGGGTCACTTTATAACCTTACCTTGGATGGTAACGCTTACAGACCTCTGTATGGCCCCCATAGAACGTACGTTTACTTCAAGTATGTGACTCTGATCGCACGGCATAATATTATTGTGTTTCCAGTACCAGGGCCACTTTATAACCTTACCTTGGATAGTAACGCTTACAGACCTCTGTATGGCCCTGTTAGATTGTACGTTTACTTGAAGTATGTAACCCTGATCGCCCGATGTAATATTACTCTGTTTCCAGTACCAGGGTCACTTTATAACCTTACCTTGGAGGGTAACGCTTACAGACCTCTGTATGGCCCCCATAGAACGTACGTTTACTTCAAGTATGTAACCCTGATCGCACAATGTAATATTATTCTGTTTCCAATACCAGGGTCACTTTATAACCTTACCTTGGAGGGTAACGCTCACAGACCTCTGTATGGCCCCCATAGATCGTACGTTTACTTCAAGTATGTAACCCTGATCGCACAATGTAATATTATTCTGTTTCCAATACCAGGGTCACTTTATAACCTTACCTTGGAGGGTAACGCTCACAGACCTCTGTATGGCCCCCATAGAACGTACGTTTACTTCAAGTATGTAACCCTGATCGCACAATGTAATATTATTCTGTTTCCAATACCAGGGTCACTTTATAACCTTACCTTGGAGGGTAACGCTCACAGACCTCTGTATGGCCCCCATATAACGTACGTTTACTTCAAGTATGTAACCCTGATCGCACGATGTAATATTATTCTGTTTCCAATACCAGGGTCACTTTATAACCTTACCTTGGAGGGTAACGCTCACAGACCTCTGTATGGCCCCCATAGATCGTACGTTTACTTCAAGTATGTAACCCTGATCGCACGATGTAATATTATTCTGTTTCCAATACCAGGGTCACTTTATAACCTTACCTTGGAGGGTAACGCTTACAGACCTCTGTATGGCCCCGATAGAACGTACGTTTACTTCAAGTATGTAACCCTGATCGCACGATGTAATATTATTCTGTTACCAATACCAGGGTCACTTTATAACCTTACCTTGGAGGGTAACGCTCACAGACCTCTGTATGGCCCCCATAGAACGTACGTTTACTTCAAGTATGTAACCCTGATCGCACGATGTAATATTATTCTGTTTCCAATACCAGGGTCACTTTATAACCTTACCTTAGACGGTAACGCATATACACCTTGTATGGCTTCGTTAGAGTGTATGTTTACTTCAAGTATGACCTATCGTCTTATCCTTGGAGTTGGAAGTCCTTTTCCTTATCTCACCTCTTGTCATCGGATCTTTCGTGAGGATATTAGTCACACTTGCTGATCGCGAAGAATCAAAAAACCTGCCGTCTGCTCGATATGTTTTATTCCACTTTTGGTTGCACCTAGAGTTTTGGAGTTTCGGTAATGATTTACTACCTAGCTCCCGAAAGGGGGGGGGGGTTGAGGACTAGCTGCATCTACTAAGGGAGATTTGTATCCCTGGCAGCATCCCAGTCTAATCTAAACTCATTTTCATACAATCCACACACATAGCACTAATAACACAATCCACAAACACATCACTAATAACACAATCCGTAGACATAAAAACACTTATGGTTTATTATATAAATGTTTTAATGTCAGAACTGTTGGGCGTTAGGTGCGCTGATAGTACAATAACTCGACAAACTTTGATCTGAGATGCTGCTGTTAGCTTGCTTTGTAGAAGACCTGATCGCCGTTGTCGGTCCACCAGCTACGTTATCCCTATAACAACTATAGTACAGAGTGATGCTATAAGGTCTCTCTTATATCCTGTCAATCCACTCCTATCGTTCGTTGGCGATAATAATCTCACTGGTTTGTCACCTTAGGATTAGAAATGTCCTCAAAGCTACCCAGATGTCTATATCTTCTACTCCGCTTCTGGTCTCTTCTAGTATTTGAGACTTTTTCCATTGATTTCCCACTGGGTGGTGCGGACTAGCTGCACGTACTAAGAGGGACGTCACTTGCAGCACTCCATAAACTCAGTCTAACATAAACTTAGTTTCACACAATCCACACAGACTTAACAACACGATCTGTATACAAACAAACATATACACTTTCTCATATAAATGTTTGACTGGTCAGAACCGTTGCACGTTGGGAGCGCTGAAAGGACCAGAGCTCGTCAAACCTTCATCTACGATCCCGCTGATCGCTTCCTCTCCTGAAGACATGAGCGCCGTTGTTAGTCCTCCAAAAACTTCGGCTCTTGGCCAGGGAGTGTCCGTGGTACAATGTGTGGATTGTAATACCGTATTGTCTCCCCTATATGCCGTTTCAGAGAGTTTTATTTTACTACCTTAATTAACTTATATTTACAATCTTTTCTTATCGTTCGTAGATTATAGTTGTGATATATATATATTATAACGATATGTTAACAGGGATTCTAAAAAGAACTATATATTAAGTGTGTAAAATTAAGACTACAATGTACAAGGCCAAACTGACAGTATTATTACTTTATAGTACCATGAATTCCCAAAAAGGTTGTCAGTTTTAAAATGCAAGGGTGTTCAAAAAAACAAGAGAAAAATCTTGGTACCGTTAAGTGAAAGTAAGTTGCAAAAGGACGTTAAATTTCAAAATATACGTTAAAAAGTTAACATTAAGAAATGCGATTGGTCTAAACTAGGAGAGAAGAGATAAGAGGTTCAGAAGGTTAGTTGGGAGAAAAAAAATCGAAACGGTAGGTCATCCAGAAACGTTCGATGGGAGAAGACGTCGGTCAAGTTACCTCCAGTTCGTGCAATTATATTATGTAAATAGTCGGAAGCAGTGACTATTAAGAAATCGTCGTAAGCAATTATATTAAGTAAATCGTCGGAAGCAGTGACTATTAAGAAATCGTCGTAAGCAATTATATTAAGTAAATCGTCGGAAGCAGTGACTATTAAGAAACCGTCGTAAGTAATTATATTAAGTAAATCGTCGGAAGCAGTGACTATTAAGAAATCGTCGTAAGCAATTATATTAAGTAAATCGTCGGAAGCAGTGACTATTAAGAAATCGTCGTAAGCAATTATATTAAGTAAATCGTCGGAAGCAGTGACTATTAAGAAAACGTCGTAAGCAATTATATTAAGTAAATCGTCGGAAGCAGTGACTATTAAGAAATCGTCGTAAGCAATTATATTAAGTAAATCGTCGGAAGCAGTGACTATTAAGAAACCGTCGTAAGTAATTATATTAAGTAAATCGTCGGAAGCAGTGACTATTAAGAAATCGTCGTAAGCAATTATATCAAGTAAATCGTCGGAAGCAGTGACTATTAAGAAATCGTCGTAAGCAATTATATTATGTAAATAGTCGGAAGCAGTGACTATTAAGAAATCGTTGTAAGCAATTATATTAAGTAAATCGTCGGAAGCAGTGACTATTAAGAAATCGTCGTAAGCAATTATATTAAGTAAATCGTCGGAAGCAGTGACTATTAAGAAATCATCGTAAGCAATTATATTAAGTAAATCGTCGAAAGCAGAGAATATTAAGTAAATCGTCAAAAATAGTGAATATTATTTAAATCGTCGAAAGCAGCGAATATTATTTAAATCGTCGAAAGCAGCGAATATTAAGAAAATCGTCGAAAGCAGTGATTATGATTATAGTGCACGAAAGGAACTTCAGGACCACGAGCAACGAATAGATGAACCTCAAATAATAATAATAACTTTTCTCAATAATCTTTGAACATAAAACATTTTTGTTGATCTGCCAATCACATTAATTTTATTTATTAATCCATAAAAGCAATATTCATTAAATCAGAACTATAAAATAATATTAACCTAAGTTTCTCAAATTGCAACCCGAACCTATACAGCGACCCTGAGATGAAACAATTTTATATAAATTAGGTTGAGTGTAAAAAGAAAAGAAAGTTAAGAGTCTCTTGTAGATTAATATAATTGAGCTAGCCAAATTTCAATTGAATTAAGAAATTCTCATTTAAATAAATTTCATAAAACTTAATTAAATTATCTTAACCTGTAAATTATGTGTTATTTCACTGTAACCTAGAGATCAATATTATAAATAGTAATTTCATTCTTATCAGTGATAAGTGGCGCCCAAAACTGAGTTCTATTAATTAAAATATTCTTTGAATAAACAAAACTTGTTACATTTAAATATAACCTAAAAACCGGTTATAATATATATATATATATATATATATATATATATATATATATATATATATACATATATTATTGTTTATGTTTGAAGGGATACATTATTTGTGGAATGTTATTTTCTATTGCAATTATAATAGCTGAATGATGGGACATTAGTTATTTATAATTATTCATTTATAGATTGCCAAATCTTTTGTGTCTTTTGTGTGTGTTTTTTGTAGAAACAGTGAAATGAAAACAAATAGCTCTCCACTAGGTAACTGGCATAAGAGTAATTTACAGTCTACGCTATACCCCATAGATTGTATTTGTTATTATTGATTTTACATATACTATATCATACTTCTGAACTACTAAAATAGACAAAACAATTGTGTAATTTATAATTATGTTTTTGTGTAACCCACTTGTTAAGCGTCGGTTGCTGGGGAACTCAAAAAGGATGAAGTCGGCCCAGATTCGTTGAAAGATATGGTCTGCTGTATTATCTGCCACTTAATTAATATGAGTCTAATGTTATAAATTTTCATAACACATCATCATTTTAACTTTTCAGTCAATTATTTACGGTGACGGGTATTTTCCACAAAATAACAAAAACCTTTCTTGTAGAACGTTCAACTTTGCAAAATATGGATTAAAACGTTTGTCTAGTCTGAAAGTGGTGAATAATTACACTTTTCAACAACCCTTAACGTCAGTTTACTGCCTAAACTTTGTATCTACCCTTAATATGGTTTTCCGAATCAAAATGATTAAATCATATATCATGAACTATACTGATTCCCTTCTAATAGTTCACTAATATCCTCGTTCGGTCCCATCTCTCAATCTAAATACGTCCAGACAAACAAAATGGGAAAATATTTCCCAAACTAAATTTTAATACGTTCTCTGTATTCGCTAACTGGATTTGTTGTAACTGATAATATTGTCTCCAACTAGGAAATAGGTATTTAGAAAATACTAAATCACGAATAACTTAAAAAAGAGCGAAGTTATTTGCGTCCATTGTCTTGTAAATGAGCACATTCTGTTTATGTAACTAACCTTCTCGCCCTTTTTTATAGAAGATAAAGAGAAATTATTTATAGGTTAGATTGCGCACTAATGGTGTCAGATAGATGCTTGTCAAAAGCGTCCCAAGTAAAGTGAAGCAAATTTTGAAATAGAATTCAAACAACGTGCTGGGTACATTTGACTGAAGAAAATTCTGTATTTTATTAATATTATACGTGTAAAAGGAATCACACAACAAAAATTGAAAAGTAGATATTCTACAAAAACTAACTGAAGTGTAATTGCGCCTACAAGAATAATTTAGATTGCTGCAGCTAATATGAAGTTCTACTCTACCGATTATCACATTTATTTACAAAATAATAGTTTTTCACTAAGTAAAACCATTATCAATGGACATTTGCACATTTATATCAGGCACACTATAACCTTGGGACATTATAGCCCTAAGGTAATCATACGTACTCAACACGATTAAATTCGTAGAGTATTTTGAACTTTTCGCTTCTTAAAGGCTTAGTATACTTCATGCTATATCATATATGTACATTAAGAACCAACCCCCCCCCACCCCCACATACATATACGCGCACACAAAAGCAGACACGCAACCACACACATACACACACACACGCACGCACGCACACACACACACACACACACACACACACACACACACACACACACACAAACACACACACACACACACACACACACACACACACACACACACACACACACACACACACACACACACACACACATACACCCACACCCACACACACACACACACACACACACACACACACACACACACACACACACACACACACACACACACACACACACACACACACACACACACACACACACACACACACACACACACATATATATATATATATATATATATACATATATAATAAATTAAAAATATTTCAAAAACAAGAATACTTTTAATGAATACATTTATTCATTAAATTTACTCATGAATTTGAATCAAAAAATAAACCAAGTTATTTAGATATTACAATTACTAGAAATAATGAATCATTTGAATATAATATATATAGAAAACCAACGCAGACAAATCAAATAATACCTAATTATTTAAATCATCCATACAACCAAAAAATGGCAGCGCTTTATAATTTACTACATAGAATGCACAAAATACCAATGAACTTAAATGATCAAATAAAAGAGAAAAATATAATATATCAAAATGGTTTTGAAAATGGATATAAAAGAAAAACTATAGATAAATTAAATAATAATATAATAAGAAAACAGAAACTCGAAAATAACTTTGTACCTAATAAGAGAGAAAATATTTGGACAACTTTTACATTCACTGGTAACGAAATAAATAGAATTACAAGATTATTTAAAGAAACAAATTTACAAATTACATATAAAACTGATAATAAAATTAAAAATTTAATAAACAATAACAAAAATCAAAACAATATGCACGAAAGAAATGGAGTATATAATATAAAATGTCAAACTTGTAATAAATTATATGTAGGACAAACAAAAAAGAAATTAAAAGAAAGATACAAAGAACATTTAAACGCTTATATCAAACCAAACATATACAAATCAAATTTAGCTACGCATTGTATTAATGTAAGTTTCCGGAAATAGAAAATATGAAATTAATAAAAGAATTAAATAAAGGATTAAAAATGAATATATTTGAAACATTGGAAATTTATAAGCATAAAGTTAAAGACAAATTAATTGATGAACAAATTCAAGTGAGATCAAGGCACCAAACTATTTATAAGGTCATTGATGTTATAGAAAAAATACATAAAGTGCAATACTTATAAACATATGGTCGTTTTAGCACATATGATTTAATTTTGTAAAAATATTTTATTAGATAATTATTTCCCTGAAGATGCTGGTACTGTTTTATCGGCGAAAAACTTTGAATAAATATATTCATTAAAAGTATTCTTGTTTTTGAAATATTTTTAATTTATTAACTATATTACAAGAAAACATATCACCATATTTAATATATATATATATATATATATATATATATATATATATATATATATATATATATAATCGTTATCCTGAGTGACTGACTGAACCAACTTTGAATTAGAACTTCTTACCAGAAAACAGCTATTCCATAATCATTATCAGTTAATAATTGTTTTAAAATTTTATAAATTAACATTTAAAGTGACAATTGTAAATAAAGTGCGAGCGAAGCCGCTACAATTCGCTAATACATATATATATATAAAATAAAAAAGGTTTTTTTATATAAATATAAAATACGTTTTCTTGTTTAATAATTTAAAACAACACAGGTTATTCAAATACAAGAATATTTATTATTTTATATCCAAAGCTTTTCGTTGGCAAACAGTACCAACATCATCAGGAATGAAAATTACAATAATGTAAGCTATAGGCCTAAAACATATGTTTAATTAGAAATAGAATTGTTGCTAAATTTATACAAATTGCCAAATTTATTTTGTTGCTGTAACATTATAGACATTGAATATAGTATCAGATTTAGAATGTATTTGTATTTGTTCTTTTATTAATTTGTTATTATTATTGTGTTTATATATTTCGATTGCTTCATATATATTCATTCTTAATCCTTTATTAATTTCTTTTATTAGTCTCATATTTTCTATATTTGGAAATTGGTGCTTATTATTAATACAATGATTTGCGAAATTTCATTTATATATATCTGAATTAATATAGGCATTTAAATGTTCTTTATATCTTTCTTTTAATTTTTTCTTTGTTTGACCTATATAAGCTTTATTACAATTTTTGCATTCTAATTTATAATCACCTTCTTTTTCATGCATATTAATTGTTTTATTATTGTTATTTATTATGTTTATTATTTTGTTATTAGTTTTGTATGTAATTTTGATATTTGTATTTTTAAATAATTTGGTGATATTTTATATTTCATGGCCTATAAATAAAAATGAAGTCCATATTGTATTATTATTATTATTGCAAATTAAATTATTATTTTGTTTATTAAAAATATTATAATTAAGTTTGTCAACAGTTTTCTTTTTATAACCGTTTTCTAATGCAATTTGATAAATTATGTTTTTTTCTCTTATTTTATTTTCTTCATTCATGGGTATTATATGCATTCTATATAATAAGTTATATAAAGCAGCCTTTTTTTGATTATATGGATGATTAGATTTATTTGGTATAATTTGGTTTGTTAAAGTTGGTTTACGGTATATCATATATTCAAATTTTTCATTTTTTCTTATTATTGTTAAATCTAGAAAATGTATTTTGTTATTTGTTTCAATTTCATAAGTAAATTTGATTTTATTGTTAATTTTATTTATTTTATCCAAAATATTTGTTAAATTTAGATTATTATTGTTTGATATATACATTCCATCATCTACATACCGAACCCAATAACCATTTTTATCATATATTTTTATAATTTCATTTATTTTATCATCTAATTGTTGTAAAAATATTTCAGATAATATATTTGATAATGGCGAGCCCATAGCAAGACCATCTTCTTGTTTATAAATTTTGTCATTATATGAAAAATAATTTTGATTTAATATTATTTTGAGTGTATTTAGAATTTCTAATGTTAATTTTTTATCTTTCTCGTGTTCCAATTTAGATTTTATAATTTCAAGAGTTTCATTTATAGGTATATTTGTATACATATTTTTTTATATCTAAGATATTAATTTTGTATTTTCATTAATTTTAATTGCATTTAGTTTTTCAATAAGATTAATAGAATTTATTATAGTATGATTATTATTTAGTTCTATTTTATTTTTAAGAATATTTACCATAACCTTTGATATTTTATAAGATGGAGCATTTATAAAATTTATTAATGGTCTTATTGGTTTATCTATTTTATGTAATTTCACAAGTCCATTCAATATTGGAATTTTTGGATTATCATTTATATAGTTGCTAATTTTATTTTTATTGAATAATTTATATGAAGATTTTATAATATTTTTAATTTTATTTTGAAATTTATTTGTAGGATCTTTATATATTTGACAAAAAATATTTAACAAAGAAAAAATTAAAAGAAAGATATAAAGAACATTTAAATGCCTATATTAATCCAGAAATATATAAATCAAATTTCGCAAATCATTGTATTAATAATAAGCACCAATTTCTAAATATATAAAATATGAGACTTATAAAAGAAATTAATAAGGGATTAAGAATGAATATATATGAAGCATTCGAAATATATAAACACAATAATAATAACAAATTAATAAAAGAACAAATACAAATACATTCTAAATTTGATACTATATTCAATGTCTATAATGTTACAGCAACAAAATAAATTTGGCAATGTGTATAAATTTAGCAACAATTCTATTTCTAATTAAACATATGTTTTAGGCCTATAGCTTACATTATTGTAATTTTTATTCCTGATGATGTTGGTACTGTTTGCCAACGAAAAGCTTTGGATATAAAATAATAAATATTCTTGTATTTGAATAACCTGTGTTGTTTTAAATTATTAAACAAGAAAACGTAATTTATATATATATATATATATATATATATATATATATATATATATATATATATATGTGTGTGTGTGTGTGTGTGTATATATATATATATATATATATATATATATATATATATATATATATATATATATATATTTACATATATATACCCATATACCTACATATACACCCTCATACCATCATAAAGATTGAAGGTAATACGACGATTTAGATAAGTTGACGTCTGCAATTGAGAATAGCATCTCCAAAGGTATTCAGATATTGGGAGGAAAGTTATTGGAAGTCGCACATAAATGTAACAAATTCTAAATTGAAACAGGGAGCTTGCATATTTCTTACTATGACTATTTAATAAATAACTATAAATCTGTTCAGTGGGTAGGTAGCGAAAGAGAAAAATATCACTTTGTTCGTCTAGTATGGCTCACGCTACGACAATACATTCAAATCGAATGTAGTGTTGTTGTTGTGGTTGTTGCTATCCCATTACCCAGTTATACATGAAGATGTCACTCCCTATCCCCGTCCCTCTCGCTGTACTTCCATCTCTCTCAAACAAAAAGCCCTATTTGATATAATTGTGCTTATACAAACTACAAGACGATGAGGCGAACGTTCCCGCCACAGATGATGGTGTCTGAGATTAAGAAACCACGCCAGTTCACATTTACGTCAAATTACAAACAATAAAAATAATTTAATAATAATTATTATTGATATCTATTAATAATATAATATTGTAATATTAATAATAATTGTTATTATTATTAATTTAATAAACTGCAATATATATATGCGGTCCTTTGTATTTAGAAATTACTGTCATACGAATCTTCTAAAAGATTCAAAGGTTTTCTTCAATAAAATAATACGTAGAATCGTTTGAAAGTTTATTTACATCTGTTTTAGTCTTTTGTGTTTGTTAAAATAAACCACCAAAAACTGCCTAATAATCTCATGGTTTTCTCTCGATGATTTCACCCCCATAAGAAGAACACTCCTATAAAGGCCATATGCGTCGTTACAATTGGTAAACAGTAGGCGTCTTTCAAAACTGGGATCAATAGTTCCAAGCTGTACTCACGTTAACACGGTTGACATTGACATGGGCCTATTTATATTACAGAAATATAACAATTTTAAATATGGTTATACTGGGTACCCGAACCTTTAGGATCATTAATTCACGTTAAACTGTTATACACCATAATGGGTTTCACTAGAAATTAATTATTATTTAAAATGAAGTTACCCATTTGTAGAAGATGGACGTTAGAACGTCAAATTTGTAGTGAAAACCATCGGTAGACCTATCAACAAAAACTACTGTAAGTGTAAGCTCAAGGGTTTTGTGGAAGTATTGATACAATCAGGTAATTGACTTTACAAATTACTAAATAAATTTATTAAATAACTTAGTAGTTAGAGAATACTGTGCACACCGCTATACACTTTCCTTACAAAACTAATTTTTTATTAATCATAAAGTGTTTTCGGGATAAAACCTTCATTAGTGATAAAACTACACTAAGTACGATCAAGCCAGGTCTTGTTTAAGTCAACAACAGATAACCTTATCTATGTACCTAAAGCACACAAACTATTTAAATCATCACCATATAATAATTTAATTAAAATCAACGATTTAACAGATTAGTAAAAACATTAAAACCCTTAAAATATATATTATTTATATTAAAATATTAAGATACCTAAAAATTATACAAAAATCATTAAAAACTAAAAATATACAATAACATATAATAATTTAACATTTGAGACACTTCGAAATTATACATAAAATATTAAAAATTCTAAATATATATAAAATAATCCAACATATTAAAATAGGTAACCATTTTACTTAAATAATAATAGGTAATGATGATTTTATTAAACAAGTACTTGAAACAATAAAATCTTTCAAAATCCTCAAAGCATACACGTTACCAAAGCTCCATTTCAAATGCATATATCTCTTCTAATCTTTTTAAAATTACCTTATGATTTTATATTTGTCTTAGTACCAGTTAAAAACATTTGGGGATCTAAGAGAGTAGAACTTTGGATGGCTCCAAATTCGTTGTTTCCGGCTAGGTATTTGTTAATGTACTAAAATTCCCACCTATAGAACTATATTTTGTAGCATTTTTTTCTTACTTTGGCTCCATCTACTCTGAGGGAGTTCTAGTCATCTGGGCAGATTGGCTATGACCAAACTCTCAGGTCTAATATGGCTAAAGTGATCAACAAGCTTCTTATTTGTTTTTTTTTTGGGTTTGGCTTATACGACAAATCTCTCATCCAATCCAATAAAACCCTGGTTTATCTTCATTGGCTGATAAATATTCGGGAAAACCATTAATTTTGACTGAATCTTCTCTTGAGCTTACATGTTTCATAAGAATCCTCTTCACTGTATGACAAATACCTCTCTAATGCAATAAAGCCCTGGTTTATCTTAACTGGCTGATAAATATTCAGGAAAACCAATAATTTTGACTGAATCTTCTCTTGACCTTACATGTTTCATAAGAATCCTCTTCACTGTATGACAAATACCTCTCTAATGCAATAAAACCCTGGTTTATCTTCACTGGCTGATAAATATTCGGGAAAACCATTAATTTTGACTGAATCTTCTCTTGAGCTTACATGTTTCATAAGAATCCTCTTCACTGTATGACAAATACCTCTCTAATGCAATAAAGCCCTGGTTTATCTTAACTGGCTGATAAATATTCAGGAAAACCAATAATTTTGACTGAATCTTCTCTTGACCTTACATGTTTCATAAGAATCCTCTTCACTGTATGACAAATACCTCTCTAATGCAATAAAACCCTGGTTTATCTTCATTGGCTGATAAATATTCGGGAAAACCATTAATTTTGACTGAATCTTCTCTTGACCTTACATGTTTCATAAGAATCCTCTTCACTGTATGACAAATACCTCTCTAATGCAATAAAGCCCTGGTTTATCTTAACTGGCTGATAAATATTCAGGAAAACCAATAATTTTGACTGAATCTTCTCTTGACCTTACATGTTTCATAAGAATCCTCTTCACTGTATGACAAATACCTCTCTAATGCAATAAAACCCTGGTTTATCTTAACTGGCTGATAAATATTCAGGAAAACCAATAATTTTGACTGAATCTTCTCTTGACCTTACATGTTTCATAAGAATCCTCTTCACTGTATGACAAATACCTCTCTAATGCAATAAAACCCTGGTTTATCTTCATTGTCTGATAAATATTCGGGAAAACCATTAATTTTGACTGAATCTTCTCTTGACCTTCCATGTTTCATAAGAATCCTCTTCACTGTATGACAAATACCTCTCTAATGCAATAAAACCCTGGTTTATCTACATTGGCTGATAAATATTCGGGAAAACCATTAATTTTGACTGAATCTTCTCTTGACCTTCCATGTTTCATAAGAATCCTCTTCACTGTATGACAAATACCTCTCTAATGCAATAAAACCCTGGTTTATCTTCATTGGCTGATAAATATTCGGGAAAACCATTAATTTTGACTGAATCTTCTCTTGACCTTACATGTTTCATAAGAATCCTCTTCACTGTATGACAAATACCTCTCTAATGCAATAAAACCCTGGTTTATCTTCACTGGCTGATAAATATTCAGGAAAACCAATAATCTTGACCGAATCTCATCTTGACTCTCCATGTTTCATAAAAGTCCTCTTCACTGAATGACAAATACCTCTCTAATGCAATAAAACCCTGGTTTATCTTCACTGGCTGATAAATATTCAGGAAAACCAATAATCTTGACCGAATCTCATCTTGACTCTCCATGTTTCATAAAAGTCCTCTTCACTGAATGACAAATACCTCTCTAATGCAATAAAGCCCTGGTTTATCTTCACTGGCTGATAAATATTCAGGAAAACCAATAATCTTGACTGAATCTCCTCTTGACCTTCTATGTTTCATAAATGTCATCTTCACTGAGTGACAAATACCTCTCTAATGCAATAAAACCATGGTTTATCTTCATTGGCTGATAAATAATCAGGAAAACCAATAATCTTGACCGAATCTCCTCTTGACCTTACATTTTTCATAAGAATCCTCTTCACTGTATGACAAATACCTCTCTAATGCAATAAAACCCTGGTTTATCTTCATTGGCTGATAAATATTCAGGAAAACCAATAATCTTGAATGAAGCTCCTCTTGACCTTACATGTTTCATAAAAGTCCTCTTCACTGAATGACAAATACCTCTCTAATGCAATAAAGCCCTGGTTTATCTTCATTGGCTGATACATATTCAGGAAAACCAATAATCTTGAATGAAGCTCCTCTTGACCTTACATGTTTCATAAGAATCCTCTTCACTGAATGACAAATACCTCTCTAATGCAATAAAACCCTGGTTTATCTTCATTGGCTGATAAATATTCAGGAAAACCAATAATCTTGAATGAAGCTCCTCTTGACCTTACATGTTTCATAAGAATCCTCTTCACTGAATGACAAATACCTCTCTAATGCAATAAAACCCTGGTTTATCTTCACTGGCTGATAAATATTCAGGAAAACCAATAATCTTGAATGAAGCTCCTCTTGACCTTACATGTTTCATAAGAATCCTCTTCACTGAATGACAAATACCTCTCTAATGCAATAAAACCCTGGTTTATCTTCATTGGCTGATAAATATTCAGGAAAACCAATAATCTTGAATGAAGCTCCTCTTGACCTTACATGTTTCATAAGAATCCTCTTCACTGAATGACAAATACCTCTCTAATGCAATAAAGCCCTGGTTTATCTTCACTGGCTGATAAATTTTCAGGAAAACCAATAATCTTGACTTAATCTCCTCTTGACCTTCCATGTTCCATAAAAGTCCTCTTCACTGTATGACAAATACCTCTCTAATGCAATAAAGCCCTGGTTTATCTTCACTGGCTGATAAATATTCAGGAAAACCAATAATCTTGACCGAATCTCCTCTTGACCTTACATTTTTCATAAGAATCCTCTTCACTGTGTTAACAAATACTTCACTAATGCAATAATTCCATGATTAATTTTCACTGACTGTTAAATCTTCAGTAGTACCCATAATAGTATAATACGCATAAAACTTATAGGACAGTGACTAACAAATAATTGAAATGCCTCCAACTAACATTAAAAATATATAATAAAGAATATAACATAATAAAGATTATAACATATAAAATACTAATGAGATTTCTATAGTTGTGATTTTCCACTGACATTAGTTTGTAGTTGTGGACCAATTTTACTTGTACCAATTATTAAGAGAGATTTAAGATGCTCATCGGTTACCTTAGATTTGTAAATATTCTTTATGTAACAAGACATACTTTACGAAAACAGAAAACACCACAAGAGCAAATTTAAGTAAATTATCAAATTGTGCCAGTGGAGGATCTTATATAATTCCAACAAAGATCAATTTATATATTTGTTCTTAAATCTATCACTACACTAAATCAATTATTTCCATCTGAAGTCCTGTGGCTAAGTTTTCATTGTTGATATCAAACGAATTTTGAAAAATCTTAATTTTATTCGCAATCACATCAAAATATAAGAAACGAATATACAAATTAGTATTTAAAACGCTCAAAGCTTCGACTGCGAAATCGATGGGACACTGAGTTTCAATAGTTTGGCTGAGTATCTCACATGTTTTAAAATGTGTGAAACAATATTTACGCAATTGTGATAGAAAGAGTTTCTAGCGGAACAATGATAATAGTGTACAAATCAGGGAGAAACTGGTTTTCTTATTCCAGCCTCCAATTCAGTTCGTTTACATGTTTTGCTTAATTTTACGTAGAATGCTAACAGCAATCGCTATTTTGTAATTCGGATGAATTACGATGCTTTTCATTCAAAAATATTTGGCCACTGCTCGAAGTTCTAAAATACGCTCAAGGGCTATTCCTTGAGTACGGCAGAATGATATGGTGAATCAGTTCCTCCAATCTCGCGGTTCCTCCAATCAGTTCCGGTAAACTCGCGGAATTCTCTGTGATTCAGCCCAGTGGATCTGAAAGTAACATTTGATGTGACTGGTTTTAGAACTTCAGACATATCTAAACATTTTCCGTTGATGAGTTATACAATATAAGATTCACAGTTTTGAGACACCATTATTTTCTACAGCCTTTGACACAAGAGCGACCACTCCTTTATTTTTACCACACGTGTTTTTACCTCAAACAGTTTTAATAGATTTCAAGATTTTCCATCTAAAGTTCTTTCTATTGAAGGCGTTTTCAACTTCCTTATTAATAATATCTTCACCAGTAGTCGTGCCGTGAATACTATCAATATCGAAAAGTTCTTTCTATTGAAGGCGTTTTCAACTTCCTTATTAATAATATCTTCACCAGTAGTCGTGCCGTGAATACTATCAATATCGAAAAGTTCTTTCTATTGATGGCGTTTTCAACTTCCTTAATAATAATAGCTTCACCAGTAGTCGTGCCGTGAAAACTATCAATATCGAAAAGTTCTTTCTATTGATGGCGTTTTCAACTTCCTTATTAATAATATCTTCACCAGTAGTCGTGCCGTGAATACTATCAATATCGAAAAGTTCTTTCTATTGATGGCATTTTCAACTTCCTTAATAATGATAGCTTCACCAGTAGTCGTGCCGTGAATACTATCAATATCGAAAAGTTCTTTCTATTGATGGCGTTTTCAACTTCCTTATTAATAATATCTTCACCAGTAGTCGTGCCGTGAATACTATCAATATCGAAAAGTTCTTTCTATTGATGGCATTTTCAACTTCCTTAATAATGATAGCTTCACCAGTAGTCATGCCGTGAATACTATCAATATCGAAAAGTTCTTTCTATTGATGGCGTTTTCAACTTCCTTAATAATAATAGCTTCACCAGTAGTCGTGCCGTGAATACTATCAATATCGAAAAGTTCTTTCTATTGATGGCGTTTTCAACTTCCTTAATAATGATAGCTTCATCAGTAGTCGTGCCGTGAATACTATCAATATCGAAAAGTTCTTTCTATTGATGGCATTTTCAACTTCCTTAATAATGATAGCTTCACCAGTAGTCGTGCCGTGAATACTATCAATATCGAAAAGTTCTTTCTATTGATGGCGTTTTCAACTTCCTTAATAATGATAGCTTCACCAGTAGTCGTGCCGTGAATACTATCAATATCGAAAAGTTCTTTCTATTGATGGCGTTTTCAACTTCCTTAATAATGATAGCTTCACCAGTAGTCGTGCCGTGAATACTATCAATATCGAAAAGTTCTTTCTATTGATGGCATTTTCAACTTCCTTAATAATGATAGCTTCACCAGTAGTCGTGCCGTGAATACTATCAATATCGAAAAGTTCTTTCTATTGATGGCGTTTTCAACTTCCTTAATAATGATAGCTTCACCAGTAGCCGTGCCGTGAATACTATCAATATCGAAAAGTTCTTTCTATTGATGGCATTTTCAACTTCCTTAATAATGATAGCTTCACCAGTAGTCGTGCCGTGAATACTATCAATATCGAAAAGTTCTTTCTATTGATGGCATTTTCAACTTCCTTAATAATGATAGCTTCACCAGTAGTCGTGCCGTGAATACTATCAATATCGAAAAGTTCTTTCTATTGATGGCGTTTTCAACTTCCTTAATAATGATAGCTTCACCAGTAGTCGTGCCGTGAATACTATCAATATCGAAAAGTTCTTTCTATTGATGGCGTTTTCAACTTCCTTAATAATGATAGCTTCACCAGTAGTCGTGCCGTGAATACTATCAATATCGAAAAGTTCTTTCTATTGATGGCATTTTCAACTTCCTTAATAATGATAGCTTCACCAGTAGTCGTGCCGTGAATACTATCAATATCGAAAAGTTCTTTCTATTGATGGCATTTTCAACTTCCTTAATAATGATAGCTTCACCAGTAGTCGTGCCGTGAATACTATCAATATCGAAAAGTTCTTTCTATTGATGGCGTTTTCAACTTCCTTAATAATGATAGCTTCACCAGTAGTCGTGCCGTGAATACTATCAATATCGAAAAGTTCTTTCTATTGATGGCGTTTTCAACTTCCTTAATAATGATAGCTTCACCAGTAGTCGTGCCGTGAATACTATCAATATCGAAAAGTTCTTTCTATTGATGGCGTTTTCAACTTCCTAAATAATGATAGCTTCACAAGTAGTCGTGCCGTGAATACTATCAATATCGAAAAGTTCTTTCTATTGATGGCGTTTTCAACTTCCTTATTAATAATACCTTCACCAGTAGTCGTGCCGTGAAAACTATCAATATCGAAAAGTTCTTTCTATTGATGGCGTTTTCAACTTCCTTAATAATGATAGCTTCACCAGTAGTCGTGCCTTGAAAACTATCAATATCGAAAAGTTTTTTCTATTGATGGCGTTTTCAACTTCCTTAATAATGATAGCTTCACCAGTAGTCGTGCCGTGAAAACTATCAATATCGAAAAGTTCTTTCTATTGATGGCGTTTTCAACTTCCTTAATAATGATAGCTTCACCAGTAGTCGTGCCTTGAAAACTATCGATATCGAAAAGTTTTTTCTATTGATGGCGTTTTCAACTTCCTTAATAATGATAGCTTCACCAGTAGTCGTGCCGTGAAAACTATCAATATCGAAAAGTTCTTTCTATTGATGGCGTTTTCAACTTCCTTAATAATGATAGCTTCACCAGTAGTCGTGCCTTGAAAACTATCAATATCGAAAAGTTTTTTCTATTGATGGCGTTTTCAACTTCCTTAATAATGATAGCTTCACCAGTAGTCGTGCCGTGAAAACTATCAATATCGAAAAGTTCTTTCTATTGATGGCGTTTTCAACTTCCTTAATAATGATAGCTTCACCAGTAGTCGTGCCTTGAAAACTATCGATATCGAAAAGTTTTTTCTATTGATGGCGTTTTCAACTTCCTTAATAATGATAGCTTCACCAGTAGTCGTGCCGTGAAAACTATCAATATCGAAAAGTTCTTTCTATTGATGGCGTTTTCAACTTCCTTAATAATGATAGCTTCACCAGTAGTCGTGCCGTGAATACTATCAATATCGAAAAGTTCTTTACACACTTTATAGCTTTTATGTATTCTTTGAATAAAAATCAGTACCTGAGCAGTATCTGACACGTTCGTTGACTCATCCAAGGCCAGTGAAATCCACTAAAAATGTTCATTTTTGTCAGACAGTCGAGCGTCTACGTCACGAGCCACGCTGTTTGCTGACATACTTACCGATTTAAACGAATTTTCCCATTCGGGGGACAATTATTTGGCTACTGCAATTACACAGTCTTTCACCATTTCCACTTTGGTGAGCGGTTTTAAATTTTTGCGATTTTAAGAGCTACACGAAAGCTGGCGTAGTTTCAGCCTCTTGTTGAGTATTGAGTTTCGTAAACGTAGACTGCTGCCATTAAATCCACGCATCAAAGCCTCAAAATTTGTTTGTCCGCAAACTTCCACATATTTTGAGTAATTTTTTAAACGTTTCATTTCACAATGACTTTTATTATATTCTTTGAGAACGGCTGTGGTTTCACTGTTTATCAAACACAATGCCTTCTTATTGGACTCAATTACGAAATGTCAAGTTCCACTGAATGTTCTCCATCCACTGCGTATTTCTCGCTATTTTCCATAATAGTATATCGCATACAAAAACAAGTCAAAATAGAGTTGCAAGATGACTTTTAAACACGCACAAAAACGTTTTAAGCTAAAGAGATACGAGCTACTACTTTATTTCACTATACAGACGCTCGCTCTCTTTGTGCTTTCTAGGTGAAATGCGTTTTCTAGGGTTTTGTCCTCCAATTAATGGCATATGGAAGTGATCGAATGCACCAGAACTTTCTCGAACCAACTAGGATAAACACGATTTGAGCATTTTATGTTAATGATGGATAGAGATGGTACACCAACTGTTTCTCTTAATACAGTACAACACAATAGTGGTTAAACTAGCGAATTTATCAAGCGTATGCTCGATCAGGGCGCGTACTCTGTCACTAGTCTAGATCTAGAAATTACAGATACTGGCTGGAGAACTAAAACTGTGTTAGCCCTTGGAACTCACTGGAGTAATCAGCACGGCCCCAACGCTGAAACGTTTGGAAAGCCCTGCTCTAACCTTTCTATATTTCATAATTGTGTGACAAATCTCTAATGAAATAAATCCCAGAATAATCTTCACATGCTGTTAAATCTTCAGGAGAACCTACGTCTTGCCTAAACCTTTTCAGGGGCTTCTGATCCTCTAACCCAGGAATCCTCACTGCGTGGCATGCTGGCCGGATGCGGCCCTCAAACCGTCTGTTAGGAATTTAAACAGAAGAATTAAAACAGCAGTTTGGTGGCTTGAAAAAGCGTAGGTTAAAGCTCACTATGAGTTTTGGAAAGCAGTTGAAAAGGACAAGTTTTCTAACTTAACTGACAGTGCTCAGAAAATATTATGTGTTTTTGAATCTATATGTGTCTGTGAATCTACATTTAGTTAGCCGAAGTTAAAACACAAGTACAGATCTAGGTTACCGAGTGAGAACGTTGAAAACATTTTGAGAACTTCAGTTAATTTCCAACCTGCTAACATAAATGTCACAATAAAGAGCTGAGAAAGATTTCGCCCATCGGCTTCAAAGAATTAACGAACTCAAATATTCCAGGAGTTCAGTAATAATCAGAATTTTAAATTTTCCATAGTAATCATTTTCTATTTTTATATATGCAAAACAGTTGATTTATTTTAGTGATGTAACAAACCTATGTTATAATTACTGTTTGTAAGTTATTTAATTCCACTTGTACTTGTAACCCTGAGGAAAACCTGATGAAAACTATTTGCCTCTCTATGAAATCTTAGTAAAGGTCCCTCCCTGTTCCAACTTCTCCATAATTCATAAAACACTTCTTCACTGTTTTGTCAAGTGGAGAGCTATAGGATATATGTACCCACAGTTTATTGGGTATATCTTTAGTAAAGTTCTTCTGTTTTCTTAAACATTATTTTTTTAATGATTCGGTGATTTAAAGCATCTCTTCCAAAGTCATGGAATTCCTCCATTCTATTTATTTGCGTGTTTTCTAAAAACTACTTTCAGACAAAGACAGGTGAGCCTATCTGAAGACCATACTGTTAACAGCAAGACTAATATAAAATTATGAGGTAAATTTTACCAAACTTGAAGTGATTTATCCATCTGAAAAGCTTTATTAGTGTGTATGCTTTTAGGATTTTGTTTGTAGAAATGTATTTTTAGATGTACTTGTTCGAGATGATATTAAATGTTAGTTTAATATGTTAGTTTATACATTGGTTACGCATTTCAATATGTTAGATTAATTAATATATTTCTTTGGGTTTTTCAGTTTCGTATGTATACATTTTTAGTATAAAAAAAGTATGGCTTTATCCACTGAAGGAAGCTACATGGTTGCCGAAAACATGCTATGGTTATTAAAATTTGATTTTTGGGAAAAGTGTGTATTTCGTATGTAGGCCTTACTGGGACTTGAGGTTTTCGATCACACTAAGCGATCTTTATTGATGTCTCTTCAATGATCGAAACATTTCAATAGGTTTTCATACATTTACATATATTACACATTCGGTAAGTCGTTATTTATGAAATTCCAGCGTAAAAGTTGCGTAAAAACAGAATGTACGAGTCGCAAAGGATTTCGAACGTAAAAGACAATCTAGTCTGGTTTTATAAAATAAAAACTGCTTCATTTCTGAAAGGATTACAATTTCTTCTAACTTTGTTATATCTGTTCAGCCCTTGAAAAGGTTTTAATGTAAGCTAATGCCAAAGCTAGAAATATTTTGCAAGTCATTTACATAAAAACGTTCTGAATTATCTTCCAAGACTAGAGCCAATACAACGGCATTCTATAAACGCGTTTAAGCTGTTTTCACTTTTGCCTGGTGCACTTCAAGTATTTAGTAAAACATTATTTATGCACTTGTGCGGGAATAATACGGGACACATTATATACTGTAAATTTATTCTCTATTGCGTTTTATATTATACAATTTTGTGGAAATGTACTGCAAAAAATTAATTAAAAAAAACTTTAAAATGCAAATGCAGTTTTTTAAAAAAATTAAAATACTTGACATCAGGTTTTATTTAAAGACGGATTATGAATGTTAAAAACATTTTATTATAAAAATTCAAGTATTTTAAAAGTATATCATTATGGGATTACGCAAGTAACATGTCGGCAGCCTCTAAACTTTTTAATTTTATTTAAATGCTTTTTACTACATTTATTTTTAAATGTAATGAAATTTTCAACTAAAAATCATCTTGGATTTATAATTAGATAATAAAAGTTATTTTAGGCTCAGATAGTTATGTTATTTAAAATTTTAAGAACAGAAAAATATCAATTAATTTCAATTTGATAATAAATAAATTTAGTTATAGTAAATTCAATTTCAATATAATTTAAA
>JBAIZL010000002.1:35113162-35153162 GCA_036971475.1 Prosapia bicincta
GGGAATACTGGTAGTTGGGCTTATCATATTCCCCTACCTATGTAGACATTCTTGACAATACTGGCTGCTGGGCCCATCATATTCACCTACCTATGTAAACATTTTTGGTAATACTGGCAGCTCTGCTTATCAAACTCAACTACCTACGTAGACATACCTGGAAATACAGGCAAGCTGTGCTTTCTATCTTCTCACTCCTATGTAGACATTCTTGAGAATGCTGGCAGCAGGGCTTTCCATATTCTCACTGCTATGTGGACATTCTTGGGAATGCTAGCAGCTCGGCTTTCCACCTTCTCACTCCTACGTAGACACTCTTGAGAATACTGGAAGCTGGGCTTATCATATTCACTTACCAATGTAGAAAATCTTGAGAATACAGGTTACTTGTGCTTTCCATCTTTTCTTTCCTATGTAGACATTTTTGGAATACGGGCAGCTGGGCTTTCCGACTTCTCACTCCTATGTAGACACTCTTGGGAATACGGGCAGCTGGGCTGTCCATCTTCTCACTCCTATGTAGACATTCTTGGGAATACTGGCAGCTGGGCTTTCCATCTTCTCACTCCTACGCAAACACTCTTGAGAATACAGGTTAGCTGTGCTTTCCATCTTTTCTTTCCTATGTAGACATTCTTGGGAATACGGGCAGCTGGGCTGTCCATCTTCTTACTCCTATGTAGACACTCTTGGGAATACGGGCAGCTGGGCTGTCCATCTTCTCACTCCTATGTAGACATTCTTGAGAATGCTAGCAGCTGGGCTTTCCATCTTCTCACTCCTATGGTGACACTCCTGCGAATACTGGCAGCTGGGCTTATCATATTCACCTACCTATGTAGACAATCTTGAGAATACAGGTTAGCTGTGCTTTCCATCTTCTCTTTCCTATGTAGACATTCTTGGGAATACGGGCTGCTAGGCTTATCATATTAACCTACCTATGTAAACATTCTTGGGAATACTGGCAGCTCTGCTTATCATACTCAACTAAATATGTAGACATACCTGGAAATACAGGCAAGCTGTGCTTTCTATCTTATCACTCCTATGTAGACATTCTTGAGAATGCTGGCAGCTGGGCTTTCCATCTTCTCACTGGTATGTAGACATTCATGAGAATGCTGGCAGCTGGTGTTTCCACCTTCTCACTCCTACGTAGACACTCTTGAGATAACTGGAAGCTGGGCTTATCATATTCACATACCTATGTAGAAAATTTTGAGAATACATGTTAGGTGTGCTTTCCATCTTTTCTTTCCTATGTAGACGTTCTTGGGAATACGGGCAGCTGGGCTGTCCATCTACTTACTCCTATGTAGACACTCTTGGGAATACGGGCAGCTGGGCTGTCCATCATCTCACTAATATGTAGACATTCTTTAGAATGCTAGCAGCTGGGCTTTCCATCTTCTCATTCCTATGGTGACACTCCTGCGAATACTGGCAGCTGGGCTTATCATATTCACTTACCTATGTAGAAAATCTTGAGAATACAGGTTAGCTGTGCTTTCCATCTTTTCTTTCCTATGTAGACATTCTTGTTAATACAGGAAAGCTGGGCGGTCCATCTTCTCACTCCTATGTAGGCATTCTTGAGAATACGGGCATCTGGGCTTTCCATCTTCTCACTCCTACGTAGACACTCTTGAGAATACTGGAAGCTGGGTTTATCATATTCACTTACCTATGTAGAAAATTTTGAGAATACATGTTAGGTGTGCTTTCCATCTTTTCTTTCCTATGTAGTCATTCTTGGGAATACGGGCAGCTGGGCTGTCCATCTACTTACTCCTATGTAGACACTCTTGGGAATACGGGAAGCTGGGCTGTCCATCATCTCACTAATATGTAGACATTCTTGAGAATGCTAGCAGCTGGGCTTTCCATCTTCTCACTCCTATGGTGACACTCCTGCGAATACTGGCAGCTGGGCTTATCATAATCACTTACCTATGTAGAAAATCTTGAGAATACAGGTTAGCTGTGCTTTCCATCTTTTCTTTCCTATGTAGACATTCTTGTTAATACAGGCAAGCTGCGCTGTCCATCTTCTCACTCCTATGTAGACATTCTTGGGAATACGGGCAGCTGGGCTGTCCATCATCTCACTCCTATGTAGACACTCTTGGGAATACTGACAGCTAGGCTTATGATATTCACATACCTATGTAGATATTCTTGGGGATACGGGCAGCTGGGCTTTCCACCTTCTCACTCCTACGTAGACACTCTTGAGAAAACTGAAGTTCTGCTTATCATATTCACTTACCTATGTAGAAAATCTTGAGAATACAGGTTAGCTGTGCTATCCATCTTTTCTAACCTATGTAGACATACCTGGAAATACAGGCAAGCTGTGCTTTCTACCTTCTCACTCCCATGTAGACATTCTTGGGAATGCCAGCAGCTGGGCTTTCCACCTTCTCACTCCTACGTAGACACTCTTGAGAATACTGGAAGCTGGGCTTATCATATTCACTTACCTATGTAGAAGATCTTTGAGAATATAGGTTAGCTGTGCTTTCCATCTTTTCTTTCCTTTGTAGACATTCTTGTTAATACAGGCATCTGGGCTGTCCATCTTCTCACTCCTATGTAGACATTCTTGGGATTACTTGCAGCTGGGCTGTCCATCTTCTCACTCCTAAGTAGACACTCTTGGGAATACCTACAGCTAGGCTTATGATATTCACATACCTATGTAGACACTCTTGGCAATACTGACAGCTAGGCTTATGATATTCACATACCTATGTAGACACTCTTGGGAATACTGACAGCTAGGCTTATGATATTCACATACCTATGTAGACACTCTTGGGAATACTGACAGCTAGGCTTATGATATTCACATACCTATTTAGACATTCTTGGTGATACGGGCAGCTGGGCTTTCCACCTTCTCACTCCTACGTAGACACTCTTGAAATACTGGAAGCTGGCCTTATCATATTCACATACCTATGTAGACATTCTTGAGAATACAGGTTAGTTTGGCTTTCCATCTTTTCTTTCCTATGTAGACATTCTTTGGAATACGGGCAGCTGGGTTGTCCATCTTCTCACTCCTATGTAGACACTCTTGGGAATACTGACAGCTAGGCTTATCATATTCACATACCTATGTAGACATTTTGAGAATACAGGTTAGTTTGGTTTTCTATCTTTTCTTTCCTATGTAGACATTCTTGGGAATGCGGGCAGCTGGGCTGTCCCTCTTCTCACTCCTATGTAGACACTCTTGGTAATACTGACAGCTAGCCCTATCATATTCACCTACCTATGTGGACCTACCTTTAAACTCCTGCAAGCTGTGCCTTCCACCTTTTCGTTCCTATGTAGACATTCTTGTAAATACAGACAGCTCTACTTTACATCTTCTCCATCCCATCTAGACATTCCTGAAAAAAAAACCTAGCGTCGTTTTCCATCTTTATCCTATATAGACAATTCTGGAAACTCAGGTAGGAGGCCTTACTATCTTCTCTTGCCTATGTAGACAATCCTGGAAATACAAACCGCTATGCTTCCCATCTTCTCCAAACTATGTGGACATTCCTAGGAATATAGGCAGCTGGACTTCATATCTTCTCCAACCTGTGTATACATTCCTGAGAATATAGGCATTTGGGCTTCATATCGTCTCCAACCTATGTAGACATTCTTGAGATTATAGGCAGCTGGACTTCATATCTTCTCAAACCTATGTAGACATTCTTGGGATTATAAACAGCTGGACTTCATATCTTCTCCAACCTATGTAGACATTCCTGGGAGTATAGGCAGCTGTGCTTCACATCATCTCTCTCCTATGTAGATATTCTTCAGAATATAAGCAGTGGGGCTTCTCCTCTCCTCCAACCTATGTAAACATTCTTGGGAATATAAGCAGCTGGGCTTCACATCTTGTCCAACCTATTTAGACATTCCTGGGATTATAAGCAGCTGGGCTTCATATCTTCTCCAACCTATGTAGACATTTCTGGGAATATAAGGAGCTGGGCTTCACATCTTCTCTCTTTTATGGAGACATTTATGAGAATATAGGTATCAGGGTCCCTCGTCTTCTCTAGCCTGTGTAGACATCCCTGCAAATACAGGTAAGCTGTCCTATCCTTCTTTTCTCTCCAATGTTGAGATTACTGGAAATAGATATTCCTGGCTTACCATCTTCTCCATCGCATATGGAAATTCCTAGAGATATAGGCAAAGTGTGCAGGTATAGTTAATTATCTTCACCTCTTTTGAGAACGGGACTCCAAATATACGACCCTTCTGTCATATGTTTACCCGCTCCAATTACCAGGGCGAGTTTATGTCTTACCTTAGTCCTACCTAACTTTATCTACTGTATTTTCCCTTATATTTTCCTTACAAAGGTTTGTAACGGGTATACTCGTCTATATGGCCCAAATAGACGTCTACTGATGGTAAGCAATCCTGCACACATAATGCCTAATGTCTCCTGTATATACTGTAAGATGTCTTATTCATAATCCTTCCTAAATTCAGAATCCTTCTACATCTTTCGTAATCGATTATACTCATAATGGCAGTGAGCCCTAAAACAAAATAAAAATTGAGTAATATTTCCTCAATAAAATATTTTAATTTAAAATTAAATATTAAAAAAATAATTTTGTATGTATAATGATATTTTTTGTATAAAATGTTGATTTTTTTGAGGTTTTAAATGGAAACATTACATTAGTGTTTAAAAAGTGGAAAAAATTTCATATAGTTTGTAAAATTTTGTAATAACTCTTATATTGTATTACATTTACTGAGAAATTGTAGTATTGTACTTCATTTTAGAAACGTTACCGGTCATCCTTATAAAGCGATTCTATTGGAATAGTTCTCTTTTAAGGAATATGACTAACTAGGAATTAATTTATTTTGTTTGGGAAAGAAGAACGCCTGCACAGAGTTAATAGAATATATCAGTTACCATTAAGTATCGAAGAAGCGGGTTGACACTATGGTTGAGATCATGTCTATTACAGGTAATAGATCTACAAGATGCCACAACGTTCTCAGTGCCAGCGCCACTTTTCCCCTTACCTTAGTCCTACCTAATTACTTTGACCTACCTGACTACAATGGAGTGTAACGTTTAGATACTCCTGTATGCCCCCGATAGAGAGTACGTCTAAGGTCACGTAATGCCATGACTCCCTATATTCCTAACACAGGAGTTTTAAGTCTTCATCCTATTTCTACCTTCAGACTTTCCATCGTTCTGGTCTCATTTACAGTTTGAGAATTTGTGGTTTTATTTCTCAGCTAGTTCCCACAGTGGGGGGGGGGTCACAGATTAGCTGCACCTACTGAGAGGGGTTTGGTACCCCAGACTAACATAACACCACCGACAACGTTTACTTTCACAATCCACACACAATGAACACAATCTGTTTACGGAGCCACTTCCTCTCTTGGTCAGCGAGTATTTGCGGTGGACAGGTGTTGGAACCGAGCACTCCGATGACCAACCAGTCAAGCTAATGAGGAAAACTAAAGGCCCCCATAGTTCTGGAGGTTTTGAAAGATCGCAAGTGATCCATGGGTGTACAAACTATCACATCGAAGTTCTTGATGCCATTGTATCCGTCCAAGATGGACGTGTAATCGTCATCATAGCTCCAGACGTATTAATGTTAGTCATCAATCAGGACACAGCTGTAGTCAAGTTAGATGTCTTCATTATAGCGAGACTGGGTTGCCCCGTAATCGATAGGCTATACGCCGAAATACTTCACAGATGTTTTCGTTATTATATGCCTAGACCCATAAAAGTTCTAGGGCGAAACGACTTTCCCAAACGTTATGATTTAATTTTGGCAATGATAAATAATTTTGGTGTCGTAGGTCACCATATTCGCGGCTGTGTCAAAAAGATATCTTTTGTAATTTACATACGCAAATTTCAGATGTGATCAGCTCCAAGAATCTATTTCTTATGGTCATAATTTTCCTATATACACGTACATTATGAATCTCTTTATATCTAAAATAGCTTTTATTTTTTTATTATAAATAAATAAAAGATCTTGAACATTTTTGTTCAAGTCCTCGTAGAAAAACTGTTTCCCATACAAAAACGTTTCTTTCCCCGGACACTACTTTAAGATTTTATGGTGTCCTTCGTCAGGTTAGATAGAAGACTAAGACCGTCTGATTAAGTTTGCAACAACTTTAACGTATTGTGAGAGACTTAATTTGGAATAACTTTAGCTTATTGTGAGAAATGCCCTTATTCTATTTGGAATAATTTTACTGCATTGTGGGAAATGCCCTTATTCTATTTGGAATAATTTTACTGCATTGTGAGAAATGCCCTTATTCTATTTGGAGTAATTTTACTGCATTGTGGGAAATGCCCTTATTCTATTTGGAATAATTTTACTGCATTGTGGGAAATGCCCTTATTCTATTTGGAATAATTTTACTGCATTGTGGGAAATGCCCTTATTCTATTTGGAATAATTTTACTGCATTGTGGGAAATGCCCTTATTCTATTTGGAATAATTTTACTGCATTGTGGGAAATGCCCTTATTCTATTTGGAATAATTTTACTGCATTGTGGGAAATGCCCTTATTCTATTTGGAATAATTTTACTGCATTGTGGGAAATGCCCTGATTTTATTTGCAATAACTTAAACGTATTGTGAGAGTCAATACCATGCTGGAAAATCTCTCACTTGTTTCCTGGGTTGTTTCTTCTCGTGTGCAAAATGTGTGTCACGAACGTTAGGCAGTGTTTTATTTGTGTACACTGATGGCATTCGTTAAAAATACGAGTAATGCTCAAGTTTAATAATATGAACATTTAAGAGTGGAAAATAAATCAAAATTGTTTTCTCTTATATCTGATAAAAATGACCATAAATTTGAAGTGTATTAACTACTTAGAAGTTTTACTACATTCTAAATCACTGTATCGCATTGTAGTATTAGAAGTTGTTGAAATTTGCTCAATACAGAGTATATTTGTGAAATAGGCCTGTAAAGTGTAAACATTCTGAATAACATAAAAACAGAGATGTACAAGAGAATAAACGTGAAGAACGGACGATTCTATAACTGACGAAGAAAAACTAAGCTCTGGTTATTGCGTTGTTCAGGAGGGACACTGTTACGGGATGCAATTGACAGAATTGCTAAAAAAGAATGGCTCAGGCAGAAGAAGACGTCACATGATAGATGACATTAAGATAAGTGGTCACATGCTGAGACAAAAAAGCGGATCAAGAAGAAAATTGAATTTACGATGAAGGACCAGACTATGTGCTGAAAACTATGAACGAATTCGTGCAGTGGTACGGAAGATATTCGATGTTCAAGTTTTATCCAAAGATTCATTTTTTTAAAGTAAAAATGAAGTAGAAATCGAACATTGAAATAAATACAGGTAAACAAAATTTAAATGAGACGAAAAGGTTTCTCGAATTTCAAATAAAAAACGTTTAGATTTAATTTCAATTATTAAATTTCCAAGTTTTAATAATTATGTGTTCAATTTCAGTGTGCGAATAACCTTATTAACATTATAGTTGTAATCTAATCATTCTCTTAGAGAATGATTAGAAATATATAAACACGTTATTAATTGTAACATAAAGAAAAAACATTTTAGTTGATGAAGATACAAAATGTCAAATTAATTCAACATCTTCCTTCAATTTCGTTTTCACTTAAAAGGTATATATATATATATATATATATATATATATATATATATATATATATATATATATATAAAATATTATATTAAATATGGTGATATGTTTTCTTGTAATATAGTTAATAAATTAAAAATATTTCAAAAACAAGAATACTTTTAATGAATATATTTATTCAAAGCTTTTCGCCGATAATTATAAGATAAGATTATATCTCATATCTTATCTATAAGATTAGATAATTATTTTCCTGAAGATGCTGGTACTATTTTATCGGCGAAAAGTTTTGAATAAATATATTCATTAAAAGTATTCTTGTTTTTGAAATATTTTTAATTTATTAATTACTACACACACACACACACACACACACACACATACACACACACTTATATATATATATATATATATATATATATATATATATATATATATATATATATATATATTTGTTTGTGAGTGTATGTGTGTGTGTGTATGTGATTTTTTTTATGGGAAGTGACATTTTATATCATATAAATTGGGTAAAAAATTGTTTATTTCAATTTTGAATTCATAATCTTTGCTACTAGAAGAGTTGATTCCATTTCCTGTGATTAATATACTTTAATTATTATTTATGCATACATAATTAATTTTAAGTGTATGTAATCTATTTAATAAGAATAATTATTTTTTTTATACCATCAACGGAGATACAAGGCAGAGCTGCTTTACATAAGCCATGCGGTGTTAAAATAAGGTAACGTCAACCGCCCCTAGGTACTAATTTGTACATACACCTGGTGCTGAAACAGTACAGAAATGCTTTGGAGGTACCAGGGATCGAACTCACGAGCCGTATGTTAGTAGTAAAGTGCTCTACCCATTAGACCACTCAATCGCCTATGCATTATTATCTTTATTTATTCACTAAATTATTTTATACATTTTAAGGATTAGAGAGAATCGTGGTTGGCATTTCCAGCAAAGCATGTAGTAGCAGATATAGAGCTTTCGAAGGATACGGAGCTTCAGTGCTGTAAGGATACGAATAGGGAAGGATACGTAAGTTCGGAACCAAAGGGAATCTAGATCAGCGTAGGAAAGGACTTTTACTTGAGGTAAGGAAAGTCAGGACTGTTAGAGGTAGACAAGATCGATTCAATTGTTGCAAGGCGAAGTGAGCAGGCCTGCAAAGGTGAAACACTAAAGTGTCGGGAATTGGCATCTCGATGTTACACAGAACGACTGTCTTCTTTCTATGGATAGCAGATCCAAGCTGCTGCCGAGACTTGAGTATAAATAGAATAACGACCGTTTAGAATAGATAAATTACTATCCAGGACAGACATTAAGAACGATAGAGTAGGACAGAAGTCAAGAACTCAATTAATATCCAGGACAGACACCAACGGTCCAGGTACTCTATCGTTCTCATCATAACAATTAGTTTTATTAGACACCATTTCATAACTAACTTACTAAACTCTTGCTTGGAAAGATTTTTCCACAAAATAAAATAGATTATTGGATCCATATTAGATAAATTATATCCAGAACAGAATACAAGAACGGTATGATCTGCTCTATCGTTTGTTTCGCCACATTTAGTTTTATTAGACAACAATACATAACATATTTTCCAAATTGTTCTTCAGCATGCAAACATTTTATTTCTCAAAATAGATGATTGAACCCATAAAATAAATAGATAAATTATATCCAGAACAATATACAAGAACGGTCTGATCTACTCTATCGTTTGTTTCGCCGCAATTAGATTTATTATTCAAGAATACATATATCATACTTTCCAAATTGTTCTTCAGCGTGCAAACATTTTATTTCTCAAAATTGATGATTGAACCCATAGAATAGAGAAATTATATCCAGAACAATATACAAGAACGGTCTGATCTGCTCTATCGTTTATTTCGCCACATTTAGTTTTATTAGACAGCAATACATAACATATTTTCCAAATTGTTCTTCAGCATGCAAACATTTTATTTCTCAAAATAGATGATTGAACCCATAAAATAAATAGATAAATTATATCCAGAACAATATACAAGAACGGTCTGATCTGCTCTATCGTTTGTTTCGCCGCAATTAGATTTATTATTCAAGAATACATATCATACTTTCCAAATTGTTCTTCAGCGTGCAAACATTTTATTTCTCAAAATTGATGATTGAACCCATAGAATAGAGAAATTATATCCAGAACAATATACAAGAACGGTCTGATCTGCTCTATCGTTTATTTCGCCACATTTAGTTTTATTAGACAACAATACATAACATATTTTCCAAATTGTTCTTCAGCGTGCAAACATTTTATTTTTCAAAATAGATTATTGGATCTAAAGAATAGATAAATTATATCCAGAACAGAATACAAAAACGGTCTGATCTGCTCTATCGTTTGTTTCGCCGCATTTAGTTTTATTAGACAACAATACATAACATATTTTCCAAATTGTTCTTCAACGTGCAAACTTTTTATTTCTGAAAATAGATGATTGAACCCATAGAATAGATAAATTATATCCAGAACAATATACAAGAACGGTCTGATCTGCTCTATCGTTTGTTTCGCCGCATTTAGTTTTATTAGACAACAATACATAACATATTTTCCAAATTGTTCTTCAACGTGCAAACTTTTTATTTCTGAAAATAGATGATTGAACCCATAGAATAGATAAATTATATCCAGAACAATATACAAGAACGGTCTGATCTGCTCTATCGTTTGTTTCGCCGCATTTAGTTTTATTAGACAACAATACATAACATATTTTCCAAATTGTTCTTCAACGTGCAAACATTTTATTTCTCAAAATAGATTATTGAACCCATAGAATAGATAAATTATATCCAGAACAGAATACAAGAACAGTCTGATCTGCTCTATCGTTTGTTTCGCCGCATTTAGTTTTATTAGACAACAACACATAACATATTTTCCAAATTGTTCTTCAACGTGCAAACATTTTATTTCTCAAAATAGATTATTGAACCCATAGAATAGATAAATTATATCCAGAACAGAATACAAGAACAGTCTGATCTGCTCTATCGTTTGTTTCGCCGCATTTAGTTTTATTAGACAACAACACATAACATATTTTCCAAATTGTTCTTCAGCGTGCAAACATTTTATTTCTCAAAATAGATTATTCAACCCACAGAATAGATAAATTATATCCAGAACAGAATACAAGAACAGTCTGATCTGCTCTATCGTTTGTTTCGCCACATTTAGTTTTATTAGACAACAATACATAACATATTTTCCAAATTGTTCTTCAACGTGCAAACATTTTATTTCTCAAAATAGATTATTGAACCCATAGAATAGATAAATTATATCTAGAACAGAATACAAGAACAGTCTGATCTGCTCTATCGTTTGTTTCGCCGCATTTAGTTTTATTAGACAACAACACATAACATATTTTCCAAATTGTTCTTCAACGTGCAAACATTTTATTTCTCAAAATAGATGATTGAACCCATAAAATAAATAGATAAATTATATCCATAACAGAATACAAGAACGGTCTGATCTGCTCTATCGTTTATTTCGCCACATTTAGTTTTATTAGACAACAATACATAACACATTTTCCAAATTGTTCTTCAGCATGCAAACATTTTATTTCTCAAAATAGATGATTGAACCCATAAAATAAATAGATAAATTATATCCAGAACAATATACAAGAACAGTCTGATCTGCTCTATCGTTTGTTTCGCCGCATTTAGTTTTATTGTACAGCAATACATAACATATTTCCAAATTTTTCTTCAGCGTGGAAACATGTTATTTTCAAAATAGATTATTGGGTCCATAGAATAGATAAATTGTATCCAGAACAGAATACAAGAACAGTCTGATCTGCTCTATCGTTTATTTCGCCGCATTTAGTTTTATTGTACAGCAATACATAACATATTTCCAAATTTTTCTTCAGCGTGGAAACATGTTATTTTCAAAATAGATTATTGGATCCATAGAATAGATAAATTGTATCCAGAACAGAATACAAGAACAGTCTGATCTGCTCTATCGTTTATTTCGCCACATTTAGTTTTATTAGTCAATAATACATAACATATTTTCCAAATTGTTCTTCAACGTGCAAACATTTTATTTTTCAAAATAGATTATTGGATCCAAAGAATAGATCAATTATATCTAGAACAGAATACAAGAACAGTCTGATCTGCTCTATCGTTTATTTTGCCACATTTAGTTTTATTAGACAACAATACATAACACATTTTCCAAATTGTTCTTCAACGTGCAAACATTTTATTTTTCAAAATAGATTATTGAACCCATAGAATAGATAAATTATATCCAGAAAAGAATACAAGAACAGTCTGATCTGCTCTATCGTTTATTTCGCCACATTTAGTTTTATTAGACAACAATACATAACACATTTTCCAAATTGTTCTTCAACGTGCAAACATTTTATTTTTCAAAATAGATTATTGAACCCATAGAATAGATAAATTATATCCAGAACAGAATACAAGAACAGTCTGATCTGCTCTATCGTTTATTTCGCCACATTTAGTTTTATTAGACCATAATACATAACATATTTTCCAAATTGTTCTTCAACGTGCAAACATTTTATTTTTCAAAATAGATTATTGAACCCATAGAATAGATAAATTATATCCAGAACAGAATACAAGAACAGTCTGATCTGCTCTATCGTTTGTTTCGCCGCATTTAGTTTTATTAGACAACAATACATAACATATTTCCAAATTTTTCTTCAGGGTGGAAACATGTTATTTTCAAAATAGATGATTGAACCCATAGAATAGATAAATTATATCCAGAACAGAATACAAGAACAGTCTGATCTGCTCTATCGTTTATTTCGCCGCATTTAGTTTTATTATACAACAATACATAACATATTTCCAAATTTTTCTTCAGGGTGGAAACATGTTATTTTCAAAATAGATTATTGGATCCAAAGAATAGATAAATTATATCCAGAACAGAATACAAGAACTGTCTGATCTGCTCTATCGTTTATTTCGCCACATTTAGTTTTATTAGACAATAATACATAACATACTTTCCAAATTGTTCTTCAGCGTGGAAACATTTTATTTTTCAAAATAGATTATTGAACCCATAGAATAGATAAATTATATCCAGAACAGAATACAAGAACAGTCTGATCTGCTCTATCGTTTGTTTCGCCGCATTTAGTTTTATTATACAACAATACATAACATATTTCCAAATTTTTCTTCAGCGTGGAAACATGTTATTTTCAAATAGATGATTGAACTCACAGAATAGATAAATTATATCCAGAACAGAATACAAGAACGGTCTGATCTGCTCTATCGTTTGTTTCGCCGCATTTAGTTTTATTAGACAATAATACATAACATATTTCCAAATTGTTCTTCAACGTGCAAACATTTTATTTCTCAAAATAGATTATTGGATCCATAGAATAGATAAATTATATCCAGAACAGAATACAAGAACAGTCTGATCTGCTCTATCGTTTATTTCGCCGCATTTAGTTTTATTATACAACAATACATAACATATTTCCAAATTTTTCTTCAGGGTGGAAACATGTTATTTTCAAAATAGATGATTGAACCCATAGAATAGATAAATTATATCCAGAACAGAATACAAGAACAGTCTGATCTGCTCTATCGTTTATTTCGCCGCATTTAGTTTTATTATACAACAATATATACCATATTTCCAAATTTTTCTTCAGCGTGGAAACATGTTATTTTCAAAATAGATGATTGAACCCATAGAATAGATAAATTATATCCAGAACAGAATACAAGAACGGTCTGATCTGCTCTATCGTTTATTTCGCCGCATTTAGTTTTATTATACAACAATACATAACATATTTCCAAATTGTTCTTCAACGTGCAAACATTTTATTTCTGAAAATAGATAATTGGATCCATAGAATAGATAAATTATATTCAGAACAGAATACAAGAACAGGCTGATCTGCTCTATCGTTTATTTCGCCGCATTTAGTTTTATTATACAACAATACATAACATATTTCCAAATTTTTCTTCAGGGTGGAAACATATTATTTTCAAAATAGATGATTGAACCCATAGAATAGATAAATTATATCCAGAACAGAATACAAGAACGGTCTGATCTGCTCTATCGTTTATTTCGCCACATTTAGTTTTATTAGACAATAATACATAACATACTTTCCAAATTGTTCTTCAGCGTGGAAACATTTTATTTTTCAAAATAGATTATTGAACCCATAGAATAGATAAATTATATCCAGAACAGAATACAAGAACAGTCTGATCTGCTCTATCGTTTGTTTCGCCGCATTTAGTTTTATTATACAACAATACATAACATATTTCCAAATTTTTCTTCAGCGTGGAAACATGTTATTTTCAAATAGATGATTGAACTCACAGAATAGATAAATTATATCCAGAACAGAATACAAGAACGGTCTGATCTGCTCTATCGTTTGTTTCGCCGCATTTAGTTTTATTAGACAATAATACATAACATATTTCCAAATTGTTCTTCAACGTGCAAACATTTTATTTCTCAAAATAGATTATTGGATCCATAGAATAGATAAATTATATCCAGAACAGAATACAAGAACAGTCTGATCTGCTCTATCGTTTATTTCGCCGCATTTAGTTTTATTATACAACAATACATAACATATTTCCAAATTTTTCTTCAGGGTGGAAACATGTTATTTTCAAAATAGATGATTGAACCCATAGAATAGATAAATTATATCCAGAACAGAATACAAGAACAGTCTGATCTGCTCTATCGTTTATTTCGCCGCATTTAGTTTTATTATACAACAATACATACCATATTTCCAAATTTTTCTTCAGCGTGGAAACATGTTATTTTCAAAATAGATGATTGAACCCATAGAATAGATAAATTATATCCAGAACAGAATACAAGAACGGTCTGATCTGCTCTATCGTTTATTTCGCCGCATTTAGTTTTATTATACAACAATACATAACATATTTCCAAATTGTTCTTCAACGTGCAAACATTTTATTTCTGAAAATAGATAATTGGATCCATAGAATAGATAAATTATATTCAGAACAGAATACAAGAACAGGCTGATCTGCTCTATCGTTTATTTCGCCGCATTTAGTTTTATTATACAACAATACATAACATATTTCCAAATTTTTCTTCAGGGTGGAAACATATTATTTTCAAAATAGATGATTGAACCCATAGAATAGATAAATTATATCCAGAACAGAATACAAGAACGGTCTGATCTGCTCTATCGTTTATTTCGCCACATTTAGTTTTATTAGACAATAATACATAACATACTTTCCAAATTGTTCTTCAGCGTGGAAACATTTTATTTTTCAAAATAGATTATTGAACCCATAGAATAGATAAATTATATCCAGAACAGAATACAAGAACAGTCTGATCTGCTCTATCGTTTGTTTCGCCGCATTTAGTTTTATTATACAACAATACATAACATATTTCCAAATTTTTCTTCAGCGTGGAAACATGTTATTTTCAAATAGATGATTGAACTCACAGAATAGATAAATTATATCCAGAACAGAATACAAGAACGGTCTGATCTGCTCTATCGTTTGTTTCGCCGCATTTAGTTTTATTAGACAATAATACATAACATATTTCCAAATTGTTCTTCAACGTGCAAACATTTTATTTCTCAAAATAGATTATTGGATCCATAGAATAGATAAATTATATCCAGAACAGAATACAAGAACAGTCTGATCTGCTCTATCGTTTATTTCGCCGCATTTAGTTTTATTATACAACAATACATAACATATTTCCAAATTTTTCTTCAGGGTGGAAACATGTTATTTTCAAAATAGATGATTGAACCCATAGAATAGATAAATTATATCCAGAACAGAATACAAGAACAGTCTGATCTGCTCTATCGTTTATTTCGCCGCATTTAGTTTTATTATACAACAATACATACCATATTTCCAAATTTTTCTTCAGCGTGGAAACATGTTATTTTCAAAATAGATGATTGAACCCATAGAATAGATAAATTATATCCAGAACAGAATACAAGAACGGTCTGATCTGCTCTATCGTTTATTTCGCCGCATTTAGTTTTATTATACAACAATACATAACATATTTCCAAATTGTTCTTCAACGTGCAAACATTTTATTTCTGAAAATAGATAATTGGATCCATAGAATAGATAAATTATATTCAGAACAGAATACAAGAACAGGCTGATCTGCTCTATCGTTTATTTCGCCGCATTTAGTTTTATTATACAACAATACATAACATATTTCCAAATTTTTCTTCAGGGTGGAAACATATTATTTTCAAAATAGATGATTGAACCCATAGAATAGATAAATTATATCCAGAACAGAATACAAGAACGGTCTGATCTGCTCTATCGTTTGTTTCGCCGCATTTAGTTTTATTATACAACAATACATAACATATTGTCCAAATTGTTCTTCAACGTGCAAACATTTTATTTCTCAAAATAGATTATTGGATCCATAGAATAGATAAATTATATCCAGAACAGAATACAAGAACAGTCTGATCTGCTCTATCGTTTATTTCGCCGCATTTAGTTTTATTATACAACAATACATAACATATTTTCCAAATTGTTCTTCAACGTGCAAACATTTTATTTCTGAAAATAGATTATTGGATCCAAAGAATAGATAAATTATATGCAGAACAGAATACAAGAACGGTCTGATCTGCTCTATCGTTTGTTTCGCCGCATTTAGTTTTATTAGACAACAATACATAACATAGATAATGAGGTGTTTCAGATCGTTTGGATATAAACTTCAATACTAAAAATGGAGCGTCGATGGACGGGAAAAAACAGTAATGAAAAGACGAAATAATAAAGGAGAAAAACGTTCAGAGACAACATCGCGATTGTTGTAGTTTACACCTCGAGGAAAGAATGCGCCTGTGGATTTATTGTGCTGCTATGAGATGAAATCAATAGGCAACAAAGAGAATACAACCACGCCATTAAAAGAAACAAATACTTATGAATTTTTTGTTTGTGTAAACAATCGGTGCAGAGAGCAGAGCGGCAAGATGAAGTGATGCTGGCGATCCTGACGTTGACGTAGGGCCCTCGTCTTTAAGACTGACACTTCGCTCATCAACCTTGCTTGTCATTACACATTTTGTGGCCCAAGCACCCTTTCCTCAACGGGAGCGACACAACGGGAGGATTATTTGTAAAACATTTTTTTAAAGAAATCTAAAAATAAAAGAAGGAAACCCTTGTAATTGGTTGAGAAAGAAGATTTTTGTTATTTCTGATGTCTTCGAAAGTGGTTTGTGAATTTATTTATTTAAGTTACATACAAATGTTGTATGTATGTCCTTTATACTTTTTTCGTTCGAAGGGATAAATAAAGTATATTGTATTTTGTTCTAAGTCCAACAAATATAATTTACGGCATAAAATTATCTGTACGATCATAGCAATACAGTAAAAAGGTGTGTGTTTAATAATATAAATAATAATACTCAATAATTTGTTAAACTCAAGCTCATAATTTTTATTGATTTCCAAACAATATGACTTACTTGATTTAAAATATGTGTTGATGGTTATTTCTTTAAAGTAATTCATTTATTAGAAATCCACTTGCTTAATATTTAGGACTTAGGTTTTCTCTGATTCAATACGTTCTTTCGTAAGTTTTGATAGCGTATCTTACTCATTACAGTTATTATTTTCTACATACGTAAACTTCTCTATATAAATACATATTTCTTATTACTAGTTAGAAGTTACACTAAACTTTTCCACAAGAGTTCTTACTTTGTTTAAATTAGAGCGTTTTCGAATGTTACATATTGACACGTCACAAGTACACCAAGCCTTCGTTTGGTGTAGGACAATAATATATTGCTAATAAATATTGTCCCGTATGTTTATCATATAATAATAGACAAAATTCCTTTATCAAACCATGACTTAATATGCTGATCATGTAGTAATAACACATATATTAGCAGGGTTTTTCACTAAAACAAACATTCAAGGCAGAAACGTAAGGGCGATCAAGAAAACCATGTTGTTTTCAATCATAAAAATCATTTAACAGAACCTTAACTACAAAAACAATACTAAGAAAACTTGTAAAAAATATAATTTATAAAAAATAAATGTATAATTCTATTATACTTTTAATGTAAGCCTACATTGTTAGAAGAACGTAACTTTTAAAGGCCAAGATAGCGCTGCTACTATTGTTCACATTTAAAAGCCACTTCTAAGGCAATGCTGCTGCTTCTAGGCTCTGGGAGAACTTTCAATTTGAAGCCAAGACTTCGCTGTTCCTACGATCTACATTGGTTTTACCATTTCTATAGCAAAGCTGCTGACTCTATGTTCTAGGAAAATCTAACATTTAAAAGCCAGGACTACGATGCCACAACGCTCTACAATGATCATACTATTTCTCATAGTACAAATGCTACCTCAAGGGTCTATGAGAACCTAAAATTTGAAAGCCAAGACGTACTGTTTGTAGGCACTAGATAAACGTACAATTTCTGAGAAAATGGTACTCGGCCATTAGGAGAAACTGGCATTCAATAGACAAGATTAAATTACTACTAGGCTCTAGACGAACGTATAATTACAAGAAAAGGCTCCACTTTTACACCGCTTTACATTGGAATAACCGCTACCTATATACTCTAGGTCTCTAGGAGAACCTATCATTTAAAAGCCAAGACTACGATGCTACTAGATTAACGTACAATTTCTAAACCAAGGCTACTACACTACCAGTATCTAGGTAAAAGTACCGTTTAGCAGCCAAAACAATGCTGCCACTAGGCTCTACATTGATTAACAATTTCGAAGCCAAGGCTACTGCTTCTAGGCTCTAGAACGAACATTTAAAAGCCAAGACTACGCTCTACAATGACCACACTATTTCTAAGGAAAGGCTGCTGTCTATGATCACTAGGAAAAGCTACCATTTAAAAGCCAAGACTACGCTCTACAATGACCACACTATTTCTAAGGAAAGGCTGCTGTCTATGAACTGGAGGAGAAGCTAGCATTTAAAAGTCAAGACTACGCTCTACAATGACCGCACTATTTCTAAGGAAAGGCTGCTGTCTATGAACTGTAGGAGAAGCTACCATTTAAAAGCCAAGACTACGCTCTACAATGACAACACTATTTCTAAGGAAAGGCTGCTGCATACAAGCTGTAGGAGAAGCTACCATTTAAAAGCAAGACTACGCTCTACAATGACCGAACTATTTTTAAGGAAAGGTTGCTGCATACAAACTGTAGGAGAAGCTACCATTTAAAAGCCAGGACTACGATGCTAGAGGCTCTACGTTGACTATACCATTTCTAAGGCAAGGCTCCTGCCTATAGGCTGTAGAATAAGCTACCATTTAAAAGCAAAGACTACGCTGCTAGAGGCTCTACGTTGACAATACCATTTCTAAGGCAAGGCTCCTGCCTATAGGCTGTAGAAGAAGCTACCATTTAAAAGCAAAGACTACGCTGCTAGAGGCTCTACGTTGACAATACCATTTCTAAGGCAAGGCTCCTGCCTATAGGCTGTAGAAGAAGCTACCATTTAAAAGCAAAGACTACGCTGCTAGAGGCTCTACGTTGACAATACCATTTCTAAGGCAAGGCTCCTGCCTATAGGCTATAGAATAAGCTACCATTTAAAAGCAAAGACTACACTGCTAGAGGCTCTACGTTGACAATACCATTTCTAAGGCAAGGCTCCTGCCTATAGGCTGTAGAAGAAGCTACCATTTAAAAGCAAAGACTACGCTGCTAGAGGCTCTACGTTGACAATACCATTTCTAAGGCAAGGCTCCTGCCTATAGGCTATAGAAGAAGCTACCATTTAAAAGCAAAGACTACGCTTCTAGAGGCTCTACGTTGACAATACCATTTCTAAGGCAAGGCTCCTGCCTATAGGCTATAGAAGAAGCTACCATTTAAAAGCAAAGACTACGCTTCTAGAGGCTCTACGTTGACAATACCATTTCTAAGGCAAGGCTCCTGCCTATAGGCTATAGAAGAAGCTACCATTTAAAACCCATAATTACGCTGCTTTAGGACCTTCGTTGTCTATACCATTTCTAAGGCAAGGCTGCTGCCTATAGGCTGTAGAAGAAGCTACCATCTAAAAGCCAAGACTACTACATAGATAATATTGTTGCTCATAATATTCAGAAAAATTTAATGAAATGTATGCATTTATAAAAGGAATTTTATTAAATGGTGCGGAAATTTCGTAAGCTTGAAATTAAATCAACATGACAGGTTGGAAAGAATAATAGTACAAAAGTGTGCGAAACGAATGTTTGGTGATCAATGAGGCAACAGCGTCACAATTGACAAATCTCCATTTTGGATAAAACGCTTAAAAGTGTATCACAGGTAGCTCTTCGAATATACGAGGTATATTGCTTTTTTCGAGCACCTACTTGTACGAAAAAACATTTTCACCACTTGTTGCAATAAAAACAAAATATATGAACAAACTTGAGGTTGCTAATGACTTGTGATTTGCCTTTAGTAAAATGCAACCTCTAATAGGTAAGCTAAGGAAAACATTCAAGCTCATCCATCTTACTAACAGATTTTCCTCTTATCAGTGGAAATTTATCTTGCGAATTAAAACTTGAAATGTTATATCTTGTTTCTTGCGAAGAAAGTGTGTATAATTAAAAAAAATTGTTTTCAATATATATATATATATATATATATATATTTTTTTTTTTTTTTTTTTTACATATAACTTTAGTTTAAAGTAGAGGGGGCGTGGGAGACTTTCATTTTAAGAACAGGGAACGTGGTGCCAAAACGTTTAGGGACTCCTGATGTAGAACCTAGGAAAGCGTAGTCTTGGCTTGGAATGGGTCATAAGAATGGAAATATATAAAACCAGTTGTTTTGACAATCAATAAATGTCCTGCTTTAATCAGAAGAAGAAATGCTGTATGGTATTTTTGAATTTTTTATTTTTGAAAAAATAAAATTAAATATTAGTTGCAAATAGTAAATGTATGCCTTTAAAAAGGCTTTTAAGTCTAAAAGTGTTTTCGGTCAATAGTTATTTTTATTTCTGGGGTCAAATTGGAGAAAGTTTTGAAAAGTCTATAGGCTATCTGATTTCTGTAAAAATTTTACTTTTTTAATAATCTTACTATATTTGAGATTATGGTAGCAATCGTGTGATGTTTACACTAAAACAAGTCAATGTGTCCTCTCGCGTGTACACAAAAACGCGCGCATGTAAGAATATTTAGAAAGTATTCGATGCTTTATGATACGCTACAGTTTTTAAACTCTTGCTTTGGTTTTGGACTGTACATTCGAGGAAGAGTTATATTTATGTCATAGATTTTCAACTAGTTCAGGAACTTTGTCGAAGTATCGGCAACTAGTATTTAAAACCAAATTACACGTTAGCATGGGACTTTTCAATCTCAGACAAAACACTCAAGAGTAGCGACAGAATAAACGAAATTCAAAAGCTTCTTTTAAAAATCCGTCTCGGATATTAGGAATCCACCATGTTGACATATGCAAATTATCGACATAGAATGAAGCCTAACCTGCTTTCAATATCATTTCTATCGATGTGCATATGAAATAGCGGACATTATTTAGAGCACCTCAAAAACTTGTCTGTCCAAAGAGCAAATGTAAAACAGCGAAGTGCGACGGTGCGACGTATATTTTAAACTGTAATGCGATTGTGTTGTTTGCTTTACGAGGGTGAGCCAGCTCTATAATAGGTTGTAGTCTGTTTGTTTTGGGCAAAAACGAGTAGCGGACAAAGAACAAGGGAACAGCGCGTGAGAAAACATGTTCCCCTGTCCAAATCATTCGGAGTCCGCATTATTTACAGCTTTACAATTATTATAATCGACCCCCTCCGCTCCTTTTCCACAACTTACAGACCGTTTTGAAAACGTTATAGTTATCGAATCGGATGCTTTTTACTCAGTAATTCTTTATTCAGCATATTTACTCATTAGTGAGCTGTAACAATTACAAATAGTGTGCCCTCTTCTGAAAAGTTTTCAAGTTGTAGGTGAAGTACTGTAGAATGTGTATTTCCTAAAAAGACTATATTATGTAATATAGGGTAACCATAACAGTAATATGTATTTTCCAATTAGATTAAAACATAATTGTATTTGGCTTAATGGGAATACAAGAATATGGGATAGTTTGGGATAATATGTTCCGACCAATGAGATAACAACATTAGTGTGTATTCCTTAATAAGATTACAATATTAACGATTTAATGAGTATGGTCTAATGAGCTTATAACAACATTGTGTGTTGCCTAATGAGGTTACAACATTAATCTGTATAATTCAATAGGACTACAAGATTAGTGTGTATTAGTTACTAATATTACAATATTAATGAGTATGGTGTAATGTGTGCTGCTTAGTGGGTTAGAACATTGTTATGTAAGACCTAATGAGATGACAACATTAATCGGTACAACTCAATAGGATTACAACATTAGTGTGTATTCTTTAATAAGATTACAATATTAATGAATATGGTCTAATGTGTACTGCCTAATGAGGATACAACATTATTAAATAAGACCTAATGGTCTTACATAACAGGATTATTCTATACAACAGAATAGGATTACAATATTAGTGTGTATTAGTTATTAAGTTTATATTATTAATGAGTATAGTCTATTGTGTGCAGCCTAATAGGGTTACAACATTATTCTATACAACACAATGGGATTACAACATTAGTGTGTATTCTTTAATAAGATTACAATATTAATGAATATGGTCTAATGTGTGCTGCCTAATGAGGATACAACATTATTAAATAAGACCTAATGGTCTTACATAACAGGATTATTCTATACAACAGAATATGATTACAATATTAGTGTGTATTAGTTACTAAGATTACATTATTAATGAGTATAGTCTATTGTGTGCAGCCTAATAGGGTTACAACATTATTCTATACAACACAATGGGATTACAACATTAGTGTGTATTCTTTAATAAGATTACAATATTAATGAATATGGTCTAATGTGTGCTGCCTAATGAGGATACAACATTATTAAATAAGACCTAATGGTCTTACATAACAGGATTATTCTATACAACAGAATATGATTACAATATTAGTGTGTATTAGTTACTAAGATTACATTATTAATGAGTATAGTCTATTGTGTGCAGCCTAATAGGGTTACAACATTATTCTATACAACACAATGGGATTACAACATTAGTGCGTATTACTTACTAAGATTACATTATTAATGAGTATAGTCTATTGTGTGCAGCCTAATAGGGTTACAACATTATTCTATACAACACAATGGGATTACAACATTAGAGCGTATTAGTTACTAAGATTACAATATTAATGAGTGTAGTCTAATGGTGTTATAACATGATTGTGTGCAGCCTAATAGGGTTACAACATTATTATGTAAGACCTAATGAGGTTACAACATTATTCTATACAACACAATGGGATTACAACATTACTGCATATTAGTTACTAAGATTACAATATTAATGATTATAGTCTTATGGTGTTATAACATGATTGTGTGCAGCCTAATAGGGTTACAACATTATTATGTAAGACCTAATGAGGTTACAACATTATTCTATACAACACAATGGGATTACAACATTACTGCATATTAGTTACTAAGATTACAATATTAATGATTATAGTCTTATGGTGTTATAACATGATTGTGTGCAGCCTAATAGGGTTACAACATTATTATGTAAGACGTAATGAGGTTACAAAATTATTCTATACAACACAATGGGATTACAACATTACTGCATATTAGTTACTAAGATTACAATATTAATGATTATAGTCTTATGGTGTTATAACATGATTGTGTGCAGCCTAATAGGGTTACAACATTATTATGTAAGACCTAATGAGGTTACAACATTATTCTATACAACACAATGGGATTACAACATTACTGCATATTAGTTACTAAGATTACAATATTAATGATTATAGTCTTATGGTGTTATAACATGATTGTGTGCAGCCTAATAGGGTTACAACATTATTATATAAGACCTAATGAGGTTACAACATTATTCTATACAACACAATGGGTTTACAACATATGGGTGTCTTGATTAGTGATATTACAACAGTATACGAAATAATGAGATTAAAACAATATTGTGTACGGTTTGATTGGCTCTTACAACATTATTGTGTGTTGCTTAGTGAGTTTGAAATATTAATGTGTACTGCCTAATGGGTTTACAACTTTACTGCGTATTATTTATTGATATTACAATTTTAATTTTACTGACAAATGAGATTACAACATTAATTTGTACGGCCTAATCGTACTACAACATTAAGGTGCATGGAATACAACATTGATATTTTTGCTTAGTGAAATTATATTAATAATGTGTAAGGCCTATTGAGATTTCAACAATAATCTCTATCGTTCAGTGAGATTACAACAGGAATGTTTGCGGCCGAATCATATTTTAACTTAATGTGCCTTACCTAATTGAATTCAACATTAATTCACGCGGCCTAATGATGTCACAACATTAATGAGTACGACCTAATGATATTAAAACCTTTTGATGTACGGGTTAATGGGATTAAAACATTAATCTATACGGCCTAGTGAGATTAAAGCATTAATGTGTTAAGAATTTAATTATAAAAGTTCAAGTCAATAAAATTTATTTCTATGGACAACAGAAATGTTAATAGAAATAAGTAACAAATGAAAATTTCTATTCTTTTGAAAAATATAGTGGAAAAAATCGTTGTAGAATTTTAGACTTAAAATTACAAAATGTATGGTTCTAAAGTAATGAGAAAAAAATTACAAAGATTAAAATAACGTTAGTAGAGAGAAAGAGTTGAAGCAGTAAAATAGATGGACAATACAAGAAACTCTTCACTATATTCTATGAATAGAATGTTTGAAATCGCATCTACCACAGCTCTGGCATCACGAAATTGGTATGTACCCTGCTTTGCAAAGACGTTTAAAGGTTTAAATTGTCGCAACTGCAGTGATTGAAATTGTATTATATTGTAGAGAGTAGACCAGTATCTTCACTGTAGTTGGGCCATGGCCAGACACATGTCTTCACACTGGTTGGAGAGAGTATAGACACCTATGGTTCGGCTAACACCTTTCTTCACTGTAGTCGAGTTGTGGCTAGAGACCTATTCACACTGGATTGGTCGTTATTAGACGCCTCTCTCCACCTAGGTTAAATAGCAGATATACAACTCTCTTTACACTAATTAGATAGGGGTTATATCTCTTCAGCCTAATTGGGTAACCGGTTTACACCTCTCTTCACTCTAGACGAGTTGTGCGTAGAGGCCTCTATTACCACTGTCTGGTAGTTATTAGAGGCCTCTCTCTATCTAGATTAGTTGGAGAAAAGCAACATCCTTCACACTAATTGGGTAGCGGTTAGACATATCTCTTCAGCTTGATTGGGTAGCCGGTTTACGTCTCTCTTCACCCGAGACGATTTGTGGGTAGAGGCCTCTATTAACACTGTTTGGTAGTTATTAGAAGCCTCTCTAACTAGGTTAGTTGGCATAAAAGCAAATCTCTTCACACTAATTGGGAAGTGTTTAGACATATCTCATTGGCTCGGTTCGGTAGCCGGTTAATAGCTCTCTTCACCCTAGCCGGTTTACACCTCTCTTCACCCTAGACGAGTTGTGCGTAGAGGCCTCTATTACCACTGTTTGGTAGTTATTAGAGGCCTCTCTCTATCTAGATTAGTTGGCAGAAAAGCAACATCCTTCACACTAATTGGGTAGTGGTTAGACATATCTCTCCAGCTTGATTGGGTAGCCGGTTTACGTCTCTCTTCACCCGAGACGATTTGTGGGTAGAGGCCTCTATTAACACTGTTTGGTAGTTATTAGAAGCCTCTCTAACAAGGTTAGTTGGCATAAAAGCAAATCTCTTCACACTAATTGGGAAGTGTTTAGACATATCTCATTGGCTCGGTTCGGTAGCCGGTTAATAGCTCTCTTCACCCTAGCCGGTTTACACCTCTCTTAACCCTAGACGAATTGTGGGTAGAGTCCTCTATTAACACTGTTTGGTAGTAATTAGAAGCCTCTTTCTATCTAGTTTAGTTGGCGGGAAAGCAAATCTCTTCCCACTAATTGGGTAGCGGTTAATCTCTTCGGCTCGGTTCGATAGCCGGTTAAAATCCTTCTTCACCGTAGTCGAGTTGCGGATAGAGATCTCTATTAACACTGTTTGGTCATTAATAGACGCCTCTCTCTATCTTGGTTAGTTAGCATAAAAGCAACAGTCTTCACACTAATTGGGTAGTGTTTAGACATATCTCTTCAGCTTGATTGGGTAGCCGGTTTACACCTCTCTTTAACCCTAGACGAGTTGTGGGTAGAGGCCTCTATTAGCACTGTTTGGTAGTTATTAGAGGCCTCTCTCTATCTAGGTTAGTTGGCAGAAAAGCAACACTCTTCATACTAATTGGGTAGCGGTTAGACATTATTTCTTCGGCTCGGTTCAGTAGCCGGTTAATACTTCCCTTCACCCTAGTCTAGAAGTTGGTAGAGGTTTATATTGACACTGGTTTAGTCGTTAATATACGCTACTCTCTACTTACGTTAGATAGAACAAAAGCCACTCTTTTCACACTAATTGCGTAGTGGCTAGACATAACTCTTCGCCCCAGATCTGTAGTGGGTGAACCTCTCTTCACCCTAGTCGAGTAGTATGTAGAAACGTCTGTCCACTCTAGTTTGGTCGTTAATGTCTGTCTCCACCTAGGTTAGATAGCAGATAAACAACTCTCTTCACACTAACTGGGTGCGGTTAAATGTATTTCTTCATCCCAGTTCGGTAGCGGGTTAAAGGTTCTCTTCGCCCCAGTCCAGTAGGGGGAGTGATGCCTTAGCTGCAGCAGTCTAGTTTTCGAGTTCAATTGCTACAGAGTGTTGCAATTGCTATGGTGTGCCAAAGATTAAGTTGGATGCGGGATATCCTTGAAAATATGTGCAGTAGAAAACTACACTAACAAAGTTATGTTAGTTTATAGATACATTTACACTAATGATCGATATCGTTAGATAAAAATGAAAGTAGTATTATTATTTATATGATGACGTATTTATTATATTTATTTATACAATATTATTAAAAATATTAAAAACGAACGAAAAATAGTAAAAACCTTAAATTTTAATAAAATGTAATTATTTTGTTTTCCAAAATAAAAATAAAAAAATGTTATTTCAGAATAAAACGACTGACATTTTTTTGCGACGGAGGAAAAGCGCCCAGTTTGCATCAGACAGGCATTTTCCGTCAGATTTCCTAAATAGTTAAATTTGTTAACGTTAGAATTGGTTTAGGTGTTCATTTAGAGGTTATGCTTGATCTTTACATGTATTTGTCTATAGAAATACTATATGTTTGATTAAATAAGGTTATTCGATATCATATAGTCCAACTGTTTTTATTTCTTATGGGCTATATTACTTTCTATATTGCTTTCTATTATTAGATTTAAAATCTAATTAAATATTATTTATCAGTTAATAAAAATATTGATTTTTATTTTAATATACCATTTTATAAGTTCAATATAATTATATATTTCCATTCAAATTTTTTACCTGAAATCTTCTCCAGTTGCGTCATAAGCTTAAATCCAATTTATTAATTTTGTCTTCATTACTTTTGTAACATCTTTGTAAACATATGAAATGATTTTTCATTTTAATTTTCACTTTTTTTGTTAGTCGTTTTATTTGTTTTGTTTAAAACCTTTTAATTAATTATAGTAAAAAAGGCTTAAAACTCTTGTTCTTTATTTCACTCGACTGTACCTTTTTTTATATATTTGTGTGTTCCGTGAAGCAGAGGAAATAGAAAAACAGAGGTAGATAATAGAAAACACCTCGCCCACATAGTTCTACGGTGGTTCTAACTTCCACTGATCACCTCCATGTTATGTAAGACTATAACTTTACAAAGATAATTATCGTTCGGATTTATTCTGGAGCTCAGGAGTCACAACGGTTCCCATCCCCGGAGATTATTTATTAATGCCGGTGCTTTAATAAGAAGAATAAATATACCGACTGCATATTTTGAATCATATCTAACAGATGGATAACTTTAAACACCTGTCCGATAGGTTTTTGCCCGTGTTCATATTTATGCACGCACAAACATCTCAACACAAATTTGACGATTAGTGCTCCTTTTATATGTAGCCGAAATTTCTTTGTAAACTAAAACAATAAAATACGAGTTTTTTTTATTTCTTTGCTAATTATGCCATTCATCATTTGACTGCTGGGCATTTTTGTTTTGTTTCTACCTTCTGATTTATAGTTGTTTTTTTTAACGCCGAGCAGGGGACAAGGTTCATGGAATGTAGTTTGGAATGATGTTTTGCTCGCAGCTTGCCGACTTCGTCAAATGTTTAAACACCAAATCGTGGCCTCTGAATCTCCATTATAATCTTGCTCTATTATAGTAATAGAATTAGTTTTCATAATGTTTAACAATACATATTTAATCAACCCAGGATATAAATTAGGCAAAAATTTGAGAAAATCAGTTCTTTTAGTATTAGATGAGTTACAATATTTATTATGTCTTCTTAAAATGGCCTAAGAAGACCATGCGTTAAAATTTACATGGTTAAGTTGAATACGTCGCTATATAATTAGCAAAGTAGTCTATTTTCTACTTTATTAGGCAAAATAAATCAGGTGCAAGTATTGATGAAGAAATTTATTTATATTTGAAGTTTTTCTGGTGTCAAATATTTCAGATCATAAAAAGACTGAAAGAGACTTTTATAACTTTTAGGTTATAAGAATAGGCTAAATTACAATAATCATGTAGCATGATTGAATGGGTACAGTGTTTATAGATGAAATCTAAAAATAAAATTAAACAAAAGACAATAAGAAACCTGAGAAGTAGCCTACCTTAACAAAAAATAAAAATGATACAAATAGGCAAAAATTAAACACAATTCACCACTGTCAAATAAAATAAGAAAATCACTGGAATAAAATAGTAAGTTGAACTGACAATTGTCGCTGTAAATAACCAAAGAAGTTGGGGAATCATAAGGACGAAATGAATCTAATGAAGAAAAATCAGGCATTAACTACCTGAAGTGAAATACGTGTCCTCTTAAATATACAGGCCAAAGAAAGAGAAATATTAAAACTAGGGTTAAAGAGCATTTTCTCCATGTTAAATATAACAGAGCAGAAAAGTCTACGATGGCGAAACATTGTTTAGAAGAAAATCACGTATTTAAAATAGAGGATGTAACCCTTTTGAAAAATATAGTGTAGTGTAGTGAATTGGTTGCGTGGAAAACATTGTATATTAATAGTCTAGGAATAAAAATAATATTGTAAATAATGAGTCAGGCATTATTCAATATTCCATATTAATGTAATTATTGTGTCAAGGAAGTTTGTACGTACGTTTTGGTTTAAAGCAATATGTAGAAGTGTAACCTTACTTTCACCTTAGTTGTACGTTTGAGTTTGTAGTAGCAACATTCACTGAAGATGATGACATCGTCATTGAAACGCGCCTGATTAAATAAATGATTAATTTGTGAGTTTTGTGTACGGCTTTTTGTATTTACATAACCTTACAAGCTAAGCTCAAAGAATAGTTGTAAGAAAAGGCTGTCTATTGGCATTTTACAAAATTAAGAACATAATTAGAATGTTTACTTTTTATAATCGTAGAATATTTTTAATAATAAAATAGATCTGATGTCTCGTATGTAGTAATATACTTGTTAGCTAATAGTTACTTACATACTTATTAGCAAAATATTAGCTGATAATATTTAACTGTTGTTTTAGTAACTTGTTAACATTCATTTTAAATGTCTGGAAAGTTAAAGGGAACAAGTTATGTAGATATTGTCTTGTACTAATCATCCGACTACTGATTACTATAAGTAATCAGTTTTTCTTACTAAAAGTAATAGAAAATAAGAAACGGATATTATCTAGGGAAGCACATGATAGGCATTTATAGTCTCAAGTTCTTTTGAATATGCGTCATTCGTATGCCAAATTGTGCAGCTCTCAGTTGCTGCATTTAATAAGGAAATTATGCACGACGTATTGAATGCCGGATGATTTGGTATCCGGTGTGAACTGTTTATATGCAAAAAAACGCCATTGTCGTAAAATAAATGTCTCCCCGGTCTGAGCAAGTAACTAGAAAGTGGGATTGGTGTGACAGGACCGGTAATAAGTCTAAGATGAGGTGAACAACTAGGGCGCATAGAAACAGAAAATAAATGCGATGGCAGCGCCCTAATTGGCTAAAACTCCCAACGCTTCAGAACTTTTATTGCATCGGATCTTCAAATCACGTAAATGAAAAGCTTTTTAATTAGAGATGCGAGATTCTAAACTTATCCTTGGTTTAAAGTAGCATTCCACTGGGATGGAGCGAGGATTATGGCGTTTATTATGACAACTGGATTCAATACGTTGAAATTAGAAACAGAAATCTTGTTACCCTACCCCAATCTACCCTTCTTTTACTTCTTCCTACAAGTGCATGTGTTGGGTAACAGAGGTAGAGGAGAGAGGCATGATTCCACACTAGATAAACTTTGTACCAACAAAAAACCCGTAATCCTCCCCTCTCTGCAGTAGACGGTAATAGTAAAAATGATGAGCAGATCTACAAGTAAACCAGAATCTCAAAATGCTAGAATTTGACCTCAAACACCTTTCTTTAACATTTCTCTTACGTCAAACTCTTGTTAAATCATGTCTTTACTTTGAAAAGCCAAATGGAAAAAAAGGAATCTAAGCACCAAGACACCCAATATAATACCTTTCTACTAAAATTACGGAATAATGATTTAGTTTGTTGCTCATTCATCGTTTCGTGTTGATGTTGTTGGCTTTATTATTGTTGACTATGATAATAACGATAAAATTAATAGTAGTAATAAGGGTGATGATGATGATTACTATGAAGATAATTTTAATGAGATTTGTGGTAGTAATACGTATGACGATATGGATTAGAATTAAATGAAGGGATTGATGTTAGTAACATAAATGATCCTGAGGATGAGAATAATAATGAGGGCATTGATTGTAGTAATATGGATGATTCTGAAGGTGACTAGAATAATGAGGACATTGATTGTAGTAATATGGATGATTCTGAAGGTGACGAGAATAATGAGGGCATTGATTGTAGTAATATGGATGATTCTGAAGGTGACTAGAATAATGAGGACATTGATTGTAGTAATATGGATGATTCTGAAGGTGACGGGAATAATGAGGGCATTGATTGTAGTAATATGGGTGATTCTGAAGCTGACGAGAATAATGAGGGCATTGATTGTAGTAATATGGGTGATTCTGAAGCTGACGAGAATAATGAGGGCATTGATTGTAGTAATATGGATGATTCTGAAGGTGACGGGAATAATGAGGGCATTGATTGTAGTAATATGGGTGATTCTGAAGCTGACGAGAATAATGAGGGCATTGATTGTAGTAATATGGGTGATTCTGAAGCTGACGAGAATAATGAGGGCATTGATTGTAGTAATATGGATGATTCTGAAGGTGACGGGAATAATGAGTGCATTGATTGTAGTAATATGGATGATTCTGAAGGTGACGAGAATAATGAGGGCATTGATTGTAGTAATATGGATGATTCTGAAGGTGACGAGAATAATGAGGGCATTGATTGTAGTAATATGGATGATTCTGAAGGTGACGAGAATAATGCACCTGCATCAATAGGATTGATTGTAGTAATATGGATGATAATGCGGATAGGGAAATAATGATGTCTTTGATGGAAGTAATATGAAAAATCACGATAGTGAGAATTATAATGATGGAATTAGCAGTAGTAATATGAATGATGATGAGGATGATAATATTATTGATTAAATTAGTGGTAAGAATGTGAATGATAATAAGGATGTATAATAATAAAGTCATCAGTGGTAGTAATATAAATAATGATGAGGATGAGGTTATTAATGAGGCATTGATAGTAGTAATATGACAGGTGACGTGGAGAATAATAATTGTGGCCTTATTGGTAGTAATATGAATTATGATCGGAATGAGATTATTAATGATGACATTGGTGGTAACAATATGAACTATGATGAGGATTAAAATAATTATGATTCCTTGGTGGTAGTAATGTGAATGATAATGACGATAATCATGATGGAATCGCTGCTAGTAGTAATATGAATGATGAAGAGGATAATACCTATGGTGTTGATGGTATTTGAATTGATAATGTGAGGAGGAGGATAATAATGAGGCATTGATAGTAGTAATATAAAAGAGGATGATGTGAATAATAACTGTTGCCTTGGTGGTAGTAATGTGAATGATGATGAGAATGAGATTAATAATAATGATGGTACCAATATGAATTATGATGAGGATTAAAATAATTATGATTCCTTGGTGGTAGTAATGTGAATGATAATGACGATAATCATGATGGAATCGCTGCTAGTAGTAATATGAATGATGAAGAGGATAATACCTATGGTGTTGATGGTATTTGAATTGATAATGTGAGGAGGAGGATAATAATGAGGCATTGATAGTAGTAATATAAAAGAGGATGATGTGAATAATAACTGTTGCCTTGGTGGTAGTAATGTGAATGATAATGACGATAATCATGATGGAATCGCTGCTAGTAGTAATATGAATGATGAAGAGGATAATACCTATGGTGTTGATGGTATTTGAATTGATAATGTGAGGAGGAGGATAATAATGAGGCATTGATAGTAGTAATATAAAAGAGGATGATGTGAATAATAACTGTTGCCTTGGTGGTAGTAATGTGAATGATAATGACGATAATCATGATGGAATCGCTGCTAGTAGTAATATGAATGATGAAGAGGATAATACCTATGGTGTTGATGGTATTTGAATTGATAATGTGAGGAGGAGGATAATAATGAGGCATTGATAGTAGTAATATAAAAGAGGATGATGTGAATAATAACTGTTGCCTTGGTGGTAGTAATGTGAATGATGATGAGAATGAGATTAATAATAATGATGGTACCAATATGAATTATGATGAGGATTAAAATAATTATGATTCCTTGGTGGTAGTAATGTGAATGATAATGACGATAATCATGATGGAATCGCTGCTAGTAGTAATATGAATGATGAAGAGGATAATACCTATGGTGTTGATGGTATTTGAATTGATAATGTGAGGAGGAGGATAATAATGAGGCATTGATAGTAGTAATATAAAAGAGGATGATGTGAATAATAACTGTTGCCTTGGTGGTAGTAATGTGAATGATAATGACGATAATCATGATGGAATCGCTGCTAGTAGTAATATGAATGATGAAGAGGATAATACCTATGGTGTTGATGGTATTTGAATTGATAATGTGAGGAGGAGGATAATAATGAGGCATTGATAGTAGTAATATAAAAGAGGATGATGTGAATAATAACTGTTGCCTTGGTGGTAGTAATGTGAATGATAATGACGATAATCATGATGGAATCGCTGCTAGTAGTAATATGAATGATGAAGAGGATAATACCTATGGTGTTGATGGTATTTGAATTGATAATGTGAGGAGGAGGATAATAATGAGGCATTGATAGTAGTAATATAAAAGAGGATGATGTGAATAATAATTGTTGCCTTGGTGGTAGTTATGTGAATGATGATGAGAATGAGATTAATAATAATGATGGTACCAATATGAATTATGATGAGGAATAAAATAATTATGATGCCCTTGGTGGTAGTAATTTGAATGATGGTGAGGATAATCTTGAAGGCATCGCTAGTAGTAATATGTATGAAAATGAGTCTAATAACTACGGTGTTGATGGTAGTAAAATGGATAATGTGAAGAGGAGGATAATAATGTGGCATTGATAGTAGTAATATGAAAAATGATGAGAATAATAATTGTGGAATTGGTAGTAGTAATATGAATGAGATTAATAATGATGACAATGGTGGTAAAAATATGAATGATGAAGAGGATCTCCTTGGTGGTAGTAATATGAAAGTTGATGAGGATGAGAATAAGGATAATGGAATTGGTGTTAACAATATGAATGATGATATGGGTGAGGATAAAAATAATGTCATGGATGAAAGTGATATGATTTATTATGGAGGATAAAGATAATAATGGTGGAATCGCTTTTGATAATACGAATGATGGTAAGAATAACGATTGGAATTATGGTAGTAATATGAATGATTTTTAGTATGAGGATAGTAATGAGAGCATTGATATAAGGGTACACATATGAATGATGATAATGTGGAGAATAATAATGTGGCTTTGGTGGTAAAACTTTGAATGATGATGAAGATGAGAATAATTATGATCGTATTGTTGGTAACATTATGAATAATGATGAGGACTAATTTAATAATGATGGTTTTGGTGGTAGAAAAATGAATGATGATAAAGGATGAGACTAATATATATGGCGTTGGTGATAACAATATAAAGGATGTTGAGGATTTGAATAATATTTATAGAATTGATGACAATGATAATGATGATGGCATTGATGGAAGTAGTATTAATGATGATGATAATGATGATGATGATGATGATGATGATGATGATGATGATGATGATGATTAGAATTATAAAGATGATATTGATGGCAGTATTAGGAAGAATGACCAAAACATTGAGAATGATTATTGCATTCATGACACTAATATCTTTATGAGGGTGAGGATAATAATCATGGCTTTGATGGTGAGATTCTTAATGATAATGAGGACGAAGATAACAATCATGGCAATGGTGGTAGTAATATGAATGCTGATGAGGAAGAGGATGATAATAATAATGGCATTAATGGACCACCATAAATCATTATCATTCTGAATGATATTGATGATGATTATATTAATGATGGCATTGATGGTAGAAATATGAATGAAGATGATAATGAAGTTAATAATGATGGCATTGATGGTAGTAATATAAATGTCGATGAGAATGAAGTTAATAATGATGGCATTGATGGTAGTAATATGAATGTCGATGAGAATGAAGTTAATAATGATGGCATTGATGGTAGTAATATGAATGTCGATGAGAATGAAGTTAATAATGATGGCAATGATGGTAGTAATATGAATGTCGATGAGAATGAAGTTAATAATGATGGCATTTATGGTGGTATTCTGAAGGATATTAATGACGAGTATATTAATGATGGCATTGATGGTAGTAATATGAATGTCGATGAGAATGAAGTTAATAATGATGGCATTTATGGTGGTATTCTGAAGGATATTAATGATGAGTATATTAATGATGGCATTGATTGTAGTAATATGAATGTCGATGAGAATGAAGTTAATAATGATGGCAATGATGGTAGTAATATGAATGTCGATGAGAATGAAGTTAATAATGATGGCAATGATGGTAGTAATATGAATGTCGATGAGAATGAAGTTAATAATGATGGCATTGATGGTAGTAATATGAATGTCGATGAGAATGAAGTTAATAATGATGGCAATGATGGTAGTAATATGAATGTCGATGAGAATGAAGTTAATAATGATGGCATTGAGGGTAGTAATATGAATGTCGATGAGAATGAAGTTAATAATGATGGCATTGATGGTAGTAATATGAATGTCGATGAGAATGAAGTTAATAATGATGGCATTGATGGTAGTAATATGAATGTCGATGAGAATGAAGTTAATAATGATGGCATTGATGGTAGTAATGTGAATGTCGATGAGAATGAAGTTAATAATGATGGCATTGATGGTAGTAATATGAATGTCGATGAGAATGAAGTTAATAATGATGGCATTGATGGTAGTAATATGAATCTCGATGAGAATGAAGTTAATAATGATGGCATTGATGGTAGTAATATGAATGTCGATGAGAATGAAGTTAATAATGATGGCATTAATGGTAGTAATGTGAATGTCGATGAGAATGAAGTTAATAATAATGGCATTTATGGTGGTATTCTTAAGGATATTAATGATTAGTATATTAATGATGGCTTTGATGGTAGTAATATGAATGTCGATGAGAATGAAGTTAATAATTATGGCATTGATTGTAGTAATATGAATGTCGATGAGAATGAAGTTAATAATGATGGCATTGATGGTAGTAATGTGAATGTCGATGAGAATGAAGTTAATAATGATGGCATTTATGATGGTATTCTGAAGGATATTAATGATGAGTATATTAATGATGGCATTGATGGTATTAATATAAATGTCGATAAGAATGAAGTTAATAATGATGGCATTTATGGTGGTATTCTGAAGGATATTAATGATGAGTATATTAATGATGGCATTGATGGTAGTAATATGAATGTCGATGAGAATGAAGTTAATAATGATGGCATTTATAGTGGTATTCTGAAGGATATTAATGATGAGTATATTAATGATGGCATTGATGGTAGTAATATGAATGTCGATGAGAATGAAGTTAATAATGATGGCATTTATGGTGGTATTCTGAAGGATATTAATGATGAGTATATTAATGATGGCATTGATGGTAGTAATATGAATGTCGATGAGAATGAAGTTAATAATGATGGCAATGATGGTAGTAATATGAATGGCGATGAGAATGAAGTTAATAATGATGGCATTTATGGTGGTATTCTGAAGGATATTAATGATGAGTATATTAATGATGGCATTGATGGTAGTAATATGAATGTCGATGAGAATGAAGTTAATAATGATGGCAATGATGGTAGTAATATGAATGTCGATGAGAATGAAGTTAATAATGATGGCATTTATGGTGGTATTCTGAAGGATATTAATGATGAGTATATTAATGATGGCATTGATGGTAGTAATATAAATGTCGATAAGAATGAAGTTAATAATGATGGCATTTATGGTGGTATTCTGAAGGATATTAATGATGAGTATATTAATGATGGCATTGATGGTAGTAATATGAATGTCGATGAGAACGAAGTTAATAATGATGGCATTTATGGTGGTATTCTGAAGGATATTAATGATGAGTATATTAATGATGGCATTGATGGTAGTAATATGAATGTCGATGAGAATGAAGTTAATAATGATGGCATTTATGGTGGTATTCTGAAGGATATTAATGATGAGTATATTAATGTTGGCATTGATGGTAGTAATATGAATGTCGATGAGAATGAAGGTAATAATAATGGCATTTATGGTGGTATTCTGAATGATATTAATGATGAGTATATTAATGATGGCATTGATGGTAGTAATATGAATGTCGATGAGAATTAAGTTAATAATGATGGCATTGATGGTAGTAATGTGAATGTCGATGAGAATGAAGTTAATAATGATGGCATTTATAGTGGTATTCTGAAGGATATTAATGATGAGTATATTAATGATGGCATTGATGGTAGTAATATGAATGTCGATGAGAATGAAGGTAATAATAATGGCATTTATGGTGGTATTCTGAATGATATTAATGATGAGTATATTAATGATGGCATTGATGGTAGTAATATGAATGTCGATGAGAATGAAGTAAATAATGATGGCATTTATGGTGGTATTCTGAAGGATATTATTGATGAGTATATTAATGATGGCATTGATGGTAGTAATATGAATGTCGATGAGAATGAAGTTAATAATGATGGCATTTATGGTGGTATTCTGAAGGATATTAATGATGAGTATATTAATGATGGCATTGATGGTAGTAATATGAATGTCGATGAGAATAAAGTAAATAATGATGGCATTTATGGTGGTATTCTGAAGGATATTAATGATGAGTATATTAATGATGGCATTGATGGTAGTAATATGAATGTCGATGAGAATGAAGTTAATAATGATGGAATTTATGGTGGTATTCTGAAGGATATTAATGATGAGTATATTAATGATGGCATTGATGGTAGTAATATGAATGTCGATGAGAATGAAGTTAATAATGATGGCATTTATGGTGGTATTCTGAAGGATATTAATGATGAGTATATTAATGATGGCATTGATGGTAGTAATATGAATGTCGATGAGAATGAAGTAAATAATGATGGCATTTATGGTGGTATTCTGAAGGATATTAATGATGAGTATATTAATGATGGCATTGATGGTAGTAATATGAATGTGGATGAGAATGAAGGTAATAATAATGGCATTTATGGTGGTATTCTGAATGATATTAATGATGAGTATATTAATGATGGCATTGATGGTAGTAATATGAATGTCGATGAGAATGAAATTAATAATGATGGCATTTATGGTGGTATTCTGAAGGATATTAATGATGAGTATATTAATGATGGCATTGATGGTAGTAATATGAATGTCGATGAGAATGAAGTAAATAATGATGGCATTTATGGTGGTATTCTGAAGGATATTAATGATGAGTATATTAATGATAGCATTGATGGTAGTAATATGAATGTCGATGAGAATGAAGTTAATAATGATGGCAATGATGGTAGTAATATGAATGTCGATGAGAATGAAGTTAATAATGATGGCATTGATGGTAGTAATATGAATGTCGATGAGAATGAAGTTAATAATGATGGCATTGATGGTAGTAATATGAATGTCGATGAGAATGAAGTTAATAATGATGGCATTGATGGTAGTAATATGAATGTGGATGAGAATGAATTTAATAATGATGGCATTGATGGTAGTAATATGAATGTCGATGAGAATGAAGTTAATAATGATGGCATTGATGGTAGTAATATGAATGTCGATGAGAATGAAGTTAATAATGATGGCATTGATGGTAGTAATATGAATCTCGATGAGAATGAAGTTAATAATGATGGCATTGATGGTAGTAATATGAATGTCGATGAGAATGAAGTTAATAATGATGGCATTGATGGTAGTAATATGAATGTCGATGAGAATGAAGTTAATAATGATGGCATTGATGGTAGTAATATGAATGTCGATGAGAATGAAGTTAATAATGATGGCATTGATGGTAGTAATATGAATGTCGATGAGAATGAAGGTAATAAGAATGGCATTTATGGTGGTATTCGGAATGATATTAATGATGAGTATATTAATGATGGCATTGATGGTAGTAATATGAATGTCGATGAGAATGAAGTAAATAATGATGGCATTTATGGTGGTATTCTGAAGGATATTAATGATGAGTATATTAATGTTGGCATTGATGGTAGTAATATGAATGTCGATGAGAATAAAGTAAATAATGATGGCATTTATGGTGGTATTCTGAAGGATATTAATGATGAGTATATTAATGATGGCATTGATGGTAGTAATATGAATGTGGATGAGAATGAAGTAAATAATGATGGCATTTATGGTGGTATTCTGAAGGATATTAATGATGAGTATATTAATGATGGCATTGATGGTAGTAATATGAATGTCGATGAGAATGAAGTTAATAATGATGGCATTTATGGTGGTATTCTGAAGGATATTAATGATGAGTATATTAATGTTGGCATTGATGGTAGTAATATGAATGTCGATGAGAATGAAGGTAATAATAATGGCATTTATGGTGGTATTCTGAATGATATTAATGATGAGTATATTAATGATGGCATTGATGGTAGTAATATGAATGTCGATGAGAATGAAATTAATAATGATGGCATTTATGGTTGTATTCTGAAGGATATTAATGATGAGTATATTAATGATGGCATTGATGGTAGTAATATGAATGTCGATGAGAATGAAGTAAATAATGATGGCATTTATGGTGGTATTCTGAAGGATATTATTGATGAGTATATTAATGATGGCATTGATGGTAGTAATATGAATTTCGATGAGAATGAAGTTAATAATGATGGCAATGATGGTAGTAATATGAATGTCGATGAGAATGAAGTTAATAATGATGGCATTGATGGTAGTAATATGAATGTCGATGAGAATGAAGGTAATAAGAATGGCATTTATGGTGGTATTCTGAAAGATATTAATGATGAGTATATTAATGATGGCATTGATGGTAGTAATATGAATGTCGATGAGAATGAAGTAAATAGTGATGGCATTTATGGTGGTATTCTGAAGGATATTAATGATGAGTATATTAA
>JBAIZL010000002.1:35158162-35178162 GCA_036971475.1 Prosapia bicincta
GATCTAGCCTATAATAAGTACATATGCAAAACCATTATGTAAAATGAATTAAACATATCCTCCAAATAAGCTCTAAGTGAAGATTAATCGCAGTTATTATTTTCTTCATACACAGTATCTGCACAGTAAGCACTGCACAAATGAAGTATCTCAACAGAATCCTTTCACTTTAAAAACCCTTTGAAAGATAGTACCATGATTTAGCCTATAATAAGTACATATGCAAAACCATTATGTAAAATGAAATAATATATCCTCCAAATAAGCTCTAAGTGAAGATTAATCGCTGTTAATGTTTTCTTCATACACAGTATCTGCACAGTAAGAACTGCACAAATGAAGTATGTCAACAGAATCCTTTCACTTTAAAAACCCTTTGAAAGATAGTACCATGATTTAGCCTATAATAAGTACATATGCAAAACCATTATGTAAAATGAAATAATATATCCTCCAAATAAGCTCTAAGTGAAGATTAATCGCTGTTATTATTTTCTTCATACACAGTATCTGCATAAACACCGCATAAATAATGTATCTCGTTAGACCTCTTTCGCTTCAAAGATATTTTGGAAGACAATTTATACAATGCGTTTATATGGTACATCATTACTTATAGTTTATTAAACATGTATTTTAAATAACCTCAAAGTGAATAAGATACGCTGCTAATAATTTCCTAACAAAATTGTACCTGAAGAATAAGCATCCATAAATGGAGTAAATCGTCAAAAAATTTTCGTTCCCAAGCCAATTTCACTATGCATAGTAAGGGTATAGTACAAATAAGTCACACAATAAGGTACATCATATTGTTAAAAGATTTTAACATGTATTATAAGTATCGTCTAAATGAAGAACAAGATAGCGCCTTTTTGGCATTTGAATATATTTTGGCCCATGCGGAAATCTGGCGGGAATGTTCTTTATGACGGGAACTCGATGCTTTTCCATCCCGCAAAGTATGAGACGCATAAGGGCGCCTTCACTCCAAACAACTTACACACGTACTTATAAGTTATATTTCCTCTTCTTAAAAGGAATACATACTTATTAAAAAGGAGCCTTGTTCTTTATTAAGATTACACATTTCATTATATATTTTTATCAATATAGATTAGCCCTGGGTAGCATTAACTGCCCGGCAAGCTTCAAGACGCTGTCTTGATTGTATCGGCTGTAATTTTATTAATCAATGTCTAAGTATGAGGGTGATCCATGTTTCTTTATCATTAAAGTTCTGAAATCAAATGATGATAGTAACATTTATACGTTTATCGTACCCATGTCGTGATTTAAGCAAGTGCAATATTTATATGATTACACAATTACATGAATTCTTACTTTTTACTGCTACTAACGCCCGATAATTATTGTTATAGTCACAATCTAATTGTTTATTATTAAAAAGATTTTTATCCAAAATACTATTCTTCAAATTAAAACTAACATATTGCCTGGTGCGTTGCCAGTAAATTATTGCAATGAACGTACAATAAGTGGTTCATGTACAAAGTATATTATTTAGCCCTAGTTAGTCCCTTTTATAAGGTGAAATGGTGTGTGTCCGCATGTCCCCTTCCCCATACACCCCATCGCACCCCAGCTTGCATAATTGGTTTAGGGCTGGACTAAGTGCTCATACAATAGGACTATCAATAACGGAGTCAATGATTTCTCGATTCAGTGCAAACCGCTTATACAAATCCATCCCTTTTCTTCTCTCCCCTCCGACTGCCTGTTTATTTAACTTTCCACTTGGAGACTTATTTTTCATTTCCAATACATTTTATTCATTGTTATTTTTCTGGAGTTGAATTTCAAAAGCATCCTTCATAATAACAGATTGTGCTCTTTGTTAGAGTGGAAAATTGATGTTGACCATAAGACATCTTTATTACTGAGCTCTAAAAATGGTTCGAAATTTCATTGCGTCTGAAAATAAACAACTCAAAATAATTATACTGACTTTCTGACAAAAATTGACTCATTATAATAATTTTGGCTCGTCATCCTTAGCTTGACTCAATAATCTTATCTTGACCTATTATTCTTAGATAAACTCATTATCTTGACTTATTATTCTTAGATACAGTCATTATCCATATTATGAATCATTATCGTTATCTTGACCGAAAATTCTTATCTTGACTTATTATTCTTAGATAAACTCATTAGATACACTCATTATCCATATTATGAATCATTATCGTTATCTTGAACAAAAAATTTTATCCTGACTTATTATTCTTAGATAAACTCATTATCCATATTATGAATCATTATCGTTATCTTGAACAAAAAATCTTATCCTGACTTATTATTCTTAGATAAACTCATTATCCATATTATGAATCATTATCGTTATCTTGAACAAAAAATCTTATCCTGACTTATTATTCTGAGATACACTCATTATCCATATTATGAATCATTATCGTTATCTTGAACAAAAAATCTTATCCGGACTTATTATTCTTAGATACACTCATTATCTTGACTTATTATTCTTAGATACACTCATTATCCATATTATGAATCATTATCGTTATCTTGAACAAAAAATCTTATCCTGACTTATTATTCTTAGATAAACTCATTATCCATATTATGAATCATTATCGTTATCTTGAACAAAAAATCTTATCCTGACTTATTATTCTGAGATACACTCATTATCCATATTATGAATCATTATCGTTATCTTGAACAAAAAATCTTATCCGGACTTATTATTCTTAGATACACTCATTATCCATATTATGAATCATTATCGTTATCTTGAACAAAAAATCTTATCCGGACTTATTATTCTTAGATACACTCATTATCCATATTATGAATCATTATCGTTATCTTGAACAAAAAATCTTATCCGGACTTATTATTCTTAGATACACTCATTATCCATATTATGAATCATTATCGTTATCTTAAACAAAAAATCTTATCCTGACTTATTATTCTTAGATACACTCATTATCCATATTATGAATCATTATCGTTATCTTGAATAAAAAATCTTATCCTGACTTATTATTCTTAGATACACTCATTATCCATATTATGAATCATTATCGTTATATCGAACAAAAAATCTTATCCGGACTTATTATTCTTAGATACACTCATTATCCATATTATGAATCATTATCGTTATCTTGAACCAAAAATCTTATTCTGACATATTATTCTTAGATACACTCATTATCCATATTATGAATCATTATCGTTATCTTGAACCAAAAATCTTATTCTGACATATTATTCTTAGATACACTCATTATCCATATTAAGAATAATTATCGTTATCTTGACCGAACAATCTTATCTTGACCTATTATTCTCAAATAAACTCTTTATCTTGACTTAATCCTCTTAGATAAACTTATTATCTTGACTTATTATTCTTAGATAGACTCATTATCTTGACTTATTATTCTTAGATACACTCATTATCCATATTATGAGTAATTATCGTTATCTTGACCGAACAATCTTATCTTGACTTATTATTCTCAAATAAACTCTTTATCTTGACTTAATCCTCTTAGATAAACTCATTATCTTGACTTATTATTCTTAGATAGACTCATTATCTTGACTTATTATTCTTAGATACACTCATTATCCATATTATGAATAATTATCGTTATCTTGACCGAACAATCTTATCTTGACTTATTATTCTCAAATAAACTCTTTATCTTGACCTATTATTCTTAGATAGGCTCATTATCTTGACTTATTATTCTTAGATAGACTCATTATCTTGACTTATTATTCTTAGATAAACTCATTATCTTGACCTATTATTCTTAGATAGACTCATTATCTTGACTTATTATTCTTAGATAGACTCATTATCTTGACTTATTATTCTTAGATAAACTCATTATCTTGACTTATTAATCTTAGATAAACTCATTATCTTGACTTATTATTCTTAGATAAACTCATTATCTTGACCTATTATTCTTAGATAGACTCATTATCTTGACTTATTATTCTTAGATAAACTCATTATCTTGACCTATTATTCTTAGATAGACTCATTATCTCGACTTATTATTCTTAGATAAACTCATTATCTTGACTTATTATTCTTAGATAAACTCATTATCTTGACCTATTATTCTTAGATAGACTCATTATCTTGACTTATTATTATTCTTAGATAAACTCATTATCTTGACTTATTATTCTTAGATAGACTCATTATCTTGACTTATTATTCTTAGATAGACTCATTATCTTGACTTATTATTCTTAGATAAACTCATTATCTTGACCTATTATTCTTAGATAGACTCATTATCTTGACTTATTATTCTTAGATAAACTCATTATCTTGACCTATTATTCTTAGATAAACTCATTAATTTGACTTATTATTCTTAGATAAACTCTTTATCTTGACTTATTATTCTTAGATAAAATAATTATCTTGACTTATTATTCTTAGATAAACTCATTATTTTGGCTTATTATTCTTAGATTCATTCATTATCAATATTTTGAATCATTATCTTTATCTTGACAGAAAAATCTTATCTTGACTTATTATTCTTAGATAAACTCATTATCGTCGCTCATTAAACTTGTATTGATTCTACTTCTTGAATAAACTTGATTTATTATCATGATCGTGACTCGTATAATTTTCTTGAATCATACAAATATGTTATAGAACAATAACAATCTCTTCGAATTTCTTAAAATAATGTAATATATAAAAACAATTATTTTTTAAAGGAAGGAAATATTTTCACTTAAATAAAACAACGTTTTTTGTTAGATAAACTGTTCTATAAATAACAATATTGTTTTCATTAAAAATTTCAATACTCAATTTTTGATGTTGAAACCTTATAGCCAAGTCTTTTTTTATTATAAATCTATTTTGGTAATTAGAGAATTTTTTACTTTAGTAAATATAGGTTTACTTTGCTTTTCAGATTGTTTTCTGTTTCAATGCCAGAACAGAAATAGGTAATTCATTAAAACATATATTAATGTAAGTAATATTTGAGCTGCCTTGTTAGTAAAGATGACTGATAAATAACAGCACAAAAACTCACAACTCTTTAACACTTTATTCTCATACGCGTTGCAGTGACTCGTCAGGAAGACTACTACACAATCACAAATAAAACCAAATTTAGTTTGTGATTATAATAGTCTCACTTATGATGATCACACAAATAACTGAAACATGTATGAAAATAAAGTGCTTTTAATTTTGACTTTGCATGTAGTTATTTATTAATCAAATATATTAATACGTAAGCACTTGCCTATAGTAGCACTTACTTTTATCTAAACAAAGACGGGCGTTACGCGAGAAGTGCCCCAATATTAACTCTTACAGTTATTCCTTATTAGGTTCGTATGAGTTACCGGCCTGAGTAGATGATGTGAACATCTTCCGAAACGCTCGATAAGATAAAACGTAATTACTATTATAGGCAAGGGTTTACATAGTAATATAATCTGTGTTAAAGTGTAAATGTATAGTTCAGGTAGAATATGTTAGCATATAATATTGAAAATTTACATTATGCTTTTTAGTGTGTGTGTGTGTGTGTGTGTGTGTGTGTGTGTGTGTGTGTGTGTGTGTGTGTGTGTGTGTGTGTGTGTGTGTGTGTGTTGTGTGTGTGTGTGTGTGTGTGTGTTGTGTGTGTGTGTGTGTGTGTGTGTGTGTGTGTGTGTGTGTGTGCGCGCGTGCGCGTGTGTGTGTGTGTGTAAGTGAGTGTGTACAGTTGTATACGTATACTGTAACATTTAATTTTAAAATATTTATCTTCTCTAACAATCATTTTAAATTCTTTTTTCTTCCTGTAAACAAATCAAAGACGATTTACCATGATAAGAAAATTTTCTGTTCCAAGCGTAAGTTCTGTAGCCATTGACGAAACTGTCCTGATAATTTCAGCCTTGGATTTAACCTAACCTAACCAAATAATCACAGATTGAGCTTTGTACAGCACCAAAGTGTACGGTGTTGACAAGTCGCGTTTCGTTCATGCGTCCCACTAGATATTTCCCGTTCCAGTAGGTTAGCGTTATTGTCATGCATAGAGTTGTCACACAGCAGGGTGTATATGGTCACAATGTCCCTCGCTTTGCCACTTTTACACTATTTACGTCTTCGATGATTCTATTGACAAAAAATCGTTTCTCTATTCCCAGGTAGCTACTGTGGACGTCTACGATACTTATTTGCTTGGAAGCTTTGTACAAATAACAATATATTTGAAATTAGTTAATATGTGAAAAGAATCCACGGTTTTCAAAACAGATACAAAATAAACCCACCCATTGTATTAAGTGCCACATCTTTCCAAAGATAATAACCTTCAAGTTTGAATAAAATTTTTAATTAAAAATATAAACATAAAATTTAATAATTATAATTTTTAAAAAAAATGTTAAATATTGACATTTAAAAATATATCTTTAAAATTACTAAAACATTTTTCATTAAAAAATTACAAATTGTTTTGTAATTAATTTACATTAATATTTATCCGTATTATTTAACACTACATGATCTAGAGAATCGCCATGTTGAAAAATGTTAACTATAAACTTGTATTACAGCGAATAAACTAATGAGTTAGAATAGGTATCTTCACTAGGATTTCTTAGAGAGCCAAATAGTTTTCATCTACTTTACCTCAGGGCCGCAAGTAGGCCTACGAGGGGCATTAAATAACTTACAAACAGTATGGTAACATAAGCTTATTACATAACTCGAGTTTTGCTTATCACAAAATGGGAAATGTATCTTACTTACTTCCGAGAATACCTGAATATGTTAAAACTTTGAAGCAAATGGGCGAAATCTTGCACAGCTCTCTAATATGACCTCTGTAGCAGGTTGGGAAGAAACTGAAATTCTCAAAATGTTAACTATAAACTTGTATTACAGCGAATAAACTAATGAGTTAGAACAGGTATCTTCACTAGGATTTCTTAGAGAGCCAAATAGTTTTCATCTACTTTACCTCAGGGCCGCAAGTAGGCCTACGAGGGGCATTAAATAACTTACAAACAGTATGGTAACATAAGCTTATTACATAACTCGAGTTTTGCTTATCACAAAATGGGAAATGTATCTTACTTACTTCTGAGAATACCTGAATATGTTAAAACTTTGAAGCAAATGGGCGAAATCTTACACAGCTCTCTAATATGGCCTCTGTAGCAGGTTGGGAAGAAACTGAAATTCTCAAAATGTTAACAGTATTGAAGGCCGCAAAATTCGCTCTCAGGGTCTCATGTAGAATGAGTATGGATATTGTAAACTTAAGATAATTTTACGGCTAATTTACGATAAATAAATAAAACCTCTATACCACAAATGACTTTTTTCTTTTATTTAAAACCTTATGTACATTTCGATTGCATAGCAATCATCCTCAGGGGTGATTTACAATAAAAGTACCTAGAATTAAAAGAAAAGTACCAATTAAAAGAAAAACGTCATTTGTGGTATAGAGGTTTTATTTATTTATGTTAAACATTACGGCACAGTTGTTTTATACAGTTATAATTTTCGATGCTAAGAGAAAATATTGTTGTTTCTGTTTCATAAAATATTCATTTTTTTAGGTTTAGTTGAAAATAGTTTTACTGAAATCTGATAATTTTGTATCTAACAGATCAGTAGTTGAATATTCCAATCCAGATATAGACCAGATATTACATTCCTTTTTCCAATCATTTGCAATTTGTGAGTTATAGACTAATAGTGATAAGTATAATAGTAATATCTTTGTAAAAATATAATAGTTTCATTATTTAAAATTTCGCTTTTTAAACCAATATCTGTAGTAAAAACTGAAGGATTTCTTAAAAAAAAAAAAATAGTGGTAGCTATATTAGAATCGAACTCACAGTTTCATGACTTTCACCACTAAACTGAAAAAGTTTCTTGACTCTCGACGCTTCTTGATTCGTTGTAGTGGAATAAAGAGTTAATTTTAATGAACAGTGTTACAATAACATTAAAATTATTTGAAGTTACTAATATTTTTATAAATAAACATATAATATATTTACACGTGTTCAGTAACTAATTACATAAGTAAATAACATTTGCAAGCAATACATTCATTGTTAATTGAGTTAAAGTGGAAACGGCAAACGGCAAACGGCAAACGGCAAATGGCTAACGGCAGGCGTCATTACGTACAACGGAATGCCTCTTGTATGGAGTTTATGCTTTATGTCCTCATGAATATAAAATTATATTTAATATTCCGAGTTAATAGCATAGTTTGTTTTGTTTTTAATTTACTGCTCATTTGCTTTATATATTATCTAGTATCCCCACAATTTTCTTCATCGCGTGTCGTTTTGTCATATGTAAATAGGTAAACACAATTTTTTTCTAAATTATTGCCCGAATGCTTTTTTTCTTCTTCGCACAACATTCCGGCTGTCCATAGTTCCAAAGTTAACCGCAGGAGGCGACACTTGCACTGCAGGAGCTCTTCGCCTCCAAAATAAAGAATTGTGTTTCATAACAACAGGTTGGTATAATAATTCAAGGTGGGCGTACCAATTGCCTATTTAAACGCTAATAAATATCTGGGCTATAATACGTGTATAGCTAAATATATAAATAATGTACATTTACCAGGGGACATATCCTCTCCCAAATCGTTGTCGAGTTCTTCTGAAACAACTCTATAGTTAGTTGTGACAAATCATACTTCCAAGCAAAAATAACCAAATATCAAGGTTTGGCGAAGTAACTCTCAAATACATATTTCCATACATAAAAATTAAACAAGATTAAATAATGTCTAAATGTTCAAAGTTATTGTTTAAACATTCCGTAATAAAAGTAACTATAACGCCTTCTGAAGCTTCTAAAGGAATGAACAAGTGACACTCCATGTAGTAACTATAACGCCTTCTGAAGCTTCTAAAGGAATGATTAAGTGACACTCCATGTAGTAACTATAACGCCTTCTGAAGCTTCTAAAGGAATGAACAAGTGACACTCCATGTAGTAACTATAACGCCTTCTGAAGCTTCTAAAGGAATGAACAAGTGACACTCCATGTAGTAACTAGAACGCCTTCTGAAGCTTCTAAAGGAATGAACAAGTGACACTCCATGTAGTAACTATAACGCCTTCTGAAGCTTCTAAAGGAATGAACAAGTGACACTCCATGTAGTAACTATAACGCCTTCTGAAGCTTCTAAAGGAATGAACAAGTGACACTCCATGTAGTAACTAGAACGCCTTCTGAAGCTTCTAAAGAAATGAACAAGTGACACTCCATGTAGTAACTATAACGCCTTCTGAAGCTTCTAAAGGAATGAACAAGTGACACTCCATGTAGTAACTATAACGCCTTCTGAAGCTTCTAAAGAAATGAACAAGTGACACTCCATGTAGTAACTATAACGCCTTCTGAAGCTTCTAAAGGAATGAACAAGTGACACTCCATGTAGTAACTAGAACGCCTTCTGAAGCTTCTAAAGAAATGAACAAGTGACACTCCATGTAGTAACTATAACGCCTTCTGAAGCTTCTAAAGGAATGAACAAGTGACACTCCATGTAGTAACTAGAACGCCTTCTGAAGCTTCTAAAGGAATGAACAAGTGACACTCCATGTAGTAACTAGAACGCCTTCTGAAGCTTCTAAAGGAATGAACAAGTGACACTCCATGTAGTAACTAGAACGCCTTCTGAAGCTTCTAAAGGAATGAACAAGTGACACTCCATGTAGTAACTAGAACGCCTTCTGAAGCTTCTAAAGAAATGAACAAGTGACACTCCATGTAGTAACTAGAACGCCTTCTGAAGCTTCTAAAGGAATGAACAAGTGACACTCCATGTAGTAACTAGAACGCCTTCTGAAGCTTCTAAAGGAATGAACAAGTGACACTCCATGTAGTAACTAGAACGCCTTCTGAAGCTTCTAAAGGAATGAACAAGTGACACTCCATGTAGTAACTAGAACGCCTTCTGAAGCTTCTAAAGGAATGAACAAGTGACACTCCATGTAGTAACTAGAACGCCTTCTGAAGCTTCTAAAGAAATGAACAAGTGACACTCCATGTAGTAACTAGAACGCCTTCTGAAGCTTCTAAAGGAATGAACAAGTGACACTCCATGTAGTAACTAGAACGCCTTCTGAAGCTTCTAAAGGAATGAACAAGTGACACTCCATGTAGTAACTAGAACGCCTTCTGAAGCTTCTAAAGAAATGAACAAGTGACACTCCATGTAGTAACTAGAACGCCTTCTGAAGCTTCTAAAGGAATGAACAAGTGACACTCCATGTAGTAACTAGAACGCCTTCTGAAGCTTCTAAAGGAATGAACAAGTGACACTCCATGTAGTAACTAGAACGCCTTCTGAAGCTTCTAAAGGAATGAACAAGTGACACTCCATGTAGTAACTAGAACGCCTTCTGAAGCTTCTAAAGGAATGAACAAGTGACACTCCATGTAGTAACTAGAACGCCTTCTGAAGCTTCTAAAGAAATGAACAAGTGACACTCCATGTAGTAACTAGAACGCCTTCTGAAGCTTCTAAAGGAATGAACAAGTGACACTCCATGTAGTAACTAGAACGCCTTCTGAAGCTTCTAAAGGAATGAACAAGTGACACTCCATGTAGTAACTAGAACGCCTTCTGAAGCTTCTAAAGGAATGAACAAGTGACACTCCATGTAGTAACTAGAACGCCTTCTGAAGCTTCTAAAGGAATGAACAAGTGACACTCCATGTAGTAACTAGAACGCCTTCTGAAGCTTCTAAAGGAATGAACAAGTGACACTCCATGTAGTAACTAGAACGCCTTCTGAAGCTTCTAAAGAAATGAACAAGTGACACTCCATGTAGTAACTAGAACGCCTTCTGAAGCTTCTAAAGGAATGAACAAGTGACACTCCATGTAGTAACTAGAACGCCTTCTGAAGCTTCTAAAGGAATGAACAAGTGACACTCCATGTAGTAACTAGAACGCCTTCTGAAGCTTCTAAAGGAATGAACAAGTGACACTCCATGTAGTAACTAGAACGCCTTCTGAAGCTTCTAAAGGAATGAACAAGTGACACTCCATGTAGTAACTAGAACGCCTTCTGAAGCTTCTAAAGGAATGAACAAGTGACACTCCATGTAGTAACTAGAACGCCTTCTGAAGCTTCTAAAGGAATGAACAAGTGACACTCCATGTAGTAACTAGAACGCCTTCTGAAGCTTCTAAAGGAATGAACAAGTGACACTCCATGTAGTAACTAGAACGCCTTCTGAAGCTTCTAAAGAAATGAACAAGTGACACTCCATGTAGTAACTAGAACGCCTTCTGAAGCTTCTAAAGGAATGAACAAGTGACACTCCATGTAGTAACTAGAACGCCTTCTGAAGCTTCTAAAGGAATGAACAAGTGACACTCCATGTAGTAACTAGAACGCCTTCTGAAGCTTCTAAAGGAATGAACAAGTGACACTCCATGTAGTAACTAGAACGCCTTCTGAAGCTTCTAAAGGAATGAACAAGTGACACTCCATGTAGTAACTAGAACGCCTTCTGAAGCTTCTAAAGAAATGAACAAGTGACACTCCATGTAGTAACTAGAACGCCTTCTGAAGCTTCTAAAGGAATGAACAAGTGACACTCCATGTAGTAACTAGAACGCCTTCTGAAGCTTCTAAAGGAATGAACAAGTGACACTCCATGTAGTAACTAGAACGCCTTCTGAAGCTTCTAAAGGAATGAACAAGTGACACTCCATGTAGTAACTAGAACGCCTTCTGAAGCTTCTAAAGGAATGAACAAGTGACACTCCATGTAGTAACTAGAACGCCTTCTGAAGCTTCTAAAGAAATGAACAAGTGACACTCCATGTAGTAACTAGAACGCCTTCTGAAGCTTCTAAAGGAATGAACAAGTGACACTCCATGTAGTAACTAGAACGCCTTCTGAAGCTTCTAAAGGAATGAACAAGTGACACTCCATGTAGTAACTAGAACGCCTTCTGAAGCTTCTAAAGAAATGAACAAGTGACACTCCATGTAGTAACTAGAACGCCTTCTGAAGCTTCTAAAGGAATGAACAAGTGACACTCCATGTAGTAACTAGAACGCCTTCTGAAGCTTCTAAAGGAATGAACAAGTGACACTCCATGTAGTAACTAGAACGCCTTCTGAAGCTTCTAAAGGAATGAACAAGTGACACTCCATGTAGTAACTAGAACGCCTTCTGAAGCTTCTAAAGAAATGAACAAGTGACACGCCATGTAGTTTTTAACTGTATTTCTAACAAAGGGGTTTCTTTAAACTATTCCTTCTTGAAAAAAATATTTTTATAATTCAGAAATGTCCATTTTTGTATGAAACAATTTGTTGTAATAGTTCAACAATCACTTTATTTTCCTAAGAAAATATTGAATTATCTTAATGATTTAAAAATAATATAAATAAATGAAAAATATTTTCAAATTATGTAGGATTAAAATAATAAAAAAACAAAGAATTTGTAAACATTGGCAGTTTTTTGTGTATCGTGAAAAAGAGAAACATTAATTTAAATATTGTAATAGCATATACAGTGTAAAATGATACCGTTTAGGTATTTCATCAGCAACTTACGAGTACACGGTTGGCGGGGTTGGTACTGGAGGAATAGATTTATAGTAAAATACCGAATCCGTATTAGAATACACAGCGTAAAATTACTGTGTTCAGGTATTTCAGCAGCACCTCATACATCAGGATGAATTTGTGCAGCAGGAAGAAATTTATAGGAAAATAGCATGAATATACAGCTTAAAATGTTTGCGTCAAGTTATTTCAATAGAAACTTATACGTCTGGCTGATTTGAAGCTGGAGGAATAGATGTATAGCAAAATACCGCATCCGAATTATAAAAATTGCTTTAAAAGGATTTCGTCAACACCTTATACGGCTCTATGTGTTAGAGTGGAATGAAAAGATGTATATGAAAATACCATATAGCCTACATATTGTAATACACAGCGTACCTTGTACTGCTGAGTTAGTTGGCACAGAAGGAATAGTTGTTTAGTAAAATATTATTACGTATTGTATAATAATGATAGTAGTGTAAAATGATTGCGTTCAGAGGCTAACTGGCGGCTAATTGACTTATTACAGAAGAATAAGGTATAGAGTAAAATACCACATCCGTATTTTAAAACACATGTAAATCGATGGGTACAGGTATTACATTAGCACCTATACGGCTAACTGAGTTATTACAGAAGGAAAAGTTGTTTAGTGAAATACCACATCCGTATTTTAACACACATGTAAATCGATGCGTACAGGTATTACATTAGCACCTATACGACTGAGTTATTACAGAAGGAAAAGTGTACAGTAAAATACCACATCCGTATTGTAACAAACATGTAAATCGATTGCGTACAGGTATTACATTAGCACCTATACGACTGAGTTATTACAGAAGGAAAAGTGTATAGTAAAATACCACATACGTATTGTAACACACATGTAAAACGATTGCGTACAGGTATTACATTAGCACATTATACGGCTAACTGAGTTATTACAGAAGGAAAAGTGTATAGTAAAATACCACATCCGTATTGTAACACACATGTAAAATGATTGCGTACAGGTATTACATTAGCACATTATACGGCTAACTGAGTTATTACAGAAGGAAAAGTGTATAGTAAAATACCACATCCGTATTGTAACACACATGTAAAACGATTGCGTACAGGTATTACATTAGCACATTATACGGCTAACTGAGTTATTACAGAAGGAAAAGTGTATAGTAAAATACCACATCCGTATTGTAACACACATGTAAAACGATTGCGTACAGGTATTACATTAGCACATTATACGGCTAACTGAGTTATTACCGAAGGAAAAGTGTATAGTAAAATACCACATCCGTATTGTAACACACATGTAAAACGATTGCGTACAGGTATTACATTAGCACATTATACGGCTAACTGAGTTATTACAGAAGGAAAAGTGTATAGTAAAATACCACATACGTATTGTAACACACATGTAAAACGATTGCGTACAGGTATTACATTAGCACATTATACGGCTAACTGAGTTATTACAGAAGGAAAAGTGTATAGTAAAATACCACATACGTATTGTAACACACATGTAAAACGATTGCGTACAGGTATTACATTAGCACATTATACGGCTAACTGAGTTATTACAGAAGGAAAAGTGTATAGTAAAATACCACATACGTATTGTAACACACATGTAAAACGATTGCGTACAGGTATTACATTAGCACATTATACGGCTAACTGAGTTATTACCGAAGGAAAAGTGTATAGTAAAATACCACATCCGTATTGTAACACACATGTAAAACGATTGCGTACAGGTATTACATTAGCACATTATACGGCTAACTGAGTTATTACAGAAGGAAAAGTGTATAGTAAAATACCACATCCGTATTGTAACACACATGTAAAACGATTGCGTACAGGTATTACATTAGCACATTATACGGCTAACTGAGTTATTACAGAAGGAAAAGTGTATAGTAAAATACCACATCCGTATTGTAACACACATGTAAATCGATTGCGTACAGGTATTACATTAGCACCTACACGGCTAACTGAGTTATTACAGAAGGAAAAGTGTATAGTAAAATACCACATACGTATTGCAACACACATGTAAATCGATTGCGTACAGGTATTACATTAGCACCTACACGGCTAACTGAGTTATTACAGAAGGAAAAGTGTATAGTAAAATACCACATACGTATTGCAACACACATGTAAATCGATTGCGTACAGGTATTACATTAGCACCTACACGGCTAACTGAGTTATTACAGAAGGAAAAGTGTATAGTAAAATACCACATCCGTATTGTAACACACATGTAAAACGATTGCGTACAGGTATTACATTAGCACATTATACGGCTAACTGAGTTATTACAGAAGGAAAAGTTGTTTAGTAAAATACCACTTACGTATTACAATACACATAATTAAATGAATGCTCTCCGGTTCTCCAACAGAACATTATACGGCAGAAGAGTTAGAGCAGAAGGAATAGATATGTAGTAAAATACCACATATGTTTTTTTATATAAACCGTAAATTGATTGCGCCCTGGTATTTCATTAGCACTTTATATTTTTGATTTGGTATAGAAGGAATAGACGTATAGTAAAATACCACATACGTACAGTAATATACAGCGTAAAATGATTATGGTTAGGTAATTCTACCGCACTTTATACGGCTTGCATAGTTGAAAGCGAAGGAATAGATGGAATGTAAAATACTACACATATTAATGTACAGTACGTTGCCAAAATCTAGGTGTTTGCTTAGAATTTAAAAATATTGCCTGAATTTGAATAGTAAGTAACTTTTCATTTAGAACATGGCTCATATGGCAAGGTTTACATACTCTGTCAAAAACTGTCTCGTAAATACTTTGTAAAATGTCTGACGTAGATTGACTGTAGTGGGGTATTATGTATACCCTACGGATGTTTAATGTCGTCTGGGCTGGAGTTGTAAATGTAAGGTCAGCGAAGAATTCAAACATTTAACGAACGCCTTGTCATATCTGAAGTGTAGGCTGATCACAGTTGGCTAATTTACGGCACTCTTAAATTGTTGGAAGGGCCAGGATTGAAAATGAAATATCCTCATTTTAACAAACAAATTATCTAATGTGCACTGAATGTTAAACATAAAAATGGTGATTGGTCGACAGAGTGTGAAACATAAAGTGTAGGTGGAAACTAAGATACACAACGCCTGACAGAATTCTGTAATAGCTTATGCAGCAGCGATTGACCTTGGGTCTTTGTTCCATGTTGGACTGTTTGAACTGTTGGTTGAATTTAAAGTGAACATATAAAAGCAAATTAAATTTGTTTTTAGGAAATAATAAAGACATATAGCAATTAGGTTACCTATAAAGTTGTAAGTAGTGCTGCCTGTTATTACGAGTAAAAACTTCACAGATTATTTTAATAGGTGGATCGAGGGATTGGATAGTTAAACAATGGAAAAGCAAAAGGAACGGAAATATATGGTTTTATATTGTTATTTAAAAGACTCACAAGCAAACACCATGCTTGTGAAGAAAATATTATAAAGAATAATTATCAGTCATAAGACGTTTGGGAAAAAAATGTTCCATAAGAATTTTGCATTGCTCGCTCGCTGGAGTTGTACTATACATAATTGTATAGTACAATTATGAATTCAAATTATAACAAAAAACTTGACTAAAATATATTGTCAACCTTGAATGGTATGCCGTGGGATTCGCTCCATTAAACACAGATCTTGCAGTATGTGTTGTCGGCCATAAGATGTGTACCGTGAATGTTTTCACTGAGTTTAGTTAGAAGCCATAAAGTATGATGTGGGATTCGCCCCATGTAACATAGATCTTGCAGTATGTGTTGTCGGCCATAAGATGTGGCCAGAGAACCGTGAATATTTGACTCAGTTGAGTTAGAAGCCATAAAGTATGATGTGGGATTCGCCCCATGTAACATAGATCTTGCAGTATGTGTTGTCGGCCATAAGATGTGGCCAGAGAACCGTGAATATTTGACTCAGTTGAGTTAGAAGCCATAAAGTATGATGTGGGATTCGCCCCATGTAACATAGATCTTGCAGTATGTGTTGTCGGCCATAAGATGTGGCCAGAGAACCGTGAATATTTGACTCAGTTGAGTTAGAAGCCATAAAGTATGCTGTGGGATTCGCCCTATGTAACACAGATTTTGCAGTATGTGTTCTCGGCCATAAGATGTGGCCAGAGAAACGCGAATATTTGACTCAGTTGAGTTAGAAGCCATAAAGTATGATGTGGGATTCGCCCTATGTAACACAGATTTTGCAGTATGTGTTGTCGGCCATAAGATGTGTCCAGAGAACCGTGAAAGTTTGACTCAGTTGAGTTAGAAGCCATAAAGTATGATGTAGGATTCGCCCCATAAAACAAAGATCTTGCAGTATGCGTTGTCGGCCCTAAGATGTGTCCAGAGAACCGTGAATATTTGACTCAGTTGAGTTAGAAGCCATAAAGTATGATGTAGGATTCGCCTCATAAAACACAGATCTAGCAGTATGTGTTGCCGGTCATAAGATGTGTAAAGAGAACCTTGAATATTTGACTCAGTTGAGTTAGAAGCCATAAAGTATGATGTGGGATTCACCCCATAAAACACAGATCTTGCAGTATGCGTTGTCGGCCATAAGATGTGTCCAGAGAACCGTGAATATTTGACTCAGTTGAGTTAGAAACCATAAAGTATGCTGTGGGATTCGCCCTATGTAACACAGATTTTGCAGTATGTGTTCTCGGCCATAAGATGTGGCCAGAGAAACGCGAATATTTGACTCAGTTGAGTTAGAAGCCATAAAGTATGATGTGGGATTCGCCCTATGTAACACAGATTTTGCAGTATGTGTTGTCGGCCATAAGATGTGTCCAGAGAACCGTGAATGTTTGACTCAGTTGAGTTAGAAGCCATAAAGTATGGTGTGGGATTCGCCCCATAAAACACAGATCTTGCAGTATATGTTGTCGGCCATAAGATGTGTCCAGAGAACAGTGAATGTTTGACTCAGTTGAGTTAGAAGCCATAAAGTATGATGTGGGATTCGCCCCATAAAACACAGATCTTGCAGTATGTGTGTCGGCCATAAGATGTGGCCAGAGAACCGTGAATATTTGACTCAGTTGAGTTAGAAGCCATAAAGAATGCTGTGGGATTCGCCCTATGTAACACAGATTTTGCAGTATGTGTTGTCGGCTATAAGATGTGTCCAGAGAACCGTGAATATTTGATTCACTGGAGTAGATCTAGGGTGAAAAAACCATAAAGTAACATAAAAACACGTTGTGGTAACTCGATGAAAATTCTACTCGTGATTCACAAACAATTCTTTGTAGTTTTTTCTAATAATATTTGCTGCTGTCTTCGGTAACTGATGATACTTTCAGAAATATATGTATTCATTATATCTCTGATATATTTTCTCAAACAAAAATTCGAGATAGAAAGTAGAGAAAAAAAATTAAATTACCAAGAAGAAAAGAGTGAATTGTTTCTTCTTGTGTTTCTTTGTTTGTTGTCTTTTCAGCGTGGAGGACTTCGCTGCATTGTTCCGAGGAAGAATTCAGAATTATTACAGTTCTTATAAAACACAGTTTTTTGAACGTTCTCTTTGCTCTCTCATCATGTCCCCTCTTCCAAATTGTTTATATTTATTTTTACTTTTGTTCTATTTTTAATATTTACTTGAAATGAAGTTATAATTTTTTTCTTCTCTACTTATAAATCTACTTTTTGAGTTCGAGGCTGCTCTATGTTTGCTCTTTTAAATAAATAGACAATTAAAATTGTCTTATACTTGAATAATAAAATTGCATGTTGAGCAATTAACTGTATTTTATACCAAATTTATAAAATATTTTTATTAGAAGAGTTTATACATTTTTAGTTTACTACCACTTCAAATCAATATATTCTAACAAATGTTTAATTTAGGTAGAACTTTTTCTAAGATTTTCAATTTCTTTTGCTCAATAACTTTCTTTACTTTACGGTTCAATTTTCAATTACTAGACCAACTACAATAGCTATATTTGTAGGTAACATTATTCCCATGCAGTTTTGTTAATTAATTTTAATTAGCGAATTAAATTAAATTAATTTTTGAACTGTGTTGCGAAAATGTTTTAAGCAGCAAACACACAAAACACACAATATATTTTTAAAAAGTCACTTTAATTTCTTACACGTTTCGAGAGTCAACCTATTCTCATCAGTGACAGGTAAACACTCGATAATGAGGACAGCCTGGCTGTCGAAACATGTATTACATTAAAGTTATATATATATATATATATATATATATATATATATATATATTGCCAGTTAGCAATAATGCCAGTTAGCAACTCCTGTAAGGAGTTAGTTTTGTTGCATAATGAATCAAAATCTTGTTTTCCAATTACCTTATATTGTTAACAATTTTCAAGTGCGGCCCAAATATTTCCGAGTCGTTAACAGTCACATAGAAATTCGTAGATGAGCTTTGAAACATCCTTTAATTTACAATGAAGGTTTACCTGCAATTGGAGCATTTTGACTGTGGTCCCTGTTTTAGTTAGCGAGCATAGTTACAGTGCCAAAATGTAGATCTCTGTCCACCAGACATTACGCTCCTTTGTATGAAGTGAGAATTGAAGTACTACACACCTTAACACCAGACATTTAAACAATCGATGGCTTGAGTTTAATACTTGTTGTGGATCGAGTATAGTTACCTTGCAACAAATTATTTGTTTCAATAATTTACAATTTATTCAAATTCGGTCAGCAGATTTGGCAACCGACATGGCGAAAAATCGAAGGGTTTGTTACACTGGATATATAAGTATTAAAAGATGATTTCATATGAGAAATCTTTAACAAAAACCTTGGATAACGACTAATGTAGATTTTAATATTATAATCACTTTAGCTATAAGATTTACTTGTAAATAGTTTATGACAAAAACATTGTTAACGCACATTTTAGGCTTACATAAATCGAATAATTCATTTAAACTTTCAACTACTAGTGTTGTTACAGAATCTCTAATTACAAGGTCGTATCTAACAAGTAATAAATGGTTTTATTTAACGGCTTTATAGTTTTAACAAGTAATAAATGGTTTTATTTAACGGCTTTATAGTTTTAACAAGTAATTAAGGGCTTTATTTAACGGCTTTATAGTTTTAACAAGTAACTAAGGGCTTTATTTAACGGCTTTATAGTTTTAACAAGTGATTAAAGGCTTTATTTAATGGCTGGCTTTGTAGTTTTAACAAGTAGTTAAGGGCTTTATTTAACTGCTTTATAGTTTTAACAAGTAATTAAGGGCTTTATAGTTTTAACAAGTAATTAAGGGCTTTATTTAACGGCTTTATAGTTTTAACAAG
>JBAIZL010000002.1:35183162-35195662 GCA_036971475.1 Prosapia bicincta
ATAACATTCGTCTTGAATAAGTTTGTAATCGCAGAATCTGGTGACATGTTGCGGTAGAATTTATGAAGAATATTGGCTCTATGTAGTAATATAAAGGGTAAGTTAAACTCGTAGGGAAAACACTGTTAAGCATTTTGTAACATTATTACAAATGATTAATTGGTACAACATGTAATTCCTTAATACGCTACACATAAATAGAATCGCTGGATATAAAGGTATTTGTCTGTTTTAATGAGTAATATTCTTTAGCCAGATATTTTGAGAGGAAATACTACATAGCGTTTTCAACGAACTTTGCCCCTACGGTGTCTTATTAAAACATGATACTTATGGCTAAAATAACAAGGTTTAATTTATTTGAAAAACTGAATTCTCCGCATCGAAAAAGGAAATTGTCCTCTAGTCACTAAAAATAAGTGTAACATTATTTAAGCTTATTTTTAAATAAATAAAACCTCTAAACCACAAATAACATTTTATTTAAACCTTATGTACATTTCGATTGCCCAGCAGTCATCTTCAGAGGTATTTAAAAAATACAATGAGTTGTAATTTTTAAATACCTCTGAAGATGATTGCTGGGCAATCGAAATGTACATAAGGTTTATATAAAATGTTATTTGTGGTTTAGAGGTTTTATTTATTTAAAAATAAACATTACGCCACAGTTGCTTCATATAGTTATTATTTAAGCTTGTAAAATTTGTATTTATAAATATACTTATGTATTGTAATTTTACAGAGAGTTGTTCTCACCTTTTCATCTTAGGGTACACTTTTCTCTAGGTTCCCGTTCTTAGGCTTCAGATTTCTCTCACACATGGATGAATTTTAATTGACCATTTGATTTCTATCGTTCACTTTACTGTCGTTCTCTGGGTGTCCATATCAGAACTTATTCATGGATTCTCTCTTCTAACACTTCTGGACATTCTCAACATAAGTGGGTTCCCTTTACCTTTTTTCTCTATCATGACGACTGAAAGGGATCACTATTAAGCTTCATTGTCTATATCCTATCAATTCTCAAAACTGGTTGATTTCATAAAGTCGTACTACTAAAAAATAATTTTGTTTTAATCCCTGTTTGTATTTTAATATCCTAATATAGATTTTAAGAAGTTCATATTTCTTGTTCTTCCTTGTTTGATATATTCTCTATTTCTCTTTCGCACCTTGAATTATAGTTGCTTTTCGTTTTTAAACATCTGTATTCTTCGCACGCTTTCATACTTTTTGTTAGTTTCTAATTCTAGATCTTTACTCGTCTCCGCTGTTTTGTTGCTTCTATGTTAATATTTTGCCAATTCTTCAATACTATTTCTGACCATATAGTCCAACAGATCAATTTTATTGAGTCAGTGCTACTTGGTCATTCAAAAAATATAAATTTATACGATATTTTTATGTAGGAAAATGAAAGTTTAATTATTAGGTTCTTGGTACACACTTTTATCTTAACATGTACTAAGTAGTATTATATATGGCGATGGCTAGTGCAGTATGGTTAGTGTTACTGATAATTTCGTTGAAACTTTATACCTACTCGGACTATAGAAGCTAAAACCGACACGTGAACTTCTACCGACTTAATAAAGGATTTGATTTCTGTTATTGTTGTGTCAAACCGATTTGGATATAGATGTTAATCGCATGTAAATTTATAATTTCTTTCTCCTATTAGTCAACACACTTGAGGATTTCGGAAACGCGTTTTAGTCAGTTGTAAAGGGAGTTAGACGGGATAGTGTCAAATCGAGAGTTATGTACTCATGTTCAGCTGTACCACATTAAAATACAATAAGGATTGTCATACACAGATCAATTCTTTCAGATCAATCTCTGCGAAGGTTCTTTCATGTTTCTCACTACAAAGCATTATTACTTTAGGAGGCGCGTCCTCAATGTGACCAGGGAACTTGTAGGCTGAAGAAAAATTAAATTTACTTTGTATTTTTTTTATCGACTTTATTCTGCACCATACTTGTATAAAATGCAGACACTTCTCTCAGCCGTAAACCCTCTACAATGGAATATTCACTCCCTGGATGACATATAATCACGTTAATCTAATGGAAAGCAAGCTTTAACGAGTGTACAGAGTAGGCCTACACTATGGACTATTAATATGATATTAAGCTACAAAATATATACCTTATGAAGATACCGAATATGTAATTGAGCTTCAGATTACGATATGGAGTTACAGATATCTCATGGAGTTAAAGATTACTGTATAGAGATAGAGATTACGTTATGGGGTTACAGATTACGTTATAAAGTTACAGATTACGTTATAGTGTTACAGACTACGTTAGAGAGCTAAAAATTACAATGTGGAGTTATAGATTACGTTATAAAGTTACAGATTACGTTATAGTGTTACAGACTACGTTAGAGAGCTAAAAATTACAATATGGAGTTATAGATTACGTTATAAAGATACAATTTACGTAATAGAGCTATATATTACGTTATTGAGTCAAAGATTATTTATATACATAAAGGTTAGATTATGAAGCAACAGATTACGTTATGGAGCTACAGAATACTTTATGGAGTTAAAGATTACTTTATAGAGATACACATTAAGCCACTGAGCTACAGATTACGTTACGGAGTTACAGATTACTTTACAGACTTACATATAGATTTATGGAGTTACAGATTGCGTTATAGAGATATATTTTACGTAATGGAGCAACAGATTACTTTATGATGTTGAAGATTAGGTTATGGAGTTACAGATTACGTTATGGGGTTACAGATTACGTTATAAAGTTACAGATTACGTTATAGTGTTACAGACTACGTTAGAGAGCTAAAAATTACAATATGGAGTTATAGATTACGTTATAAAGATACAGTTTACGTAATGGAGCTGTATATTACGTTATTGAGTCAAAGAATATTTATAGACATACAGATTAGATTATGAAGCAACAGATTACGTTATGGAGCTACAGAATACTTTATGGAGTTAAAGATTACTTTATAGAGATACACATTAAGCCACGGAGCTACAGATTACGTTACGGAGTTACAGATTACTTTACAGACTTACATATAGATTTATGGAGTTACAGATTACGTTATAGAGATATATTTTACGTAATGGAGCAACAGATTACTTTATGATGTTGAAGATTAGGTTATGGAGTTACAGATTACTTTATGGAGTTAAAGATACCTTTATAGAGATACTCATTACGCCATGGAGCTAAATATTACGTTGTATAGATACAGTTTACGTAATGACGCTAATGATTACGTTGTGGAGTTGATAGTTAATGCGTTATGGAGCTAGAGATTAAGCTATTAATACTTCATGGATTCGCAAAATTAATACCTTTTTGTTACATGTTACGTTATGAAGTTACAGATTACGTTATAGGGCTACGAATGAATACGTTATTGGGGGACAAAAAACGTTATTGACCTACAGATTACGTTATAAAGTTACAGTTTACGTTATAGAGTTACAGACTACGTTAGAGAGCTAAAAATTACAATATGGAGTTATAGATTACGTTATAAAGTTACAGATTACGTTATAGAGTTACAGACTACGTTAGAGAGCTAAAAATTACAATGTGGAGTTATAGATTACGTTATAAAGTTACAGATTACGTTATAGAGTTACAGACTACGTTAGAGAGCTAAAAATTACAATATGGAGTTATAGATTACGTTATGGCGCTACAGACTACATTTTCTCTCACCCCTTATACTTCTTTGTTTTATTCAATGCGTGTGCACTGTGTGTGTGTGTGTGTGTGTGTGTTTTTAACATTACAGCAGTAATACGTAATAGGTCAAAGTATAATAAACTTAAGGCATTTAACATTAGGAAATAAAACATTTAACATCGTGCATTGTTAAAAAGATGTTGAAAGATAGCAGCTGAAGTAATGTAGAAGATATAAAAACGGATGTTTCATAAAAGTAATATAATATATTATAACATATCCTATTGCAATAATAGTTACAATATTTCTATTTGGAATTATGAAAATTATATCAAATTAATACGCGGAACACACACACACACACACACACACACACACACACACACACAAACACACACACACACACACACACACACACACACACACACACACACACACACACACACACACACACACACACACACACTCACACACACACACACACACACACACACACACACACACACACACACACACACACACACACATACATACACACACCTACACAAACAATATCTTCGTACACACAGTGAAAATAAAACGTTTGATAAGGATGGTTAAATTATTATTAAATATTCATGAATAGGAAACTTAATACTACATCATTAAAAATCAAGAAAACTTCAAGGATAATTTTAATAACATGTATCTAGTATAAGTGATACATCTTAATAATAATATGATATACATAGTCTACATCAACAATCCAGGAATAAACGAAATATAAATAATCAATTTAATGACATTACCGACTTTACAACAATTGATGTCCCCTTCTCTCTATCTATCTATCTACGAGTATCTATCTTCCTGTAGATGAAATTTAATGAAACATTTGATTATTTATGTTTCTATATTGCTTCATAATTATTTTAAAGTAATTAGGTAATAGGGTTTATTAAATTACTGTAAAATAAACTTTCAAATAAATACGAAAACGAAATTAAGCATTTGTGGGTCACTGGTTAATGCAATACGTACCCTGGAAAAGACCCACCTTAAGATCTTACCCTGCTTAAGATTATCCAACACCCGTCCTTGGCTGTTGGGCCAACAAACTCCACGCTGCCTTTCAGTACAGAATTGCCCGTCCCTCTACTGTGTCCCTACTCTTCCTCCTCTAGGGCCCCAGAGACAGCCTGGTGGGCAGATGTTCCCTCTCCATTGTTGCACAAAGAGCATACCAGGTAATCGCGAGTCCGATTCTCTGCAAATGGCTCTGTAGATAGTCTTGTTCTGTTTTCAACCTGGAGGTAGAGACGATGACACTTACTGGTAGAGTGCTGGGGATGGCACTTGCAGTATGCGACTCCTATCTACTACTTTGGGGTACAAGGTAGTTCACTTTACGTGGTGTACGCTGGGTAAAGCAAGATGAACTCCAGCGCTTCAACCAAGCTGTTCAATGTGAACTAAACTGTACCACAATTGGAGGTAGAATTGTGAGGGAAATCAATATTATATAAGAAATAGCACCATCTAACAAACAACAATTAATTTTCTCACATGAGTTTCAAAGACAAAGAAGTTGAGTATAGCTACACAAAGTTTAAAATAGAACTATTTACTTGGAATATACTGTGGTTAAATAACAATAAATAATACTCACAAATCTCTAACCAAAAATATTTTTATTTTTACCTGATGTATATTTCGGTTATCGAGGAACCATCCTCAAAGGCACAACTACAAACAGTCTCTGAAGGCAACTACAAATATTACCAAAATGTACATCAGGTTAATATGTTTTAAAAATATGGCTAGAGAGTTTTGAGTGTTATTTATTATAACTATTTAGCTCAGTTATAGTTTTGAATATGAATAGTTATACTCCCTAATGATGAGTTTGTTATCAAACAAGTAGGAGGAACTAAATTGTTTACGAGTTGGTGTTCCTAATTCTTTAATTTTGAACATAATTTCTTACAAATAATTCAGTTTTAGCTTTGTAGTCTATAAATACCATCATTCATAGAAGGACCTCAACACCCAGTCTTACAAACTACAGTCATAAAGAAAAGTACATCGAGATTAAACACACTCACACATAAATTAATCTGGAAATATTAGTTTGAGCATGATTTCTTTTTGTAAAATGTGTTTCGGTTTACTCTGGGTTTATTTTATGGAACGATAAATAAAATCCGAGATGCGAAGTAAGGACAGGATGTGTAACATTTTATTGGTGTTAAGCCAGCTCCGATCTCTATCACGCGTCTCTCCTTTTCATAATATATTTTGGCTCCGCTCGTACGGCCGGTTCGTAAATCATCGTGCTTCGTTATTAGTTTGTTTCTTTTATCTTCTACTTTTATATTCCAATTAATACCTTAAACACGCATAAAATGAAAGTGCGAAATCTAATTAGCTTGATTATGTAAAGCGTGTATAATCTGTTTTAGATTTAAAACAAGGTTTCAAATTTGTTACCGCTCCGCTGTGTCACGGACCTTAGCGGCACACCTATTATTACGCGTGTTAATTGCCTTATAAATAAAACATTCAATCAGCTTGCCATCTACTTTAACTAGATTTTTTTATAAATGCATTATAGTTGAGCGATTCCGTTCTATCAAATAATATAATTTTTCAGAGTAAGTAGTCACAATATTAAAAAAAATAAATCATTGTTGTTGAATTTGCTATTTATGGAAGAGCTCAAGACGTCTAGGATGATTACAGAATTTTAAAACATTTTTTTTTGGAGATCCTCTGTATTAAATGGTTAAAAATAGGAACAGTTAAAATACACGGCAATTATTAAGAAATCACAGGCAGTCGTAGGATTGATCGACAGAAATGACTATTTCTAATGTTTTCGACCGAACTAGGCAATCACCATGAGTTTCTAATTTCGCTTTGTGCGTTTGGAAACTGTTTGTCTCAGTAAATTTAAAAATGTAATGTATTATAAACACAGTATGGGTTTTCATAAAATAAAAAATTCACAAATTCTGACCACAAATTCGACAATTTTTATTTTAACCTTATGTACATTTCTCAAGAGTCATTTGTAAAATACCTCTGAAGATGATTACTTTGTAATCGAAATGTACATAAGGTTAAAATAAAAATTGTTGAATTTGTGGTAAGAGGTTGTTTTTATTTAATATAAACATTTACGCCACAGTTGCTTCAAGTTGTTAACAGTATGAGTTTGTACAAGTCGTACGATTACTGTCAACATAAAAGCTTCGTTAGAGACGACACGAACAACAAACCGTATGAATAAAAACAGGTTTACAGAAGACAATACTTCGAACAGTGTATTTAATAAAGATTTTATTAAAATCTATATAATGTTGTTAATAATTCTCACTTATTTACTATCTAACTCCTTGGTAGTTCAACCATTTGGCACCGTGCTGTCCAGTAGAGATGGACTTCTGTAATCCTGGGTCCGGTCCAGGGCTATGCAATTCTGAAAGTGTTAGGCATTCATAACTTCGCGACTACACAGCAGACATTCTGTGGTAGGTAATAATAAAAGAATGTAGTTAATATAAAACTTTTATTATATGTTGCCAAACTCACTGAAAAAAATTGAATATTTAACGAATTAACTGAAATCTGTTCTTAAAAAGTGTCAGACGTTTGCACTTAAAAAACTGAAACACATAACTCAGTACCTTTGCATTGAATAAATTGTAAAAAGATTTATTGGAATATAAATTATTATATTTACTAGGCGATAGAAAATATCGAATAGTAACACTTCAAACTAATAATGAAAAATAAATAAATAAACATAACCTAAGTGTTAAAACAGCTGTTCTACAACATAACCTACAACATAAAATCAGCTGTTGCATGAAATCATGTTATCAGTTGATTTACAATGAATTCTTTTTAAAGAAATATGTGATAGAGTGCCTCGTGAGTGTCACGGCAATCTGAAAACTTTCTCCGTGTAAAACATACACAGTCAAGCCTTGCAATCATTTCAATAAAAAATAGCTACAGATTAAAATATTTTGGTTATACATTTTAACTCTGGGATGCTAGTGCGAAAATGTAAGGCTTCTCATATGCTAAAAGTTGAGAATTGCTTTTATAATAAAATCCCTTAGGTACAAGAACAGTTATAAACGTTTATGAACATTTATCATATTCAGAAGGCAAGCGCGATTAGGTTACATTATGGTGATGCTATATGTTAGATAAATGTGAGTTAATATTTTTAGACGTTTTTTTGCTCTTTCATACCATAAATAACGCTATTGAGCTCTGTATTTATTACTGTACAGACTTATTGCTGTACTGTTACCATTTACCATTCGACATTCGTACATGTAGAAGGACCGCAAAATACGAGATGTATGATTTGGGAGCTCTTACTATTTATTTACCTATATTATAATAGGTTCTGAAAATCAAAATTACTAAAAAATATATAAATTTAAGGTTTCAGCCAAAAACAGCAAATTTTTCTTATATGTGATGTATACAAGTATTTGTCCTACAATATGTTTAAACAAATAGGAAAACGTTATGTTGCGAGATATAATTTTTTTTATTACGATTTAGCTCTTCCTACTGTCATATTTTTTAAAATATCATAACTCGATTTACTTTCGATATTCCGTTGTTTTTAACAGGTTTCCTCATATGTTCCAAGTTTATGTTAAAAACAGACGTATCTGTACTTAACCCGCTGTTCTCTGTTCTAGAGTCATTTCAAAACACTAAATATACGTAAACTTTCTAGGACACACACACACACACACACACACACACTCAAACACACACACACACACACACACACACACACACACACACTCACACACACACACACACACACACACACACACACACACACACACACACACACACACACACACACACACACACACACACACACACACACACACACACACACACACACACACACACACACACACACACACACACACACACACACACACACACACACACACACACACACACACACACACACACACACACACACACACACACACACACACACACACACACACACACACACACACACACACACACACACACACACACACACACACACACACACACACACACACACACACACACACACACACACACACACACACACTCAAACACACACACACACACACACACACACACACACACACACACACTCACACACACACACACACACACACACACACACACACACACACACACACACACACACACACACACACACACACACACACACACACACACACACACACACACACACACACACACACACACACACACACACACACACACACACACACACACACACACACACACACACACACACACACACACACACACACACACACACACACACACACACACACACACACACACACACACACACACACACACACACACACACACACACACACACACACACACACACACACACACACACACACACACACACACACACACACACACACACACACACACACACATACACACACACACACACACACACACACACGCGCGCGCGTTATATATTTCACTTAAAACTCTGTAAAGTATATTTTTACTATATAATTATACATTTAATACACTTTCAAAATCACTACTAAAGTTTAACTAATGGTCTCTTTACTGAGAAATTAACTATGCAGCTCTGCGAACTTAATACCCTAAACCTCTCCTTATCCTGTACAAGGAGTTTTATGCTCCTACCTTAATGCTAGATTGATTCAAAAGTCTTTCTGCATAGTCCTTTCGCCTTAAAACTACAAAAAATCAGTGCATCGAATGAATGTGTAAAACAATTATTACTTTTTGTTTGCTAAAGAGGAATAGTTATTAAACACTAGAATTTTAACATAATACCAAATTGTTAGCAGTATTCTTCAAGTTGATGTGAATGACTAAAAACATTTATAATTATGAAAGTATTTTTAAAAGCAAACAAATGTTGGCACCATTGCTGGAAGCGATCAGGTGGCTCGCTCGACTGCTAAAAACATTTGCCCAAATGTCACATCCAGTTTTCTGGATAATAGCCCGCTCATGCTCGCGATATTTACATATTATTAACATATTTATTTCAAGTCGTTAATCATTCCAAGTTCTTTATTTATTGTTTTCTTCATATTAGCTTTGTTTCGTAGTTATTCTTTCTCACGAGAAAATAAATTGGACGTTTAACGATTGCTTGCAGTGTATTAGGCTTTAGATGACTCCCTGCGACATGTTAAGACATTTTTAGGTTCACATAAATATTTAAAAATATAAACGGTTTATAAATTCATGAAAATTAATGTCTTAAAGTGTAAAAGCTATGACAGTCTTACGTAAGACTGTGATTTAGGGTACTAGGGAATGATGTATGTGTTTATATTCCAATAAGAAAATAACGTAAATGTTAAACTAATGAAGAACCCCGCGGTGGGAAATAAGGGCTGTTTGCATAAAATAATAAACGCAATGTAACTACAAATGTACTTGTAAACAAAGTCTCAGAGATATTTCAAGTGATTATTACACTTTTCATATTAACTGAAATCACGTGAAATCATTTTGTACCATAGCTTCAATTTTAACAGGAATTTTGAACGATTTTTTTGCACGTTGATTTTTGTTCCTCTCATTGACAAAACTGAGTCTAACGTTTGAAAAGTAGAGAACCACGTCTCTCGAAAATCATAAAACGAATATCATGTAAGATTCTTATTTACGATCAGTAGAGGCTAATTCGTACATAAAAACATAATTATGCAAAGGTAAACCTCGATTTGTCACAGCAGTTTGTGTTCGGATTTCAAAGATATTCCGCCATATATAGGAATTGAGTGTACCGGGCACGCTAGTACTCCTCGACCTATCACAACTACTTGCGTACTGCGTACACAGGTATTCCTACATATATAGGAACTGAGTGTACCGAGTACGCTAGTACTCCTCGACCTATCACAACTACTTGCGTACTGCGTACACAGGTATTCCTACATATATAGGAACTGAGTGTACCGGGCACGCTAGTACTCCTCGACCTATCACAACTACTTGCGTACTGCGTACACAGGTATTCCTACATATATAGGAACTGAGTGTACCGAGTACGCTAGTACTTCTCGACCTATCACAACTACCTGCGTACTGCGTACACAGGTATTCCTACATATATAGGAACTGAGTGTACCGGGTACGCTAGTACTCCTCGACCTATCACAACTACCTGCGTACTGCGTACACAGGTATTCCTACATATATAGGAACTGAGTGTACCGAGTACGCTAGTACTTCTCGACCTATCACAACTACCTGCGTACTGCGTACACAGGTATTCCTACATATATAGGAACTGAGTGAACCGGGTACGCTAGTACTCCTCGACCTATCACAACTACCTGCGTACTGCGTACACAGGTATTCCTACATATATAGGAACTGAGTGTACCGAGTACGCTAGTACTTCTCGACCTATCACAACTACCTGCGTACTGCGTACACAGGTATTCCTACATATATAGGAACTGAGTGAACCGGGTACGCTAGTACTCCTCGACCTATCACAACTACCTGCGTACTGCGTACACAGGTATTCCTACATATATAGGAACTGAGTGAACCGGGTACGCTAGTACTCGCAGAATATGCAGGTATTCCTACATATATAGGAACTGTGTGTACCAGATACACTGGTACTCCTCGTCCCATCAGAATTATCTGGGTACACGGATATTCTTACATTTTATTTAAATGTATATACTGAGTAAACATGTATTCTTCCACCTTTCAAATCTGTGTAGTGTGGTTCTATTATCTGTCTACTCTACACATTATGTCCTCAACCTTCTTCATCTGTAAGAACTAATTGTGTACTGAGTACACAAGTATTCCTACATATATAGGAACTGTGTGTACCGGGTACACTGGTACTCCTCGACCTATCACAAGTACCTGCGTTTTGAGTACACAGTTAGTCTTCCAAATATTTTTACTACTTATTTACTGTACACAGTATGTCCTCTATTTACTTTATGTATCAGAACTAACTGTATACAGAGTGCACAATTAGTCTTCCATATATTTGTACTATTTATGTGCTGCACCCAAGTCCTCCATTTACTTTATATATCAGAACTACCTGTATACAGAGTGCACAATTATACCTCCATACATTTGTACTACTTATGTGCTGCACCCAAGTCCTCTATTTACTTTATGTATCAGAACTACCTGTATACAGAGTGCACAATTATACCTTAATACATTTGTACTACTTATGTGCTGCACCCAAGTCCTCTATTTACTCTATCTATTAGATCTATCTGTTCACTGAGTAAACAATTATTCCTCTGTATATTTGTACTACTTATTTAATGTACAGACTATATCTTCTATTGACTTTATGTATCAGAACTACCTGTATATTGAGTATACAATTAGTGGTCCATATATGTGTACTACTTATGCACTGTTTTGCACGCAAGTCCTCTATTTACTTTATCTATCAAAAATAACGGTACGCTGAGTACACAATTAATCCTACATATATTTGTACTACGTATTTACTGAATCAGTATATGTTCTATTTACTTTATGTATTAGATTTATCTGTATTCTGAGTACACAATTATATCTCCATATATTAATACTACCGAATTACTATACAGAGTATGTCCTCTATTTACTTTATCTATCAGAAATATCTGTATACTGAGTACACAATTATATCTCCATATATTAATACTACCGAATTACTATACAGAGTATGTCCTCTATTTACTTTATCTATCAGAACTATCTGTATACTGA
>JBAIZL010000002.1:35200662-35208162 GCA_036971475.1 Prosapia bicincta
GATTATGTTGGTATCTCACTTAAGAATCTCCGTTTTTATGCACGTGGTGCTGTATGTGCCATTCTCTACGATTAAAAGATAGAATAACTTAAAAATATTTTGCCAAATGATAATCCACACCATAAGCGAAACATAATGTATAACATTTCGAACTCAATTGGAATATGACCCGATCGTAGATAATTTCTAGATTAGGTTTAAGTAACTAAGCCTGTTTCTATTTGTGTATCTATATCGTGTTAATCCATTGAAAGGGTTCGTATATTTATTGAAGACTGGAGTTTGTTTGCCCAGTGTAAAATTTATTGCATTCTGTTCAGTTTGTATTCACTTATACCGTGTGCTGTTAGTTTTTATTTTCGTTTAAATTTTAGTTTTAAATGTTGTCTTGTACCCTTTTCTGATTTTTATCGGTGTCGTTATTTGATGTCTTGTTTATCCATGTGAATGTATGCAATTTATTTGTTTCCTGTGTTATAATGTTTGGTGCGTGTGTTTTTGTTTTGTCTTATGCTATCTGTTAGTGTGATACTGTAACCACTTCTGGGTCTAGGTATTGTATTGTATTATACACATTGTTACATCGTTAGTCATCGGACATTTTAGATGAAGCCGGCGGTTTAATTTTGAATTTATACGCGTGTCGTTGGTTTTCTGTACATTTTGAAGCTATGTGTTTTGATACAAGCCTTTGCTTCTGGCGCAGTCAGATAGGTTTAATTCACGTTATGTGTTGTGGAGTTTTGGGTGTATTTTATTCAAGTGAACAGAGGCCACATAGAATCAATATTTTGACATAGAAACAAAATGTCATAGTAAAACATTATAAAAATGACAGACGCACTGACACTACAACAACACTGATAATAGGCTTTTGCTTGATGTCTGTTAATTTTCACCCTCAATAATAATTGCACTCTCAATCAAATTGAAGACCTTATCCTTTACAAAATAACACCCAATTTTATAAAGTTCCAATATTTTTTTCTCAAATAACCAAATCACAGTGTTTTGTTATATATCTTCCAAATACTGTAAGTAGGTCCTACTACTTATTTTACACAGATATAGGAAGTAAAATAGGTATAATTTTATTTGATAACTAACTAAATAAAATAACTTTGTCCCAGTTATATTGAAAAGCTTACATGAAACAATAAACATATTGTTATAGTAAACAATAGTTATCTTTATAACTAAACAATAATTATACTAAAACAATAGCACAGTTTTAACTATTGGTAGAAGTATACAATAACTATACAATTGTGTGCTATAATTTTACACAATTTATAGCTTAAAATTGTGTAACTTATCCAATTCCCGGCTAGCTGTCCTGAGCAAACGGGCGGGTCCACAGGTGGCGGATAGTGGAACGGCCTACAGATATGTAGGTTACTTGTGAATAAGGATTCCGGAAGGTTTCTGAATAAGCAGGCCCGGACCAAGGCAATGGTTCAAAGGTGAGGAATTATCCCTCCTCGTCAGTCAACCGGTTGGGTGTGGTAGAAATAACTGCTCTTTCCGGGGACTGGGGTAGTTGGGAATTAAGTCCTCACAATGCTACTCTCACCTCCCAGGTGAACCAAGGGCAATGCGGCAGTGAAGTATGGGCGGGAAACTACCCTAACGACACAGTTGTAACAAAAGAGAGTAAAGCAGGCTGTTCGCTCCAAGAGCAACAGTGAATAATGGGGTAGGCTTCAAGGTCAGTGACTGAATACCCAATCCAAGGTGGAAGGCATCGTGCCGATGGATGAATGGCTGCAGGGTATAAAATGCAGTCGCACACGATCCCCTTGAGGAACCGGACAAAACCTCATTGTATGTTGTCTTGCCAGGGCAGTGGGGGCTCTGCTCTGGTCGACCGTTATTTCCCCCATACTCGTGGGAAGTTAATGGACCAAAATAGTAAAAAAATTGATTTTGAGACTGCACAGACAGCGGGAGCCAATGAGACGGCAAACCGTGAGTCTGTAGCAGATGTGTCAACGGCAACCATCACTGGGGGTGCGGGGGCGGCTTTCAAGCTGCCAACTGCAGAAACCAGTGAAATGGCTGTAGAGTTGAGCGCGCTTTCTTTACGGAGAAAGCGTATGAGTGGAGCGGCCAAAAGGCGGCTCCGAAGAGAACAGGCGAGAGCAGCGGGAGGGCCAATAATCCTGACAAAACGAAGGGGAGGCCAAAACCGAGCCGAGCTTGTCAAAGTCCAGGGCTTGGATGTTGTGAGGAGGGAGGTGCAACAGGGAAGCAATCAACCAAGAGCACCAAACCCCAGCACGCCCAAAAGGCCTAGGAGTTCGACGTCCAATACCTCTCCAATGGAGGGAGGAAAGAAGAAAGTGAAGCTGGGACAAGGGGGGGGGATGCTGCAGTGTCTTCGGGCACATACGGCGATACCCTTCGGCAAAAGCTAGCCATTGTCCCAGTCAGTTATCCAGAGAGACAACTCTCGGAAGAGATGGCGTTAGAGCTGGGAGAGCTGTTCTTCTCAGAACTGCTGTCCGCTGAGACGGAGAGTGGGGATAGAGGGTTCAGGACAGCATACTTAGAGAGGGGGGCTCTAAATGTCGTATGCTCCTCACAGGAGAGCTTGGAGTGGGTCCTTCGGGTCCTGTCAAGCTTCACCTTGAGTGAGGGGTAAAGTTGAGGGCAGGGCCCCCTAAGGAGATCTTTTGCATTGCAAAAGTTTCAATGTGGGTGCCCAAACCCTACAATGACAAGGAGCCGGAAGAGATTCTGAAGGTGGTCAAAACCCAGAACCCTGGGATAGTTCAGGATACTTGGAAGGTGATTGTTAGGAAAAGGGAAGATGCAGGTCTTACCCTTATCCTGTATAGGGGAGAGGGCTCCCTCAGGGCACTGCGGAACAACAACCTGAGGGTGAATGTGGGGCTGAGACAGGCCACGTTCAAGGTGCTCTCTAGTCTTGGGGCTGCTTTGCGGACCCAGGCAACTGCTAAGTAAGCAGAACGATGATCAAGTTCCTCCAAGTGAACCTACAGCATAGCAGGGCGGCTAGTGCTGTCGTGTGTAGGATGCTGGACAGGGGAGAGGTGGACTTGGTTCTCATCCAAGAGCCATGGATTTCTGGAGGACGAATATGCGGGCTGGCGACATCTGGAGGTAAGTTGTTGTATGATAAGAACTCCGGTGTTCCCAGGACGTGTATCCTGGTCAGGAGGGGGTTGAGTGCTTTTGTACCAACGGACTTCTGCTGCAGGGATTTGATAGATCGTGGGGAAGTACAGGTATCAACACTAGAGGTGAGTAACGTTTAGCTTATCTTAGCTCTAATTATTTACTAGTCTTAAATCAGGGGGAAGAGCCGACGTTTATCACTAGGACAGGAGGTTCTGAACATTACGGTGGCATCGAACCAGATGGCTAGGTATGTAATAAATAGGCATGTGTCGGATGAACCATCTTCTTCTGACCACAGACATAATAGGTATGATATATCCCTCAATCCAACCATGCTTCGGCCCACCAGGGATCCAAGAAGAACAGACTGGGACTCCTACAGGAGGGACCTGGGTGTTCGGATTGAGGAGGCTGGATTGGAGTATGGTGGGAGGAGAGAGCTAGAAGACTCTGCCACATTGGTTGGCGAGGCTATAGTAGAATCCTTTACTGATAACTGCCCTCTCAGTGAGGGGAGAAAAGTAGGGGATCCGTCATGGTGGAATAAGAAGCTAGCCAAACTTCGGAAGACCACCAGGAGACTCTTTAATAGAGCAAAAAAGAATGGGGAGTGGGACCAGTATAGGAAAACACTAACCGAATACAACAGGGCAATTAGAGAAGCACGCAGGAAGTCCTGGAAGAAATTTTGTCAAGAGATTGACAAAACTCGGGAAGGGGCACGACTGCATAAAGTGCTCTCTAAGGACCCAGTTAACCCGGTGGGGATGCTAAGAACCCCACTGGGAAATATAACTAAAACTGCAGGGGAAACTGTGGAAGAATTAATCAGAACACATTTCCCTTGCAGTACTCTGAGGAAACTTGGGGGACCAGACACAGAACCAGTTGCCAAACCCTCCACAAGTCGTGGTAAGAGGGAGGACTGGGAAGTGGCAAGGAGGATAGTAACTCCTTAAAGGGTAAGATGGACTATAGGCATATTTAAACCCACAAATCTCCAGGTCTAGTTGGGATCTATCCTGTGCTGCTGCAGCAGGGAATGGATATGCTGGTGCTGGTACTTACTAAATTATACAGGCTAAGCATTGCTCTAGGGCATGTGCCGGCAGCCTGGAAATCTAGTAAGGTAGTCTTTATACCTAAGCCCACCGGTAACCAATCGGAAGGGAAAGGATACAGAACTATTACACTCATGTCCTTTGTTCTTAAGGGACTTGAAAAACTGGTTGATAGGCATATTAGGGGGAGTGCTTTGGCCATAAAACCACTGCATTGGAACCAGTATGCTTATCAACCGGGGAAATCCTGCGAGGGAGCTCTCCATCAAGTGGTTGGTAGGATTGAGCAAATGATCGCCAAGAAAGGTTGTGCCATAGGTGCCTTCCTCGACATTGAAGGGGCTTTCAATAACCCCTCAGTGGAGACGATGATAAATGGTGCAAGACGTCATGGAGTGGATGCGACCACTTGTGGCTGGATAGGTTCCATGTTAACAAGCAGTAGCATTTCTGTAGAGGTGGCAGGGGAGGTTAGAAGGGCGGAGACAAGTCTGGGCTGTGCACAGGGGGGGGGGGGGTAGGTTCTCTCTCCTCTGTTGTGGTGCCTAGCGGTTGACAACCTTATAGAACTCCTGAATGATCTGGGGTACTTGTGTCTGGGATATGCGGACGACATAGTTGTTCTGATCCTAGGCAGATTCCCTGATACAGTCCTTGAGGTAATCAGAAAACCACTACGACTGATTGAAGAGTGGTGATTTAAGGAGAACCTTAGGGTAAATCCGAAAAAGACTGCTCTTATTAACTTCACCAGACAGCGAAAAGATCTGACGACCAGGATGCCTCGCTTGTTTGGTGAATACCTTGAGTTTGTGGGGGAGGTGAAGTACCTGGGAGTTACTCTGGACAGGAAACTCACCTGGAACCCACATCTTGAGAGGACAGTTAACAGGGCCAAAAGGGCACTGATGACAGTGAGAAGAATGGAGTGTAAGAAATGGGGACTGAAGCCATCAATGATGCATTGGATGTATCTGAGGGTGATAAGACCTATGATTACCTACGGAGCTCTGGTGTGGTGGACAAAGGCCAACCAGGCACAGACAAGAGCTCAACTGAACTCTATCCAGAGATTGGCTTGTCTGTGCACACTGGGAGCGATGTCAACTACACCTGGTGCAGCAATGGAAGAAATGCTTAACCTCCCCCTCCCCTTGAGCTTGTCCTTAGGGGAGAGGCGAGGCTGGCGGCATGGAGGTTGCGCAACTCGAACAACTGGGCTAACCTCCCAGATGTTTCGGGAGATATGAGTATCGAGTGCGTGGTCAAAGAACCCATCTTGGAAATGGGCAGCGACCACATTACTCGAACGTTTGCACCTGACCAGGCCCCCCAAACTATGATGGAATGGTCAGGGACAGTAACATCGGGAGCACAGATGGCTCCAAGATGGACTTCGGCACTGGAGCGGGGGTGTATTGTAAAAACCCAAGGGTAAAACTAGTTTTTTCCTTGGGGAGGCATACCTCTGTCTTTCAGGCCGAAATATATGCTATAAATGCCTGTCTGGGAGAGATAGCGAGAAGGGGAACACACGGGACCCGGATTGCTATTTTATCCGACAGTCAGGTAGCAATTAAGGCACTAAACGGACATGTGGTCACCTCGGCCATAGTCAGGGAGTGCCTAAATAACCTACAAGCCCTGTCAAGGTACAATCAAATCAAGATAGTTTGGGTGCCAGGGCATAGGGGAATATTTGGAAACAAAGCCGCAGATGCGCTGGCCAGAGAGGGGTCTTCGACTCCCCTGATTGGACCGGAGCCGGCGGTAGGTATTTCCAAATCCATGGTCAAGATTGCAGTGCTAAGGTGGATGGCTGAAAGACACTGTGAGCACTGGATCAGGGCTGAAGGAATGAGACACAGTAAGCTAACCCTTAGGAAACCTTCCTTGAGGCTGCAGAAGAGTCTCATCTATCTGTCTAGGCAGGAATTGAGGATAGCCACAGGTCTACTCACGGGACACTGTGGACTAAGGAAACATCTGCATAAAATGGGTATCTGCAAAGATGAACCCGTGTGCAGATTATGCGGTCAAGAACTGGAGACTGCCACACACATCATTTATAGATGTGAAGCACTTGCCGAGAGGCGCTTCAACCTCTTTGGTGATAGTACAGCTCTGGTGGATGCTGAAGGTAAAACACTAGTCAGGAAACTCCTAAACCTGGTAAGAGGGAAGGGGCTCTTTGACTAGATCAGGGAGGTAAGTACAATATACCTTAAGGTAGCAGTGCTTCGGGCAGTTTAAACCCGCTCCCAAGTTAAAAGACAAAAAAAACCTATCCAATTAACGACTATCTGGATACACCTGGTTGTTAATTACGATCCAGATGTAATGAGACTACCTGGATTAGTTCTTATTACATCTTATCCCTAGTAATACTGAAACTAGTTTTATTGTCGAATAGTGACCTCTGGTATACTTTGTATAAATAGACGCTACAAGAAAACTGAAACTTGATGAATTGCTTAAGGCCATTTTATGATGCAAAGTCTTCGAAAGAATCGCCGAAGCGAAGTGTAACTCTAACAGAGGGCGCAATGATACGGCGATCGTGAATAGCTCGTTACACGTTGTCTTAGATTTCTTCGTAGCAGTTTTTGAAAATATAGTTCGCTATCATACTCAATAAGCAAACACAAACTATACACTACTGAAAGTAAAACTTTATGCAGTTTCAGCAGCCACGGGTCGTCCCAAGTGTTTGAATCCGTATTATACGAGTATTTACATATATATTGGCTCTTGCAATCAAACCACCTTATAATCTGCCATTATTATTTAAACAGGGAAAATAAACAATTAATTTATTTCCTATTACTAAATGTATTACAATTGATATAAGGTTTTTAATGTACATTATGTATTTGAAAGTGTAGCCAGTAATTGAGGGGGGGGGTGGTGGTTTTTTAAATATTCAAAATTAGGGATGGGCCGATTCGTAAAATTTTTGGTTCCAAATCTCGTTCTGATTCTAAATTTTTCTTCTATTCTCGATTCTTTAGCCGATTTTCGATTCCCGTTAAGTTGTATATGCTTACATGGTATTCTCTAATAATTAATTTAGTTAACATCTCAGTCATATGGTGCAGCATTTTAAAAGTTCTGTTTTAATGCAATAGGCTACAAAAACGTTCAACCTTCATTTATAAGTAGGACTTTCTGAAAGCATGACAAAAATATCGGACAGAATTATTGATTTATTTAAAATTACAAATGTAAAATTCATTTCTTAATTACAATATCCTTCAGTTATAGAAAATTCGTTTGTTCAACTGGAACAATTGGA
>JBAIZL010000002.1:35213162-35218162 GCA_036971475.1 Prosapia bicincta
CGAAAGTTAATATTTAAGGAAGTTGTTCGAAACTGTTTCTGTAACCATATGTGTAAATAATTATGTTAATGAGTGTATACAATTTCCGTTGCCAGTGTGCAAGTTGCCCACACCTCCGAACAGCCAATTTGGTATAAATCAGGTTCTGAACCGGGCTGTCACGAGACAGAGTCCCGTTTGTGTGTTATACTCAGGTACAGTCGGATCTGACAAAACTGTCACTATTAAAATATTAATTTCTGAAATGCAATTAAATTATAGTTTATAACTCTATAAATCATCCCGAATATGAGCGAGTGTTTGTTCTAATAACTCGTCGTGTGTTAATGAAGGTTCGATAAGGCAGGTATCCAGCCTCTCGGCAATTACTTATACAATGTAAACTCTAGAAACGTGAAACCAAACAAATAACATGTTCCGTGGAGGAAAATAGGTTTTAAGGGGCAAATGTGGCGGTGGGTTTTCATAAAAAAAAAGATTTGGGGCAATTAAAAAGGAAGATATTTTTAAAATGATTTAAAAATTTAACCGCTTCAGTAACATAAATATTTTTTAATTTAAATAAATAAAACCTCTCAATCATAAAAACATTTTATTTAAATTATAATATTATTTTAATAATTTCTCCTGAATATGATTGCTTTGGAATCGAAATGCACACAGGCCCTAAGGATTCAAATAAAAAGTTTTTGTTGTTAAGAGGTTTTATTCATTTAAAATAAAATATTACACAACATTTGTTCAAACGTCTTATAAATATTTTCTGTAATAGAATGAATCCATTTATGTAAAAATACACTTTTTAATATAATTATATTTAATTGAACCTCCTCCTTTTGCATTTTCCAGTGATGACAGTTATTAACTAATGTAGTAATTCTAAATACAGTTCTAAAAAATAATTAAAATAGGTATTAAAAACCACAATGACATGTGTTTACTACAATTTACCTCTGTTCTTATAAAACGTGTTTCCAATTAAAACAAAAATAATATTTGAATTTGTGTGAACATTTGTTTACGAATATGACCATACTAATTCTTTTAATCCTTCTAATTTTATATGAACATCCAATTTCCTTTCTCTATTGGGCCAATAGTGTCCAATATAGTCTAGATATTCTTTTAATAATTGGCAAACTTACAAGATGTAATTTCTTGAAACGTGTTGCCACCGAGGTGCTTGCGAGGATTCAAAGGTTATGCTGGTAAACGTACAAATTGAATTACAGTAAACAAGGACGTGTTCAGGGATTTATGATCAAGACGTCACCAGTTTTTTCTATTCAAAACATCAAAAGATTTATAAAAAACATCTATTTTGAAATGTTTCTTTACAGACATATAAATTGTCAACCTAAATAAACGTGCAATTAAAAAAACTACAATTTTGATACAAAATAAAAATTGCCGCATAAGTTTACTTTTTTTCGTGAAAACTAAATGTGAGATTCCTATGAATTTTTGAATACCTAGTAATTCTGTGTCTATACACAACTAATAGAGTCTGTATTTACAACTAATCACTAGTTGCAGATTTAGTCATCATTATCAGTCCGATAATATTTTACAGTTCAATATTTAGAATCAGATTTTTTTAAAATCATTCCCGTTAAATAACCGGTGTTGAATATTTTATTCGTTGCTTAAGTAGAACAAATATGACATGGTAGTCTATACATGAGGGAGGGCCATTAAGGTAGCTAATAAAACACTAGGAATGGGTTTAAATAGATAACATATTTTATTAATTTGATAATGACAAAGAGTTAAAAGTATTGAATTATTGCTAAAACAAACAAGGTATAAACTTATTGATATCACTTGGCAAAAAATCAACTCTTACTGACATTTCTCAGCAGACGCCTTTCACACTAGGTTAGTATATTGTTCAATGCTGTAAGTTACGGACACGCCCTGCTGAAAAGTATTAGTAAGTAGTCGATTTTAGTATATGTTTCAAAGCTTCAACATGAACAACACAAAATTGCAAGTATCAAGCTTTGTGTTGCGCAATCTAAACAAGTAACAGTTGAAGAAATTTCAGGGGACACGAGACTACCAGTTACTCCTAACTCCAACCAATCGAGGCTTCTTTTAACGAAAATACTTTCAGCGGCCGTTAGTAATCTGAGAAGCACTGGATTCAGTCGGAACTTGTACGGGACAAACTTTCACTGCGAGGTTCCTCAATTTGGCACCCATCTTACACCTCCTCACTATAACTAAGACTACCTTTGTATCACGTAAACACAGTATGGCACTTATATAACAAAAGGAAACGGGTTATCATATTACATAACTATTGAATTAAAATAAACACCGTCAAATTTAATATTCTGAGACACAAATTATCTATATTTTATAAGATTCCCAATTATTATGAGAATTTTCTAATTTTTTAATTCTTGTGTGTTCCCTTTATATTTTCATCTACTAATGCCGACTCTGTAATTATTTAACAGTAAAATTCACAAAATTGTTTTTTTAGAACTTAGTTCTACTTTGACAAAATGTGATTTATTTATTATCAGGTTTATATCTTATTAATTTTCTATTCTCTCTAAATGAAACATTTTTGAAAATGCAAGCTTCTTTTTCTATGACTACTTGATGAATTTATTCATGCGATTAATGAGAATTCAATATTCTACTGCTAAGAAAGTACCAAACCCAAACCTTATTTCTAAATAGGTCTATATTATGCTACTCTATCTTCATTTATATTGTATATTGATAAATCTATACCTATCTACCTTAATTGTAGAGGCTAGACATCTTCTACGACTTTTGGGGATTGACTTCTTTTGGGATTCGACCTCGTGAAGTTTGGGTTTAAATCTCTTAAAAGCTAACATAACAACTAACACAATAACTTTAAAAAAACGCACCTAAATTTAGTTGAGACACAAATAAGCGACGGAATTGCCGAAGTTAACTCAAAACCATCTGCTTCACGTTAATGACAAGGCAAGTGATAAAGGCAGTTGATGGCGTATAAAACTGAACTTGATTGTAAACATTTAAATTGTAGGCCTACATATTTTTAAAGTTGATAAAGCGTTTTAAGAAACTGGGGGTCTACAGCATTAATGTTCATACTATAGTATTATCAAATTTCAAGATCTACAGGTAGAGCGATAGAAAATGTAAGTATTCTATATTATTTGATATTTAGGAAAACCAGTAATTTCAAATTGAAAAAACGCAGAAGTACAATTAGGTCTGTGGCGCATTAATTTTCCAATTTTTAGTATCTTACAACAGTGGGAAAAATAACAATATAAACGCATATTTTTAAATAATTAGCTTTAATATTCAAGTACAATTTAATGATATGCTACGTATACGCCAACAGATGGAAATATATAATAAATATCCGAAGTAAACCCGATCATTTTGTAGTGCATAATTTTGACAAAGTAAGCCCAACAACAGTAGCATACACTTGCACTTCAACTGGTGTTGGCTTTACCTCGTAGGTATATGAAATTCTATCCAAACGCCGGGACTACATTTTATGCACTGTAAAATGAGCGGATGTACTTGCAATAACTATTCATCATCATCACCATCGTTATACACACGCGCTCGCACGCTCACACACACACACACACACACACACACACACACACACACACACACACTGCGACGACCCTATCAACCGTCATGTAGATAACAATTTTGAACAAGCATCGCCGAGCGATGTCAGCCCTGTGCTAACGTTTGCCAAAATCTGCCAGAGAACCAGTCACTGGACTTTATTTTAAAAACTTGACTGACGGAGATTTAACCCTTTGGGCACCATTTCCCGGATAATGAATTCTTTTTAGGCATCTCAGCCTAATGAACAGGGTGTCTGAGTGAATAAGAAAATTGTTTATTAAATAAATTTAAACTCAATTTGCAAGTTAGTAAAAAACACTGTTTTTTATTTTTATATCAATTTTTGCTCTAGCACAGATTACTCTATTTCACAAAATTTAATTTCTTAAAAAACTACTTCTTTCCATTTACCAAATTTCTAAACAAAATAAAACCTTTATAAATAAAGTTATTGTTTATTTCTTAATGACTTTGCCCTAGCATAATTAATTGAATATTTTAATGTCTTTTGGACTCTTTGGACTCTTTGGTTTCAAATGTAACCCTTTGAAAAATATACCTAATTTTAGCATACAATTTATCCTGAAAACTTACGATTTACACTTACATTTTATATATAGAAAAATACACAAAATATAGCTGAAAAGAGAAACTTAATTACATTTATAATTTTATAAGAAAAATCACTTTTGTAAATAAATCACATTTTACCAGAATGTTCCACCTATTCAAAAAAAAAATTATACCCTATATTTTCCCATATTAATATTCACAATTTATACAAAATCTACGCATGTTTAAGATTTCCTGTCCTTCAAAACAATACCATATTACCAGAAAACAATTTAATAAAAATTTACTTCGTGATTTAGCATTAAACGTTTCGAATATTTCTCCATTATTTATATATATATAAATATATATATATATATATATATATATATATATATATATATATATATATATATATGATGAATAGTTACTATCTGGAGTACATCCGTTCATTCTTCAGTCCATAAATTCGCAGTTCGGAACTGTTAATTTATGGACTGCAGAATGAACTCATCATATTTTTCCTTCCGTGAAGGAATACGTATCAGCATATATATATATATATATATATATATATATATATATATAAATTATGAAAGAAAAACTCAAATATTAACATATAACGATTTATAAAAACGATTCACATATTAAACATTTAAAATCATTAATTAAACGTCACCTATTCTGATCAACAAATCTTATTTATAATATAACCCAAATTGACAACCAATGTCATCAGAATATTTATCTAATTTTCAACATCGCATTTATATCCTAATATTAACACACTATTTGTAAAATCAGCATTTATATATGGAGAGAAATCATACTTATTTTAATTT
>JBAIZL010000002.1:35223162-35245662 GCA_036971475.1 Prosapia bicincta
TTAACATAAAAATGCCAGTAAATGAATAATGTAGCTCTAAGATTTATAGCGAATAAACTATAAAGAATACCTGGAAAACGCAAGTAGATAGAAAATATCAAAACAGACTAAAAAGAATTTGCAGAAACGTTTAATCGCCCAAAAAAAGAACAACTGGTAGACAATAAAATGAGCCGCATTTATAGCATAAAGTCAACAACAATTGAAACAGAATGTTAGGTGGATAAACAGGAGAATTCAAATCAGAAAAAAGGTACTATTGAAAAGTTTTAGAAGATTGAAAAAATTAGTAAATACTCCTTCAAAACAAGGTTTGTTTACATGAACCTAATGGATTCATTAGGTTGTCCATAGAACCTAATGGGATCTTTTTTTAAAGTTTTTTAAATTTCAAACATTTTAAAATTAAAACTGAATAGGAAAATAAGAAAATAATTTTTAATTTTTTTGTAGTTCAAGGAAAATGGATGTGTGACGTTTAGCGCATCTGTACGGTAGTAGAGATTAAGGTAGGAACATAGCCTGGAGAGGGGTTATTGGTGGATATAACTTGGAGGGGTATCATGGCATTACGTATAAATGGCAGGTCACATGTAGTAGACCTACTCTTTATCGGGGGCATAAACAGTCAAAAGACTTTTTTTCATGTTACAAGTCTTGCCAAATGTTTCATTTATTTCTTATTAAATAATTCCTTCTCTTAGCTCACACTCTCCTGATATAGGGCCTATATCTTGTACAAATTTTCAGTGGTTAATAAAAATACTTTTTTATTCACCCAATCAAGATAATACATTATTTCTAACCTATAGTGAATGACAAATGATGTTAATAGAGTTTTTCAAATATATATTCAATAATTAAATTATTAAAATTCGGGGGGAGGGGTCTAGTTCGGATCCGAACTGATTTTGGCACTGAGCCAACTTTCCATAGGCAAAAATGAGCTTTTAAAAGATCTATACGAAAAGCCTCCATACTACAGACTCTAACATCATGATGTCTTCCTTTCTGTAGCTTAAATAAAAATAAAATACTTCTTGAATATACTTAAAATGAACTTGTGGTCGCATGAACATTAATTTTCATATGTAAGAACAGTTTCCACCTCAAGTAAGTGGGTAGGAAAACCATAAGTGACTTACTAATGAATATTTACTATAATCTACTATTTAAGCTAGAGAATTTGAGGGATCCTTGTCAATATAGCGACCGATGAGCGAGGAAACCACTGCTCTACAGGATGGTATTATTTTCCTACCTCAATATCTACTACCATACATAGGCGTCAAAAGTCACCTGTTCTCCTTAAACTACAAAAAAGAAATAAAAATTATTAAATTATTTTTCCTTTATTTAGTTTTAATTTAAAAATGTTTAAAGTTTATAACACTTGAAAAAAACATTAGGTTCTTTAGACAGTCTAATGAATCAATTAGGTTCGTGTAAACAAACCTTGTTTTCAACGAGTAATTTTCTAAATATTTTACTTGTCTAAAACGATTCAATAGTAGTTTGCTTCACTTACACTTATATGTACTCAAACAAAAATCTCACCTCTATCGATCTTCTAAATAAGCTTGAAAATGAGAGCACGAGTAATTAATAATTCTCGAAAGCCGACTCGCAAATATATCAAATAAGATTCTTGTTTCTTGTTTATGTAGACTTAAATTAAAGTATAAGTGAATACAAAAAAAAAACAGTGTTGCTAAGTGAAATATATGTATATATATATATATATATATATATATATATATATATATATATATACATGAATTATATAAATGTCGTTTTCCTTATTAAATATTTATTCATTTAACTACATACAATACATTAATAATAATTTTATAAAACAGTATGCTCAAAGTATTTCATCACTGTAATACATTTACTCGTATATCTGTAGAGTTTTGTACATTGTCAGCCTGTTTAAATCAACCTACTTTTAATTTTTGAAATAAACCAAAGATCTTGATCATATCAATATACCTCAAGACTAGCTTTATCATATTGTATTTAAATATTCTTGGTAATGAAATGTGCATTATATATATATATATATATATATATATATATATATATAATAAAAATTTTAATTGTTAAATATTCCTGATGATGTTGGTACTGTTAGCCAACGAAAAGCTTTGAATTGTAAATTCAATTATAATTCTTGTATTTGTATTTTGACTTAGTTCTTTATTAATACACAAGAATACATATTGCGATATATATATATATATATATATATATATATATATATATATATATATATATGCGTTTCTAAGTACATCTAATTTGTATCTAACTTGAAATTTATGTCAATACTATAAATAAGTATAATTCTTTTACCACTGCTTTTACTATTACTAAAAAAACACTTTGTCAGTGTGGTTATGTGATTTTTCAAGGCAACTAAAGCTATAAAGTCGTCCTAAAGTGTTTTACACCCAGCAGAGGACGTTAATTTGTATAGGATCTAAAACTCAGTCTACATTAGCATATAAATGGTTTATTTTACTAACATTAAATTGTATAACTTAGTTATAAAATAAGTGGTTTACATGATTTAATACCCTATTTGTTTAAAGAACTACTCAAAGAAATTTATGTAGGCATTCTCATAATAATAATACTTTCACTTTAATATAAATACGTTTCTAAGAGTGTGTTTCTTTATTACATATAGGGCAAAGGTAATTTGAACATTACAGTAAATAAGATTTTCAGTTATCTTCAGAATTATGTAACATTATTATAGTGATTTGTAATAAACATGTAGTTCGTATTCACCTTCCCAGTTTTATTGTGCTTTAAACTATAGTCCTTTAAAGTTACTTATGGGTACGCAACAAAACTATAAACATAGCTTAATAACTAGAAGCAACAGAAGCGTAATTTTGAATTTAAATAAATAAAGTGTCTTAACCCCAAATAAAAGTTGTTGTTAAATATTTATGTACATTTCAATTGAATAGCATTTTCACGGGTAGGTATTACACAAATAACCATTAATTACTTACAAGAATTATTCTCGGAAGGAAATTGCTTTGCAATTGAAATTTGACGGTTACAATAACATGGTTTATTTGTAGTTCAACAATCTTATTTGAAATCGGGCTGCAGTGAAGTGTAATATTTCTTTAAGTTAATTACCTTTTTTTCATGTTAGTCATTATTATTATTATTATCTGTGTAAAATTACGATATTTAAAAAAAAGATAATAACTAGGCGGTAATCATACCATTTGAGTAACTTTGCGACTAAAATATTCATACAATGTCTTGTAAAAGAAATCAAATGCTAATATTTCCAAATAATAAACTTTATATTTCACTAATACACTTTACATTTTACTTTTTTAAGTATTATTAAATACTAAAATGATCCGGTTTCAAAAATCTGCTACCAATATTTTTTAAATTTGAAATTAAGGAATAAAAATATTGTTTGACTAATTTAATTTAAAGATTTATTTCAGATAATTCAACAATATTAACCTGGCGGGAGAATAAATTGGTTCTTTATCTAACAAGAAAAGATCATTATTTTTTAAAAGACTTTGAAAATGTACGATGGATTAATAGTCTCTAAAAACACTGATTCTCAAGTAAATGGTTACACTAATAACATTTTATTAATGAATACTTTATTGCTGTTAACCACCAAAAAATCTTCGAGTTCGCGCCCCTCAAACACATCTAGACTATGTAGCTGTACATATATGCTAAATACAACTGTTTTAGCAAATAAAGTTATAACATATGATTTCATACAACAGCTGATTTTGTGATATGGGTTATGTTGTGGATCAGCTGTTTCAAGAAATAGGTTATGTTACTTTATTTGTTGTACATTATTAAGTTAAAATGTTACTATTCCATATTTGCTGTCAGCTAATAAATATATTAGTTCATGTTACAATAATTCTTACTACTATTAATTGAATAAATTAAGTGTTATGTATTGTTAATCCAATTTTTCAAATGAAAACTTCCTTTGGCTCTCTAAGGGTTCTTAGATCTTAAGCCTATTCAATAAAGTTTTGAACAAAAAACGTTTTTTTTCTAAATAAAGGTATGAGATAAAATTTATGATCATTTTGTAAGTGCAGGTGTCTTATAAAATGGAATACAACACTCGTAAATAACATTTTACTCATTGAACAACACATACGCCATATTTTTAACATAGGCCTATCTTTGTTTCGTAAACACAAGTTCTCCTAGCAACTTGTGAAGAAAGGCAACTTCATATTCACTAAAAAAGGCAACTTGTATTCACGAAACATGTGTAAATTTAAGTCTATTTATTGCAAGTAGGGAATTTGCCGTGCTCTTTTATGAGACATTCTTATAAATAAATTATAAATTTTGTCTGATATTATAGCTTTTATTGCTGGCGTTAGGTCCTCGCGATAAAACTATGTCCTGAGAAAATAATAGGGTCTGGCAAGAGTGGTAAGGCTATCTGGATTTGTTCGGGTAGTCGGGCAGCTCCGGAGGCTTTAGGTAAAGCTAGTGCCAGGTCTAAGCTGGTGGCTGGGACAGTAGCTTCTCTAGCAGAGCTGGGTAAGTATAATTCGCTGAACCTAACCTGGTCTACAGGGCATTCTGGCTAGATAGGGAATGAGAGAGTGGATGCTTTAGCAAAACAAGGGTGTATAACACAAAGACAGTTGCTGAGGGCAGTGGGCATTACGCCTCAGGAGAGGCGCAAGAGGATAACGGCACGTATAGTTAGGTTGTGCAGCGAAGAATGGAATGGGACTTTGGGGTGCAACAAATACAACTTGGGGCTGCTCGGGAGACTTGTGGGGCAAAGAACTACTCTCCTTAGAGCTGGCCACAAGCCATGGGAATCTGAGGAGGTTCAAATACAAAATTGGAAGATCTAGGTCCCCTGTGTGCAAGAGATGCGACTAGGACCAAGAGGAAACCCCAATCCACGTGCTCTGTGAGTGCCCTGCTTTGGGAGCTGCAAGAAGAATGTGGTTTGGCTGGCAGGTATGTACACCAGAGGATATCAGAAGATTTAGCATCAGGTGGGTACTTGGATTCAGTAATGAGGTTGGTATCCATTAAGCCAGTCCTGTGGTAGGTATGGGAAGAGGGTACAAAGGCTATAGCTAAGTGCTCCACACAGAATTTTAATAAAAATAATAATATTTATACAATGTTGCGCCACTTCTATTTGAACTGGTATATTTTATTTATTTCACATTTGGGTGAATGCTACTACTAATTAAAGAATATGCGAGGTTTTAGAATAATGTAACCCAAACGAACCAGTATACTAATACAATGTTGCGCCACTTGTATTTGAAATAGTATCCATTAACTGGATAGGGATTGAGAGAGGGCGCCTTAGCAAAACAAGGGTGTATAACTCAATAACCGTTGCTGAGGACATGAAGCCCAATCCACGTGCTCTGCGAGTGCCCTGCATTAAGACCTACAAGAAGACAGTGGTTTGGCTGGCAGTTATGTACACCAGAAGTTATGCGCACACGCATAAGCACACGTACGAGCTCTCGCGCACGCGCACTTACAAGCGCGCGCACACACACACACACACACACACACACACACACACACACACACACATACATACACACACACACACACACACACACACACACACACACACACACACACACACACACACACATACTCACACACACACACACACACACACACACACACACACACACACACACACACACACACACACACACACACACACACACACACACACACACACACACACACACACACACACACACACACACACATACACACACACACACACACACACACACACACACACACACACACACACACACACACACACACACACATTCTCTGCATTGTTGGATTTCCTCTTTCTTGATTTCAAGTTTCTAATTATGCTGTCTTTTTGGTTATTGTGTGCGTTTTGGTACCCTAGATTTTGCTGGTCCTTATGCCAGTATTGTGAGTGCTACGAGACAGCTTGGTATTTATTGCAGTTGTTCAGAACCTATTTGTTTCCAATAAGAAAATAACGTAAATACCTAATACCTATCTTTGCATGAAGAACGTGTCTACTACAGGGAAACGATCATCGATTGTAACTCCCCTCAACCAAGAATTAGATCATACCCTTAATGTAATCGTACATTCAGTCTCGATCGTGCCTATATAATGAATGTCATACCACATTACTAAGGCTTAGTTTGGAAGTTACCTTTGGAATACAAGATGCAATATTTGTTTTATTAAAAGTAAAGATAGCCAAACAATGCACCTAATAAGTAGGGCTTTAAAAGTAAAATCTGAGGAAGTTTTCATTAAAAATATTTGAAAAAATATATAACACATTATCATTAATAACCAATTCACAAACCTCTAACTACAAATATACATTTCGGTTACAACTTAACCATGCTCATGACAATACATACTCTGTGTATGTTTCTTAGTTATGTCTATGAGGATATGTAACCGATATGTACACAATATTGGAATAAAAATATTTGGGATTAGAAGTTGTGTGTATTGTTTAATAATATTAAAGCACAGTAAATTATTCCAAATAATCAGTGAATATTATCATTATATTAAATTAATTACAGTAAGTTTTATTTAAATATAAATCATTATATTACTAAGTTATAAAACATGATGAAAAATCTGTTTCACAATATAACCTATAACATAAAATCAGCTTTTGTATGAAATCATATGTTATAACTTAATTTAAACTTAGCACAGAACATGTATACAATTATATAGGCGCGTTACAGCATGACGCTAACAAAAAGATTTTTCTCCGTACAATGTTTCTGTTCAGACACGCCAAAATAACTATTCATTAAAAAAAAGTGTTTTTAGTGTAACCATTTACTTATGAATTATAGTGTTCGTTCTAAAATATGAATACACTATTCAATAACCACATATTTTAATAATTATTTGGTAAATCTTTATTTGTAAAAGAATTATAAATTTCTTCTACAACTAACTTCATCTAATTTCAAATACAAATTTGTTAAAATTTGTAAAATAAATCTTTAAATTAACATAGTCAAACATTCTTTTTATACTTGAATTCCAAAACTATAAACAAAGAGGATCATATTAGTAGTTAATGCGTCCTTATAAATGTAGGCTTCAGTTGTTGCCGAAGCGAATTTGTAAAGATAAAGAAACAATAATAAGCGAATTCGCGATGGGTGGAGATTTTTAATCCATCCTTAATCTATCGAACCAGGCCTTACGCTCATTAAAATCCTAACACCAAGTCCCGACCCACAAAAATAAACACCACACCAATTTCCAGAGGCGAACACGCCAAGAAGAAAAAACTAATAAGAAAAACATTAAATAATCACCTTAGATTGCGGCTTGGAGCCCATCTATTTAGTTATGATTTAAAGCAGGACTAATAATTCAACAGGTTAATTTAGCCCAAGTCTCATGTTTGTACACACCATCCTCACCTTCACCTTTTCACGCGAATTATTGGTTAGATTTATGCATAATTGGCCAGTTAGTTGCAATATATACATTTACACACACACGCTTATATACACTTTATTACCTATATAATATATTATAATACATATAAAAATGTATATGCTTAAATAACAACTCCTTGACTATGAATATTTATGCTTCATGTCTGCAAGGGAGTATAGTCAGTTTCTTATACAAGTAGACTTAATCTAATCCTATAATAACAGATTTGCATACAAACTATAAAGTGTTCTTCAATTACAATAACCTATTATTATAGCTTTAATTATTGTAACTTTTGAAGGATGACAACGTCGTTACACATATGAATAAAAATGAAAAAGCAACTTGGTTATCTTTTAAGCTTGTTGTAACAGGTTTTCTTGGAATAAAAAAGAATCCCAAATACAAATCTATTGTATCTGAAATGTTATAAAACTTCAGCGTAATAAGTGCCTCAAGGTCCACTATCTCCACTCACACATTGAATACTCTGCAGAAAATCGTGGTGCTGTCAGTGAGGAGCAAGGAGAGAGATTTCACCAAGATATTAAAGAAATTAAGAAACATTATCAGGAAAGATGGGACACAAACATGATACCTGATTACTGATGGATGTTGAAGAAGGACAATACCCAGCGAGCTTACAACAGAAAAAGATCTCAAAGAAGTTTTGATGGAAACCGTAAAAGGTTCTATACAAGTTATAACCCCTATAACTATGTTAAACATTTAGGTCTACTTCGTTTTAAAGTGTTCTAATCCAGTACAATTGTATTATTTAAATATTTATCCAGTTTAAAATGAACCAAATTTTATTGAAAATTGTTTATCGCTAACAAATTTATAAGTTGCTACCAAATTTTGTGGAAAAAACTACGTGATGGAGAAAAACAGATTCCATATTTTAAATCAATGCTGAAAAATACATTTAACAACTAATTGCAGTCAAAACAATTTCTAAAAAGTATTTTTTGTAGACCCGCGTTATCTAAAAGTAAGTTTCAAATGTGACAGACTTTTTTTTTTGAGGTTGGAATGCATTTACGCACCATCAAGTCTGCCCTGACAGACCTGGTGTGTGGGACTCCTGGCGAATACCCACTAAACCCTCCCTCCTTTCCGGCCCTTTGTAGATCTGACCAGGGTATCACTGTATTAGCATTCTTCCTGGTCAGAGGGCCCTTTATTAACCCCAGTGGTTTCTATTTCTAAAACTGAATGTATTTGGCCTGGTCACTGATCTTGACCTCGACCATCTTCTTGTCTCATTTTACTCCGCAGTATGCTCTCGATATATGTCGCTATCTCTATCCAGTTGGATGCGCTCCACAGCATCTTGCCCACAATGTTGTCCGGGTCTATTGGCCCGACGTTGCTTTCCAGCGTTCTTCTCTCCGATTGCCATCTTCTGCACACAAAGAAGGTGTGTTCGGGGTTATCGGGTGACCCTTCCTCACAATGGGAGCAATTTGGATTGTTCACATTTCCCATTTTATATAAACAGACCTGAAAGCAACCGTGTCCTGTCAAGAACTGTGTAGTGTAGACGTTTACCTCTCCATGCTGCCAGTTAGTCCAACTGGATAGGTTTTTGGTTAGTCTGGTAGTCCATCTTCCGGTAGGTTCTGCAGACCATCTTTCCTGCCACTTGGTCATCGTCGTTCTTCTCGCTTTCTTTTTGTTATCCCTATCGTCCATATTGTTTCGTCGCTCTGCAATGGTCTTCTTTTCTAGTGCCAGCAGATCAATAGGAATTATTCCCGCCACTACTAGAGCAGCCGATTCCGAGACCGTTCGATAAGAACACGCCACTCTTAGTGCCCCTTTTCTCTGCACTGAGGCCATCCGTCTTCTATTCCTCTCGGTATTAAGGGCACCTGCCCAAATTTCCGCTCCGTACAGCATTATAGATTGCGCCATGGATATCAGAAGACGGCGTCTGCTCTGAGTAGCGCCACTAACATTAGCCAGAAGTCTACTCATAGCTGTTGTGACTCTGATCGCTTTCTCAGCTAGAATTAACATGATTTTGAAAGCTCAGCTTCCTATCAATCATGATACCTATGTACCTAATAGCATTTTTAACCGCTATGTTTTCCTCTCCCACGAGCATCTCACTGCTAGGAGTAAGGTGTCTCTTGGATATCAGAAGAATCTCAGTTTTTTCCAGAGCCAAGCGTAGACCATGCTCCATCATCCAGCTGTTAACACGACGCATTATTGAGCCAATTGGCGAGCTCTTGGTTTCTCGCTATAATGATCGCAGCAATGTCGTCTGCGTATCCCACCAGGAAAGTTCCATCTGGCATTGTTATACGCAAAATGCTGTCGTAATTTGCATTCCAGAGGTCCGGGCCAAGAATGGAGCCTTGAGCTGCTCCTACTGTTACTCTCTTCCTTCTAGGTACATCTGAGGTCTCGTATATCAGATACCGGTTGTTAAAGTAGTCTCGTACTATCCGTAGGAGATACTCAGGCAGAGCGAATGTCTTCTCCAGGGCATACAGTATGTCTTTCCATCTCGCTGTGTTGAAGGCATTACGTACATCTAGGGTAACCAGAAGGCACACAGGTCGTGAAAAGTGGTTACCTACCTCGACTATCTTAGCAGCATCAACTACGGTTCTAATAGCATCAATAGTTGACTTGTCCTTCCTAAAGCCAAACTGTCTATCAGAAAGATCTCCTGCATCGCGGAAGGCCGAGAGCAGCCGTGGCCTAATAAGTTTTTCTAGCAACTTTCCAGCCGCATCCAACATGCACAGCGGTCTGTATGAAGACGGGGAATCTAAGTTCCCCTTGCCTTTGTTAATCAGGACCAATCTTGCTACCTTCCAACGGACACTAAATAGGCCGGCTCTCAGGCAGTGGTTGTAGATGTTGAGTAATATGTGCGGGTGAGCTCTCACTACGGCTTTAAGAACCTCCGAAGGGATTCCATCCGGTCTCGGAGCCTTGTTATTTTGGAGGGAGTTGGCTGCAGTCCATAGTTCTTTATCCGTGAAGAGCAGGACATCTTGCCCTCCGGTTTTCCTCTTTGAAATCGGTCCAACAGGGTGGGGAGGGAACAAACCATCTACTATAATTTTCATCAGTGCCGCATTCAATTGTCCTCCCGAAGTGAATGAATTTAGCTTTTTCATTACCAGCTTATATCCCAGGCCCCATGGATCGCTATTTAGGTCTTCACGAAGGTCCTCCCAGCATCGCCTTTGGCTCTCTCTAATTGCTCTACGGAGTCCACTCTTTGCCGTCTTGCATTCCAGTGTCTCTTCTTAGGCCACACCCTGTCCCCTTCGCGTTGCCCGTTGAGCTAGGCGTCTCGTTCTAAGACACTTTCTCCGTAATATGGCTATCTCCTCAATCCACCAATATCCCTTCTATATTTATATTTCTTCTAGGGAATCGTTTTTTTGGGATAGCAACCTTGCAGGCTCTTTGAATGAGTTTTATTGTTGCGTCTACTACAGCTTCAGCGTGCCTGTGCCTTTTCGTTGTTTGCCCCATTTCCATGACATCCAACTGGGAACCCTGCAGGACCTCCGAGAATCTATCCTGGTCCATACGGGCGACATTCCACCTGCTTCTTCTCAGTGTCCTCAGCCGTCTCTTTGGTTTCTCAGGGTTGATGCTGATTAAGATGTACTGGTGGTAGCTCGCCGTATAGTCCTCCATCACTACCTAGTCCTGAATTATAGGGACTAAAGTCTCTGAGGCTAAAGTAATATCGATAATACTACCTCTATATCCTGGTCGACGGAAGGTACTCGTGTTACCTGTGTTAAGGATGACGAGTCCCAGTCTTGATGTCATTTCGGTCACGCGTTTGCCTCTATAGTTAGTTATATCTGCCCCCCCCCTTCTGTAGCCCTCGCGTTGAAATCTCCTCCGACAATGATGTAGTCTCTCCTCCGTCTATTGCCTGTAGTCTGTCCTCTAGCTGGTCCATCTTTTGGCGGAAGTCTCCGATGGACTCATTGGGAGTTAGGAATACATTGACGTATGTAACACTGTTGCTTTTAACCCATACATAGCCGTTTCCAGAGTCATGACTATCAATGGTAAGATTCCCGCCAGGTATCCAAATAGCTGCGGTTCCCAAGCTGTCCGAAAACCTCGAAGGTGATGCCAAGTCCTTGTACTGCTCACTTATTATTATAATGTCAGCCTTATGTTTTAATCGAAGTTGCGAAAGAAGATCATTAGCCAGTCTCCCTCTGCCCAGATTTCCTTGGATAATCCGTCTAGCCATTCTTTTTTAGTTTTTCGGCTTCCAACGCTTGGCGAACCACTGGCCGCCATTCTCATTCTCCTTATGAGAAGAAAGATTCTCATTAGTAGCCCCTGTGATGGAAGTGAACTCTGTAGAGTTCTTAGGCCTTGTGCCATCTACTCTCGAGGGGCCATCTTCTTGTCTGACTCTTTCTCTGTGTTTTTCCCTAGGCCCTGTTTAAGGGGACTCGAAGCCACTCTTTTCTTTCCTTCCCCTATGTGTGGAGAATTAGCATTTTGTGCCTCTTCTTCTTTTAGGAAGAATTCAGCCCTCTCCCGTGATCTCTTTAAGTAGCTTAGCCCGTCTACTAGATCTTCGAGCTCCACAATTCCAGATTTAATGTCAATGCTGACGTTTTTTGTCTGCCTTTAGCAGCCTTCATTTTACTTAGCACGACTCGGCATTTTTTGAAGTGCTCTGCTTCCTCTCGGGCAATTTTTTGCAGCTGTTTCTCTTGAGTAGATATCTGCTGAGAGCTTTCTGCTATTGCGTTTCTCGGTGTTCCAGTTCCCGCACTTCCATTTTTTCTCCCTTGCGTAATCAATGGAGAGGCATCACTTTTTTTCCTGTCAATCTTTGGGTCGCTTCTCTTCCTTTCAGGTGGCTTGGGACCTGACGGTGGTGTCCTCTGAACCCTGGAGCTCCTATAGAAAGGATCTCTTTCCTCACCACTTGTCACATTTTCATCCAAGGGGACCAAGTGTTCCATCCGCGAGGTATGTTTCTTGCAGGCGCTGGCTGACGACGACCCGGAGACTGCTTGCTCACTCCCGACGGTCGCCTGTACTGGGGATCCGACCCCCTGCACTGTAGGTTTGGTTTTATCTACAACTTCCATTTTTTGTTTGTTTTCGGGGTTCCTTCCCCTAGTACTGTGACCCTGTACAAGGAGCCCTCACGAGGTACTATCAGCCGGGCCAGCTAAACTAAGGTTTTTTAAAGAGGTGTTACTACTCTATCCCTCCTCCTTCACCATCATAAGATGTGGCCTCGGGCTTGGGACCGGCGTAGCGGAGTTAACAGCAATAATAATAATAACAACAATAATAATAATAATAATAACAAATAATAATAATAATAATGATTATTATTATTAAAATTTATTAAAAAAAAGAAATATCACTAATATATTTTCGATGAAGGTTTTTCAAAAATATACAGGTAAGAGTATTACAACTGACATAATTTTATTTATTTTGAAGACTGACAATTGCTTCGAATTAGCAAGAATCTTCATTACACAAGAAATAATGTAGGTCTATGTATTGTGAGAAACAATTGTTACCTAAAATAGTTAGTAAGTCATTGTGTATCGTGTTCTGATACGAATGTGATGATTTTTCCAAGAAAACGTTTGTGACTCTCATTTAAGTATTTACCTTTCAGAGGAATTTTTCTTTATGTAAATTTGTCGCAGCGATTTTAAATCAAATTGTATTTTTGTTGTTGCTTTGAGCTTTAAAGAATTTCTTTCAGGTAGGCCTATAGCTTTTCCTTTCTTAAAAAACTAAACTAAGTACTTTTTCTACTACTAATTTGTAGTGAGAGTGTTAACCACCAAAAAAGCTAACCAAACTTTACATAAGAGGTATAATGTAATAGATATGGTCTGCAATTTTGTGATAAAATATTATGTGTAGGTATGTCGAAGTGTTTTATTAAAACTGTATTTTTTTATTTTTTTTGATATGAACGCTCACCACTAGAGTTTAAAGAAGTGACGTCAAACCAAATAATAGTATTTCCGTTATGTTAAACTGGAAAGAGCTATTAATTTCCAGTTTATTGCATTTGACATTTCCTTAATATTGTACAAGCTATTAACCTGAATGCGTCTGCTAATGTAACTCTAGAGTTTTGTACTTTAGGTGTAATTTAGTCTTAATCACAATTAGGTAAAATAGGTGGCATCTGTTTGTTACAGATATATAGGCTACTAGTTTCTGGAATTAAAATGGTTTTTAAATAATAAAATAACACAGAAACTTCGAAAATAATTTTTATAAAAAATTAAATTTTGTTATATTTTGTTTACAAATACAAACACAATAACCTGTTATTAAAGAACTAATAAAAACAAAGCAGTACGAAATATCAGCACCATATTAAAAGGAACATAACTCAGTGTTATAATTTTCAGTTGATTAATAGTTTATCTTTATATTAACGTTTTATTTATAAAATATGTCTATAAACGTTGCTTGTTGTAATCATCTTGAATCCACTAGTTAAATTATAATTAGGGCCTAATTATTGCGCAACTGTCGTTGCTTGTTGTAATCAACTTGAATCCACTAGTTAAATTATAAGTAGGGCCTAACTATTGCGCAACTGTCGTTGCTTGTTTTAATCATCTTGAATCCACTAGTTAAATTATAAGTAATTATTGTGCAACTGTCGTTGCTTGTTGTAATCATCTTGAATCCACTAATTAAATTATAAGTAGGGCCTAATTATTGCGCAACTGTTGTTGCTTGTTGTAATCAACTTGAATCCACTAATTAAATTATAAGTAGGGCCTAATTATTGCGCAACTGTTGTTGCTTGTTGTAATCAACTTGAATCCACTAGTTAAATTATAAGTAATTATTGCGCAACTGTCGTTGCTTGTTGTAATCATCTTGAATCCACTAGTTAAATTATAAGTAATTATTGCGCAACTGTCGTTGCTTGTTGTAATCATCTTGAATCCACTAATTAAATTATAAGTAGGGCCTAATTATTGCACAACTGTTGTTGCTTGTTGTAATCAACTTGAATCTACTAGTTAAATTTTAAGTAATTATTGCGCAACAGAGTGAGTACTTTGTACTAAGTACTTACTTGCTGACGCGTTTCGAGATAATCATTCCATTGACGAACCCGGCCTGCAAGTAAGCCCAAACGTATTCACTCAGTCACGCAAAAAATACTTATTATAAACCCTTAGTTATACAACACTAATCAACTAAAAATTAAACATGTAACACCATTTGCAAGTTAAAACCCACTTTTAAAAAAACGAACTCTTTCAAACAGTTGGTAATTTTAATAACTGAAAAATTCTTGAACAGAGATTGTACAAATGCATAAAATGTAAGAGCAATAACACCCAAAAAAAATTTAATGATTGTCTTAAATTATTTTCATATTTATTTATTTTTAAGTAGTATTTCTAAGTAATACAACTTTAATGCTTTATTATCCTCAACAACTTTAATGCTTTCGTGCATACTTCTATGGTCGTCTAATTATTTGTTTTTCGTTCAAGTACTTTTTATAAACTTATTCAAAATATTTTCTCCAGATTTTATTACCTCCAGCAATCTATTTGTTCTAAAGATATACAACCTAATTGCTTCATAATCATGTTAGAAATTATGCACAAAAGTCAAGAAATATATTAATATTTTAAAGATAAATTCTTTATAACTTTGAAACAAACATATAATGTCATATTAATAACCAACAACAAATTAGTCATTACTCAACAGTAATCAAGTTTTGAATTTATTTTGGGGTTAATGGTAATTTTTAAATAATAATTATAATAATGTCAAGTAGGCTTACTCAAACTCAATTGTTTATTCTGTTTATATAGTCTGTACTGCTATTACTACATATGCCCTCTCTCTCTCTCTCTCTCTCTCTCTCTCTCTCTCTCTCTATATATATATATATATATATATATATATATATATATATATATATATATATATATAATATATCACTTTCACTATATGTACTTAAACAAGAATATTACTTGGTATTTAGAAGAGTTAACTTTCAAAGATTGATAGTATCATTATCGAACTCGTTGATGCTCGACAATGAAGATACTATCAATCTTTGAAAGTTAACTCGCATAAATACCAAGTAAGATTCTTGTTCAAGTATATATAGTGAAAGTGATAAGAGAATACAAGAAAACAGTGTTACAAAGTTAAATATATATATATATATATATATATATATATATATATATATATATATATATATATATAGATTATTTATCCTGTGTTGAATTGATTATGTTTTGTTTGTAGACTTCAAGTAATACAAAATTGAATTAAACAAATTTTAGAAAAAACAATTCTAATCATCGTGTTTTTTAACAACTTTCTAAACTTATCAAAGATATAAACGATTTTAACAGTTTTGGCGACCGAACTAAAATTCACGAAACGTCGCAACATTCAAACTTTCCATTTTATGTTTATAATTTACTAAATCCAATCTTGATATGCAGATTTCAAATGTAAATAATTAGTAAAACCAGTTCTCTATGTATGTCTGTCTCACAATAAACTTTAATCGTGTCCAATGCCTTCAAAACTAGTGCTTATAGTAACAATGAGAAAATTAGTTGTATTTTTTGACTTGATTAAATGTTATAAAATTAACTTATTTAAAAACTATTTAATAAGCCAATAGTACTTTACACAGTAAGCTAAAATACTTAATGTTCATATTTATATACAAAAATTATAAGTATAAGTTTTTTTTAAAATATCCTAAAATCATAGGCTACTTTTTTCAGTATAGCCCTACATAATCTAGTCCTGAGTCCAACATCCACATATTCAATATCCTGATGGACAGATTATCGACTGTTCGACACACATCCGAAACTATTTTAACTTGACATTTTTAGGATAAGTTCGTTATATATAACATAGAGAGCTCTACGGAAGGAGTTTGCTAAGCTTTAAAGTTTAACGAGTGCAGAAGACAAGAATTCGATTAATGTACGAGTATTTCGCGTATTTATGTCACGCGTATGTTTCGCGTATTTATAAAGATCATAAGAGATGTCTTGGTCTAAACTGTATTCGAAAACTTGCAAATTGTAAGCAACACAGATAGGAAACCTGTCAACACTCCAGCGCCACAGTCTCTGAGGTAGTTCTGGTAATTATAGGGCAACAGTTTCTGCAAAGAGGTATCATTATTTGTAATAAAAAATATTGGCAAAAAATTGAGACGCGTAAGTGAATTTCATCATGATTAGACAAAACGTATGATACGACATAATCACACTTGTAGCGCGATGAAAATTACCACAGATATGAGTCACAGATATTTTTGTTGACAGATAAAAGTTGACGGGCAAAGCTTTGATGTGATAAGTTACATTTTCCAAAAAGTATAATTAACATGATTCATACTGATCACGTTTGGATCATGATTTAACGGTTTTGTAAAAGATTAAATGTTAAAGAGTTGTATATAACTTTTTAATTTCCATATATGGGTTAGTTACAAATCCCTATATTATATTAATTTGGTAAACAGTTGCATACAATTAAAACCATAAGGACTTGTGTAAAATGATTTAAACTTTAATATCACGAAAACATAAATCTATCTGAATATTTTTAATTTTCTATTTAATAGTAGGAGGAGCCACGAGGAAGTATTCTAGTACAGTGTAAACCACATTAACGGTTTGACTGCGAATGATACATATATTGTTCAAACAGTCGAGTTTTTGGAAAGTTATAATAAATATCTAATTATAAGGGTAACACAATTTATAATTTTATAGAGTTTGGTAAATGTTTTGGAGTAACAAAGTTGAATTAAAATCCAGTTCCGTGATCAATATGTGGGTTTCTCACAAAAAAATCTACAGTAACATTGAGTACTTGAATACTGTTCGTTGTGGACAGGAACAAGCTATATAACCATGGTGGATGTGTGATCAAAATCCGTAAACACGTTGTGTCCGCACATTGATTCATACCTTTTTGACCTCTTAAATTATTAAATATTCAATGCACCTAATATTAAAATCATGCAAATGAGGTACACGACTATTCAAGTCATCTACTAAATAAATAAAAACTTACGTTATCCTTGGTAGCTTCATCCCTTTGAGATAATACTAGGGTCTATTGATATTTCCTACGGTATCTAAACGCTGCACACTTGTCTTCGAAGAGGAAAACAAAATCTGTAATTTGGAGCATAGACGAGACCTGTGTATCGGTGTACTGTTGTAAAACTTTGAGCAGACAGTTACACAATCAGAGAACAGTATACTGTAAACTGGAGCAGTTACACTGTTAATGGCGATGGCAAATGTGACGCATTGTTCGCTACGCTATTAAACAATGTTCGTAATGTTCCTATATTGTGGCGCAAAGCACGTATTCGAGAACCCCTTTTTGGAAGGAAATTTCTGATGGTTGCAAAAGCATGGACTTTTATACTTTATGATTACAAGGTGTTTAAAAAATACCATATAGAAATACTGGCTGTACAGGCAGTGCTTGGCTATAAAAAGCTCTCAGGTCTGACGTGTTAGTTGGCAACATTTACCCTGAAGAACTACTGTGCGCCTAGGCACGTCTTGCCTATGAAAGAGCTCTCAGGTCAGACGTGTTGCTTGGGAACATCTACCCTATAGAAATACTGGCTGTACAGGCAGTGCATGGCTATACCGAGCTCTCAGGTCTGACGTGTAGCTTGGCAACATCTACCCTGAAGAACTACTGTGCGCCTAGGCACGTCTTGCCTATGAAAGAGCTCTCAGGTCAGACGTGTTGCTTGGGAACATCTACTCTATAGAAATACTGGCTGTACAAGCAGTGCATGGCTATACCGAGCTCTCAGGTCTGACGTGTAGCTTGGCAACATCTACCCTGAAGAAATCCTGGTTGTCTAGGCAGTCCTTGGTTATACCGAGCTCTCAGGTCTGACGTGTTAGTTGGCAACATCTACCCTGAAGAACTACTGTGCGCCTAGGCACGTCTTGCCTATGAAAGAGCTCTCAGGTCAGACGTGTTGCTTGGGAACATCTACCCTATAGAAATACTGGCTGTACAGGCAGTGCTTGGCTATATCGAGCTCTCAGTTCTGACGTGTAGCTTGGCAACATCTACCCTGAAGAAATCCTGGTTGTCTAGGCAGTCCTTGGTTATACCGAGCTCTCAGTTCTGACGTGTTAATTGGCAATATTTACCCTGAAGAACTACTGTGCGTCTAGGCACGTCTTGCCTATGGAAGAGCTCTCAGGTCAGACGTGTTGCTTGGGAACATCTACCTTATAGAAATACTGGCTGTACAAGCAGTGCATGGCTATACCGAGCTCTCAGGTCTGACATGTTGCTTGGCAACATCTACCCTGAAGAAATCCTGGTTGTCTAGGCAGTCCTTGGTTATTGCTGAGCTCTCAGGTTTGACGTAAAGCTTGGAAACATCTAACCTGTAGACTACTGATTGTTTAGGCAGTACTTTGCTATGGCCGAGCTCTCATATCTAACGTGTGTCAGTAGCTTGGTAAAATCTCCCCTGAAGAAATACTGACTATCTAGCGAGTTCCTGGCTATGGCCGAACTATCAGGTCTAACGTGTGTCAGCAGCTGGCAATATCTACCCTGAAGAAATACTGGTTGTCTATGCAGTGCTTGGCTATGGCCAAACTCTTAGGTCTAACGTGTGTCAGTAGCTTGGTAAAATCCACCCTGAAGAAATACTGACTGTCTAGCGAGTTCCTGGCTATGGCCGAACTCTCAGGTCTAAAGCGTCTCAGCAGCTTGGCAATATCTACCCTGAAGAAATACTGGTTGTTTAGGCAGTGCTTTGCTATGGCCAAACTCTCTGGTGTAACGTGTGTCAGCAGGTGACAATATCTACCCTGAAGAAATACTGGTTGTCTAGGCAGTGCTTGGCTATGGCCGAACCCTCAGGTCTAACGTGTGTTAGCCGCTTGGCAATATCTACCCTAAAGAAATACTTCTTGTCTAGGCAGTGCTTGGCTATGGCCGAACTCTCAGGTCTAACGTGTGTCAGTAGCTTGGCGAAATCCACCCTGAAGAAATACTGACTATCTAGCGAGATCCTGGCTATGGCAGAACTCTCAGGTCTAAAGCGTGTCAGCAGCTTGGCAATATCTACCCTGAAGAAATACTGATTGTCTAGGCAGTGCTTTGCTATGGCCATACTCTCTGGTCTAACGTGTGTCAGCAGCTGGCAATATCTACCCTAAAGAAATACATGTTATCTACGCAGTGCTTGGCTATGGCCGAACCCTCAGGTCTAACATGTGTTAGCGGCTTGCAATATCTACCCTAAAGAAATACTTGTTATCTACGCAGTGCTTGGCTATGGCCGAACTCTCAGGTCTAACGTGTGTCGGTAGCTTGGTAAAATCCACCCTGAAGAAATACTGGTTGTCTAGCGAGTTCCTGACTATGGCCGAACTCTCAGGTCTAACATATGTCAGTAGCTTGGTAAAATCCACCCTGAAGAAATACTGACTGTCTAGCGAGTTCCTGGCTATGACCGAACTCTCAGGTCTACCGTGTGTCAGCAGCTTGGCAATATCTACCCTGAAGAAATACTGATTGTCTAGGCAGTGTTTGGCTATGGCCGAACTCTCAGGTCTAGCGTGTCAGAAGCTTACCAACATCTAATCTGAAGAAATACTTGTTGTAATGGCAATGATTGGCTTTGGCCGAGCTCTCAGGTCTGACGAGTAGTTTGTCAATATCTAGCCTGAAAAAATTTTGATTGTCTAGGCAGTGCTTGGATATGACCGAGCCCTTAGGTTTAGCGTGTTGCTTGGGAATATCTACCCTGAAGAAATAGTGGTTATACAAACAGTGCTTGAATATTGCCGAACTATCAGTTCTGACATGTGGCTTGGCAATATCTACCCTGAAGAAATCCTGATTGTCTAGGCAATGCTTGGCTATAGCCGAACTCTCAGGTCTAACGTGTGTCAGCAGCTTGGCAATATCTACCCTAAAGAAATACTGATTGTCTAGGTAGTGCTTGGCTATGGCCGAACTCTGAGATCTATTATTTCCAAAGTGGGAAATAATAGCACTTTTTTGTAAAGCATTTTTTTGTGTTTCTTTTTTTTTGTAAAAAGCATTTTTACAAAAGGTGTTTAGTAACATATTTTGAAGTAATATTTTATATAACTCTTTTATTAGATTTAGCTCGATAGGTTCACTATTGTAAACCAATAGAAATAGGCGTTATTTATGAGTTCTTTGTGAGGTACAAACATGAGTATTTATTTATTCTGGTGAGGAGATTAGGTCACAAGCCGTTTTAAATTCGTGTCACATCCTGGCAGGTAGATGGGTGTTTACATTGTGATTATATAAATACTTTACTCAGATAATAATTTCGAAGGTGAAGGAGCTTGTCTTATTATTCCTTTTTTAAATAAAGTCGTATTGATTAGACTTTAAATGGTTTTTAAGCACACGCCTTTATATTAAAATATTGGTTATTAGTCCCAAGCGGAATGCAGCATGGCCGTAGGTGATCAATTTCAAACAGTTCACAAGGTCAATAGTCGACAGTCGTCTTGCGTGGAAATTAATTTTATTGCTGTCAACTAACTTTTTGCACCACTGAATACTTAATCGCCGAATTGCTGTTTTGTCTGTAGTATGCCACATTACTTAATGCTATAACGAAATTTATAGTCCTAAATTGTCACTTTGAATCAGCGCATATAAATACTGACAAAAACACATTTTTCCATTTTGCCACGTGAATAAATTACACGAAAATTGGATTAAAAAATATGAATTCAAAAATATGAGTCTTGGATTCTTAAACATAAGCAAAACAATTTAATTTTGTAAAAATACATTATCGTTTAATTCTAGTAGAAATTATTTGCACTAAAAAGATATTAAAATGAAAACTATTTACACTAGAAAGAAATTACAATGGAAATTTGTTTCACCAGAAGGAAATTACAACAGATATTGGCTGTACTAAAAAAAAATTTAACATAGACATTTATTATACTCGAACGAAATTACAATATAATGGATCACACAAGAAAAAATTACAATAGAATTCGTTTACACTAGAAAAATATTACAATAGATTTTTGTTAAACTAGAATAAAATTTCAATAGAAAATGCGTTACAATACAATAAAAATTTGTTCTGAAAACTTTGTTTAAAGTTTTAATATCCATTATAGCATTGAAATACTTGAAGTTTAAATTGCATTTAATCAAAACAAAGTTTATTTTATTTAAATAAACTAAAACTAACACTATAATAGGATTTAATAACCTGAGGGGAAATGTAAAGTGCAAAATATAGAGAAAAAACCTCGAAATGAAAATAAAGATAACCCATTGGGAGAAAATATCTTATAAAACGAAATTTTTGAAGCCGGATAGAAAACATTTAATAAAAAAGACGAACAATTCTATTAGCTAAACATAAATTCATATAAGACGCAAAATTAATATAAATTTTGTTAGCTGTAATTAAAAAACGAACCACAAAATGAAAAACTCCTGTACAAAAAAAAGGTGTCTCTCCACAAAATCAGAAAAAGGGCAAACATGCAAAACCACGAAAATGTTTACGAGGTCGCGTGCTGAAAAGAGTTGAGGTTTTAGAGACTACACTAAATACTTTCAACCGGAGCCTTTTATATGCATTTATACGGTATTAAGATATATTTCCATTATTCGTTCTCCTCGTAGAGTACTATATAGGTTTTGAAAATGGAGTTACTCCGAAACTAGTCAACATAGAATAACATCGAATCGTTAGGAATGGCAGAAAACTCTAATCAAACATATAGGGTTTATAATTGTTTAATAAGTAGAATCGCATAAAATAAATAATATTTAATATACTTATAATAATACATATAATACTTATATAATATACTTTATATATATAACGACTCTTTAATAACTTAGTTTTATTGAGAGATCCATTGTTATTCTAGAGACATCCTATGTGTA
>JBAIZL010000002.1:35250662-35378162 GCA_036971475.1 Prosapia bicincta
TGGTTTAATGAAATATGTTAGTATTAGCCAATCAGTGATGGTGGCGACATCGTCGTCGTAACTAGTCTGCATGAATTATTAAACTACTGTGTAATGAGATTTTGAGTGAACTCTTTTAATATTAATCGTCGGGAACAAGAAATTACTTGTAATTGGAAAAATTAATGCATCTTGTATAAAGAGAAAGGCCTGCAAACAGACACTGTCTACAAACGTTTCTTTCGTAAAAACATGAAACATCTATCACAACGTGAACTAACTGCGAGCTACTTTCAGAATAAAATACCTCCAAAAATCCATTGTCATAGAGTGGGTCGAAGGGTACTAAGTTTAAGCGTGGCCAATAATATCAAGTAACTATTTCCTTAGTTTTAAGGATTTTAAAAACATTTTCTATTTAGTTATTTATTTTCTGAAGAGTAATGAATAAATATTAACAACGTTCAAAATAAAAACAAAAAACGGAGTGATGTACTGGGCGAAACTCCAGCAAAATGGGACAGAACTATGGGTCTTTTAATAAACTTGTTTTAACGAATGGTAGAACAGTCATAGGAAATTGTCTCAGTTATATTGCTGTAGTTATTCTAAACGAAATAGTAAAAATATAGTTAATAGTCAACGCAAATGAAAAATTAGCTCAATAAAAAAAATAATACTACCGTAGAAATGTTCAAGAACAATATGATAAAAAATGAGCTTTTATTAAAAGAATTTTCATTATTAAAAGTAAATGTTTTAATAATTTAACTACTAAAAGTAACTATCTAAAACGTATTATAAAAATACAATAAAAAACTCTTAGTACGAGTTTATAACTTTATCAGAATAGAGAAAATAGTTTTATTTAGAATTTGTATGTATTAAAAGTAGAAAATTATTATCATTTTCAATATATAAACAATTAAATTGAGTTGAAAATTTGGTTCAGCATAATAATTTATTTTTAAAATAACACCTTCTTGTTAGTGTTATGTAAGTGAATGCCGTAATAACGTGATATTTTGTTTGTTGTAAATTGTTAAATTTTTCACCATAAGTAGAAGTGAGCAATTTGAGGATCAGTATTAATCACTTTAATTAAACACCCACGAGTACGCTAGTATATTTTTACACTTATATACGAAATTGATTGGGGCTAGTCACTCGTTAGGGCCTATCATTTAAAAACTATTTCTATTTATGCGTACACCTAGCTACTTTCACTTCTCTAGTAGATTGTTACTGAAGCGTTTTTGAGTTACAAATGACCGTATGTTATTCCCCACTTTTGACGTTTAGTTTGCTTTGCTTGTCTCCAACAGGTTTACCGAGCCCTTTTTTCACAAGAAGCTACAAAGATTTATTTCGAACTGAAAACACTTTTATATTCCATTATAATTTACAACGAATTATTTTCAGTGTGCAAATCACTACATCTTACATTTTTACTCAACATTACCAGTTGTTTCCGAGAGAGTAGAGACAGGATTTCCTCCTCAGAAACATGGTGGAGACAGGATTCTCTCCTTAAACACATAGCGAGGACAGTATTAAAGATACATGGCGAAGAATATTGTCTAGTCTCAGAACCGCCCTCTCACCTCTACGCGCACACAGACTCACACCCGCTGACATGCCGAAGATGGTTTTCCAATATCCAGAAACTGTACCTAGATACAAAAAATTTTAACCGTTACATTTATTTAATTTTTACAGAAATTTTCGGAAACTCCTAATTATACTTTGGAAATAATAGTTAGACTCAACGTAATTAGGTAGATATTTAGTGAATATTTATTTTAATTTCGTAAATCGATAATTAATGTTTCAGGACTGACATATTTACGTCGTGTTTGGACTCTATTTCAAAAGAATAACATCTAGAATCCAAAAATTTCAGTAAAAGTATCTAAATGTTACAGTTTAAACAAGCTTAGTTTTGTAGATCAAACCCTAGTGTGTGGCGGTAGATAGGCAGATATGCCGAGGTAGTCAGCGCGAGTGGTGTGAGGGTCGCCTAATCCTCTGGAGTGCCTCCGAGTCTGGATGGAAATTTAAAGTTGCCTTTTAGTTAGGTCACAGAGATTAGTAATTAAATCCAAAGTATCAGCTCAATGGTATTGAAAGGGCATCGATTTGGCGTTAGTTCAATCACAGGATCGTACGTTCACCACTGTCAAGCCATCAGTAAATTTTACGAAGTTGAAGCTGAATCCATTTCTTAATTGTCTGGTTTTGGGTTCGGTGGTTCAATTTCGGTAATGCTTCGACTGTAACGACCCTAGGAACAAGTGTATGAAGTAGCGTCAAAACGATTACCTTTTAATACCATTGGCTTGACTGCGTTATTGCTATTCTCGTGGTTAGACAATTTCGGTCTTGGGCGAAACCCACACAGCACTCACTGGAAGCATTTATTTACTGTGATGAAGGTTGGACAATTAGTAAAAGACTTTTTTGTTCTAAAGCCTAATTTTGTATTTATATTTTCAAATGCAACGCATAAATCTAATGTTAATGTATAGTTCGGACCACGTAACCGTGCTCTTAGCCTTGAGAGATCGCAGTAGGCGAGACGAGAGGTAGAGAGGGTCAGTATAAATACTTTCCTACAAACATGATAAGGACTGTCAAAACACTGGCTTGTATGAGACGGTCGATATTAGATAAATTCCATGATAAATTAGCTGCGGTATGAAGTAACAAGCGATCTTGAAATATGTGTAGACATATCGGATGCAGAAGTTGTTGATGTCAGAACATTCTGAAAATGTAACATGTTTTCAGAAGTGGTAGTACACGAGAATTCTCGTGCGATCTCTCGAGGCCAAGTCCACGGTTACATGGTTCGCACTATAAAATAATTTGTAAAATCTATTATATATTTGTTTAAAAATATAAAATACAAATCGTACAGACCTAGTGTTGTTTTTCGTTTTCAAAATGACCAGCAATGTAGATGATTATATATTTTTACAATAAAAACGCACGTTAGATAAGTAGTCTACTGTGTAGAGTACTTGAATACTAACCTAAACATCCTAGGTTCGAATCTAGGTAGCGCCAAAGAATTTCTTTGTGAGTTCCAGACCTCATCACTACCCAGTCCGTCTACCTAGAGTAATATGGGCGTAGTTCCGGCCACATTGCTTTACTTGGCCAGAGTAAGGCTCTACGCTCTATCTCCTAAGCCATCCTAATGGTATAATAAAATCATATTAGTATCATTAAAACTACTAAAAAAAGTAAACCAAATATGGTCCTCTAAAATAATTTGGGGTGTCGAGAATAAAATGATTTTGCATATCCATTTAACAGCGATGAAGGAAACCTTGTACAGAGTTGTTTGTTTTGGACGCGAGTGTACATAAACGGCTGTGGTTCGACAACTTGTTCCGATAAGATTAGATCCAAGTAGCCTCCTCTCACACTAGTCACTCTCTCGAACGATTCAAAACGTTTAATCCCATCTTACAAGAGTAGTAAAAGTGTTCAACAATATGGTTGACTTAAGTAGATAAGATTAGATACGCACACGCACGCACACGCCCAGCTTAACTAAACAAATAATAAAGTCTCATTGGATTTAGGGAAATTTTTATGCGATAATCATTTGTAGAACAACAAAGCAGAACCTCAGCTTGATAAATTGATTTATTCAAGTTTTAAGTTAAATTCTTTGCATCTTTATATTTGAAGAGGTATAAATGTAATTGAGCAGGGGCACATTCTTTCAGCCTGTTTTTTGGAGCTGCGGTTGTGTTTCTGCCGATATTCTACTTTCTATATTTTACACAAAAAATTCGTTAAACTGCGCTATTATTTCTCATGTAATTTTGAAACATTATCAATATATTTTCATTTAATGTTTTTTGCTTCTAATATGATAATTTTTATTATTTAATTTTGTCGTTAACAAGAAACCTAAATAGCTAACAATATTCGCAATGTAATTTTTATTTTAAATTTTCTTTAAAGTATTGATTTTTATATATAATTCGAAATTTCGTATCACAATCGATTATGATTTTATTGTTTTTAAATCGTTTATTGGATATAAGCAAAGGTTTGGCCAGAAGTTATTCCTTAAATTAAAAGCACACAAGTACGGTAATAAATTATCTTTATTTTTACACTTAATATACCAGGTTTGTAAGGCTAGGCACGAACACTTCGGTCACTGACATTGAGTAGACAGGATTCCCTCTTTAAAGGCATGGTGGATACAGGATTCGCTTCTTAGAGACGTGGCGGAGACAGGATTCCCTCCTTATTAGAGGCATGGCGGAGACAGGATTCCCTCCTTATTAGAGGCATGGCGGAGATAGGATTCCCTCCTTAGAGACGTGGCGGAGTCAGGATTCGCTTCTTAGAGACGTGGCGGAGACAGGATTCCCTCCTTAGAGACGTGGCGGAGTTAGGATTCTCTCCTTAGAGACGTGGCGGAGTCAGGATTCCCTCCTTATTAGAGGCATGGCGGAGATAGGATTCCCTCCTTATTAGAGACGTGGCGGAGATAGGATTCCCTCCTTAGAGACGTGGCGGAGATAGGATTCCCTCCTTATTAGAGGCATGGCGGAGATAGGATTCCCGCCTTAGAGACGTGGCGGAGATAGGATTCCCTCCTTAGAGACGTGGCGGAGATAGGATTCCCTCCTTAGAGACGTGGCGGAGTCAGGATTCCCTCCTTATTAGAGGCATGGCGGAGATAGGATTCCCTTCTTAGAGACGTGACGGAGATTGGATTCCCTCCTTATTACAGGCATGGCGGAGATAGGATTCCCTCCTTATTAGAGGCATGGCGGAGATAGGATTCCCGCCTTAGAGACGTGGCGGAGATAGGATTCCCTCCTTAGAGACGTGACGGAGATTGAATTCCCTCCTTATTAGAGGCATGGCGGAGATAGGATTCCCTCCTTATTAGAGGCATGGCGGAGATAGGATTCCCGCCTTAGATACGTGGCGGAGATAGGATTCCCTCCTTATAGACGTGGCGGAGTCAGGATTCCCTCCTTATTAGAGACGTAGCGGAGATAGGATTCCCTCCTTAGAGACGTGGCGGAGATAGGATTCTCTCCTTAGAGACGTGGCGGAGTCAGGATTCCCTCCTTATTAGAGGCATGGCGGAGATAGGATTCCCGCCTTAGAGACGTGGCGGATATAGGATTCCCTCATTAGAGACGTGACGGAGATTGGATTCCCTCCTTATTAGAGGCATGGCGGAGATAGGATTCCCGCGTTAGAGGCATGGCGGAGATAGGATTCCCTCCTTAGAGACGTGGCGGAAACAGGATTCCCAGTTATCTTCACTTCCCTGGCACAACTCTTACTGTAGTGTTTTTGAACAACAAAGGACAATATGCGAGTCCCCACTTCTTTGGTTCGTTATTTTTTAGATTTTCCTGGTTATACTCAATATTTGACAAATATTTTAATCAGAATCTGTGTAATCGATTTATTTGACCATTTACTTGTCGATAATGTCCGAACAGTATTTCTTTGTAAGATGACATAAAAATTATTTATACTAACAGAAATCAACCATCTAAGTTTACACGGATTTTGTAATTTTTTTAAAGATATAAATTCAAACCTTTTAGCGAATTTTTCTCATGATTCTTTTAAGAAAAGGTTCGTTACATTTAGTAAAATAGGTTTTTTCTCTTCCCTAAAACTTAAATTTCTTTTTAACCTATGTTTTGATAAATAAAATCAATTCGATCAGGATAAATATATTTTTAAAAAGTCTTATAAGGCCTAAACGTTATATGGATGTAAGAGAATAACGATATTAAGTTTCTACTCTTGAAATAAAATTATTGAAATATTTCCCCTAAAGATCTAACATTTACTGGTTTTGGTGATTCCAAGACAGTAGCGACCCTAGGATCTAGTGATTGAACTAGTGATAAAAAGCAAACTTTTTATTAGGTTGGGTTATGTTTCTATTCTCTATGCTCTCTACCTTTACTATTCTAACTATTATTTAGCATTTAAGGATGAAATGCGATGAAAGGTTATTTAAAGACTGTCAATTTCGTTAATATGAGCTATTAATTTTAGCATCATTTTCTTCATCGTAATATTATATTTGTAATATCCAAACACTTTTATTTTAATATAGAAAACTTTTAATTTTTTAGACTGTTTTTATTTGTTTTTATTTTAAAAGTTTAGTTAGCTATTTTTATATTGGAACGTATCTTTTCGTTTTGCTACATTTATACTAAAAATTAGTTCCGAATAAACATTGTTAGTTTCATTTTATTCTTACAGTAGATATTCATGTAATAATATTTTCCAAGAAGATTATTTCTTTGCAATCGAAATGTATATAAAAATTTTAATAATACGTTTTTGTGGCTAAGAGGTTTTATTCATTTAGAATTTTAAAAATATCATATAAAATATCTGGCAGCATTCCTGAAAGTACTACAAATAAATATCAGAGAAAGTTGGGTACTTTCTTGAAAAGAACGTCTTCAAAAAAAAAAAAAAACACTTTAAATTTGAAATAACTTCAATTAAAATTAAATTTTTATTTATATTTTGAATTATTTTGTAACAAGAATGGATGAAACTTGGACCGACTTGGCCCCTAATTTTACACTACATCTGGATATAACCAAACACAAAATTATAAATTAACTGGTAAATTTATAAAGAAAACTGTCTCAAATGTTTGTGGCACATTGAAGTACGAAGTATGCAATTTTACTAACGCAGTGGACACAATAAATACGAAACGCATTGCTTAAAACAGTTTCACCTCTAATTATTCAGCAAACAAGAGAACACGAAATGGCCACAGACAACAAAGCACATAAAATCACACTCCATTTTCGAACTGACGGCACGTTATGGAACAATAAATCAACGCAGGCATGTCAAATAAACAGCTCAAACATAGCAATAAAAGAACCACTCAAATAAGCGGACCCAAACTCAAATACATGTTCCGACATTAGAGGTGTTCCCGCTCTTTTTATGTGGTAGTACTCAAACGTTACTCAACTAACCTTTAATTGCCATTAATTCAATGGTTTATTAAAAATGTTATCAAATTACGTGTTATTAAATCATATAATTTACCAATTAATTATACCACATGTTATTTTAAAACAATAAAACTAAAGTGAATTAGAAAAATGTTCAATAAAATGTTTTTGTCAACAGACTAAAAATGGATAACTTAAATATAACTGTAGTCTGATGAAATTATTATTATATTTTTAAAAGTAAAGTTCATGTTCGGATCTAGACAAATGTTTTGAGGGAATTTTTTCGTTTTAATTTCAAAATATTCCCAATTTTGCACAATTAAATTTAATCGGCACTTATTATTACTTACAGAGGACAGGCAGGATGTTTCATATAAATAGAGTTAGGGTAAGTATATACAATTCCTGGGAAGAGAATATGTTTGGTATCAGGTGTATTGGGTCGCGTACGTAAAGTAGATTTACAAAAAACTCTCTTTAATCCGGCCCTTCACCTGTTCGGACCTCCAGTAATCCGGCTTTTCGTCAAGGACAGAAGATGTAAACAAAACTGTATATTTTTGACTGCATGCATTTGTGCAACCTAGTAACCTTCAAGCCGCTCGGTTCTAGTTGTGTATCTCGTGATGTACAAACGATTTCGAGTCGTTTGTTGCTACAGTAGTATACAGTGACGGTTAAGTGCAAGTGAACAATGTCATTTAAATTTATTTAGACAGCATATTAAACTTTTGTTTTCACCGTATAACTGGGGTAGAAAGCTAAAGGTAAAACGTAGTGTGCATACACTGGACAAAACGTACATTTTGAATGCTCGACAAAACGTACAATAAAACGTAAAATGTCCCTAAAGACAACGTAATCTTTTATTGTAAAGTACAGACCAGTACATTCTTTCTCGTGTTATTATTTCAAGTATAGTATAGGACTATTTTACTGTTTTCTTTATTTTAGGTCTATACACATATACATTGTACAATATACAATGTACATTGTGTTGTAATAGACCCTCCAGTAATCCCGCGTTTCCAATAATCCAGCGTTTTCAGTAATCTGGCGCTTCCCGTAATCCGACAGAATTCCAACCTCATATCTGCCGAATAGTACTGATAGTTCACTGTACTATCTATTGGAACCATAAAGAGGTATTTAACCATACGTATCGGCCCCACACAGTTGCATACGGAAGGGCAGATGAAATCAGGCACGACTATGTAAAGGGCATGATGATTTTCTGGCACCGAAGGGGGAGGGCAATATCGAATCAAATAAACAGCGTCGCTTACCTGAAGTCAACCAGCTCTCAACCAAGATGAAAAACCTGTCTCCCCGTTATACCTCCATGTAAAATGAATAACAAGTAAGGGCAGATGGAATTTGTATTACTAAAGGAAGGCAATAATGATCTCCTGGTAGTGGGAATAGGGGAAATCTGTGGTATCGCGTGGGCAAAGCCACTCACCTGAAGTAGACCTTGGCGAGTTTTAGGGTGCGATATCTTCGTCTCTCCCTTTCTTAAGCGGGATGATGTTGTCATGTGTTGCACTAGAACCGACGTTGGTTTGGAACCAGTATCGACTGATGGAGAGACTTTGTCCGCGTGGGTGGGTGGATGGGGTGGGGACCCCTAACAAATGAGGGAGTGCATGTAGGCGACCCTTAAAAACCTGTCCAAGCACTTGAAGGGGTTTTGACTTCCCAGTAACAACTCTAAAGAGCCGTTGTTGCGTGGATGACGAAAAAGTAGCCCTCATCCAAGGTGGTGAGCTGGGTGGGTATTTACTCCCCCGATTCGAAGCGTCATGCAGTCCTCAGGGCAATACCAATCTCTAATGGAGCCTCTGGAGCCTCCGGCGCCACCACTGTGTATTTTAGTCGCTTTACCGTTGTATGGAGGGCTCTGCGACTGTGGACCGATATTTCACGACCTTCTTGTGCCTATAATATAGATCACGCAACCATATAATGTTTGATGTTCACTTAATTATTTTTTTCAGTTATATAATATTTTGTGTTCAGTCAACTATTTTTGTCAGTGACCCAATGTTTTTATCTTTAGTGATTTATTTATGCATATTATATAAAGTTTTTATATTTACTGACTTATTTATGTCAATTATATTATGGTTTGTGTTCACTTGTTATTATGTTTACTGACTTATTTATGTCAATTATATAAAGTTTTTATATTTACTGACTTATTTATTATGTTTTGTGTTCATTTACCTATTTTTTGGCAGGGACACAATGTTTTATCTTTACTGATTTATTTATGCATATTATATAAAGTTTTATATGTACTGACTTATTTATGTCAATTATATTATGTTTTGTGTTCACTTACCTATTTTTGTCAGTGACATAATGTTTTTATCTTTACTGATATATTTATGCATATTATATTACGTTTTTATATTTACTGACTTATTTATGTCAATTATATTATGTTTTGTGTTCACCTACCTATTTATGTCAGTTACGTCATATTTTTATATTTAGTAACTTATTTATGCCAGTTATATAATGTTTTTATGTATGCTGTCTTATTTATGTTAATTATATTAGGTTTTGTGTTCACGTACCTATTTATGTCAGTGACATAATGTTTTTATGTTTACTGACTTATTTATGTCAATTATATTATATTTTGTGTTCACTTACCTATTTATGTCAATTACGTAATATTTTTTATATTTACTAACTTATTTATGTCACTTATTATATAATGATTTAAGGTTAGGTCTACTTAATAGCTTTAAAACATATGTCCAGTATGTGTTTGAATATTTATATGTGATGTAAATAAATGTCTTCTGTTATGTGGTCTGTAGGTTCATTAAATTGTTGTGTGTGCTTTTATAAATGTGGTATTTTTCTAGTGAGTTTAATTCTATTGGGTTATTATTTATTTCAAGTATGGTTAGGTTATTTTCGTATACAGAAGACATACTATATAAAAACATCATACACGCAGATCAAGAGAAAATGCGTGTAACGTCAACAAATACCAACATCACGGACCGAACATCTACACCAGAAAAAAATCAGTGATTCGACAATGGTCAAGTGACCGAAAGGTGCCTCATCACAACAAGGTAAAATTATTGCAGTTAGTGGTGGATAAAAGTATTTACAATAGTAATATATCAACTTCATAAAGTCAGTGCAACGGAAAAATAAGGTCAACGTAAAATATCAATATATATATATATATATATATATATATATATATATATATATATGTATGTGTGTGTGTGTGTGTGTGTGTGTGTGTGTGTGTGTGTGTGTGTGTGTTTGTGTGTGTGTGTGTGTGTGTGTGTTTGTGTGTGTGTGTGTGTGTGTGTGTGTGTGTGTGTGAAATATATTTCAACTAGATTTACTTTAAACCTTGGTCTAGGCTAATGAATTGCTTAAATTTGTTTAACGTATTCTGTTTGATTTGATAACTAATGTATTTCTAGATACACAATATCTTAACTGTTTAAAATTGATTAATAACTGCTTTTATGTAAGGTATATAAAGTGATGAATGCGCCTATATACACGACCTAATAACTGGTTGACCTCACTATGAGGTACTGTAATGTCTTGTCTGTCTCATTAGCTAATTTTCCAACAAATGTATGCATTATTAAATACTTTAGTCTATGACATAATTAACTTCTACAATTACTACAAATTATTAATTATAATACATAGTTAATTTATTCATGATAATAATTTATGAATTATTAATTTGATAAACAAATTCATAGTTATACAAATTTTGAAAAATGTAGATACTAGAGTATTGTTTTGTAAACGTTTAGGCACAATTGACAATTATATCAAATTCTGTTGTTAATTACTATTAGATGATGTGACTAATTCAATTGTCTACAGGAGATAATGTTTATAGAAATAATTTCGAATGCTTCCGCATTAAATAGTAATTTTTAAATGCAAATATTAGACGTAAATATTTAAAGTACTTTGCACAAAGTGGAGTCCTGTAACAACAATTATTTCACAGTTTGTTTGATATTTATTTTATTACTTATTTAATAGTTTTATTATTCGATGTGTTCATTATTTATTTAAATATGATCTTAACAGGCAATTGCATGTTTAAGTAACAACTGCATTGCTTTTTTTTAAAACTATTTAAATAAATTCTTTGTTAACCACAAATAAAAGACGTACACAAAACTCACAAATTATTAATTTATTAACTCAGACGCTTTTCAATGACAAAGTCATCATCGTCAGTGAGTGTTGCAACATCAAGCTCCAACTTACAACTGTTGTAACACTTACTGATGATAATGACTTCTAATGATAAATGACTGATAATCATTTAAACGCGTCTTTGTTAATAAATGATTAATTTGTGAGTATTGTATAAACTCTTTTATTTCTATTAACATAACCTCTCAAGCAAAGATCAAAGAATAGTTGTACAATTGATATGTTTGATTTTATTTCATATAATGCATTACGATTATAAAATTTGGTTTTGTTCTGTTTAAATAAATAATTATTTTCTGTTATTTTAATAATAATTTTACCCCCTATAAGAACCAAACCGAACTGGAAAGCTACAAGTTTCCTCCAGGAAGGTTCGACTTGTGGTCTTCGGTGCTACGACCGTGCATTCAGTCGCTGGAATTGAAGTGAGGTATATTAATATAGACTAAACTATTCCAATAGACATGAAACTTTAGGAAGTTGTTGAGTACATTTATTGAAGGATTCTGGCATAGTTTGTTTATACTGCGATAAGTAGGATTTTACAAAATAAAAATTTATTAAATTGAATACAGAATGTATTTAGTAAATTCGACTACTTTTCTACCTGAGGCATTTAGTCACTTTATTTCTAAACTAAAAATCATTTATATAGATACAACTATTACCCAATAGATGGCGGTAATCACGCTATGACGTTCACCTGACACTTGAATTAGGAGAAAACAAGATTTCGTAAATTTTTATATCTGTGTCGGTTAGGACCTCTCCTAGATGACAAACAACATTTCCATGGGCAAGAAACGACCGTAAAAACAAGAGGAACTTCGGATCACCCTAAGCTCTGAATAGATAACCCTCACTTGGACCCAACTAATTACAACTAGGCCTCCACTAAACTACCTTTACAGAGCCATTAAATTCCAATTTACAGTCCAACAACACAAAATGAGTAAATTAAGTAAACTGGAAAGGGTTTATTGCAGCATTAAAGAAATTTATAACACTAACTCGTTTATAGTCTTGCTTATAATATGGTCCGCTTTGGTAAGTATGGTTTAAAATCATTATGTTTACGACACAGTAAAGAAGTGGTACTTTTAAAAGAACTTTATTTGTAAGGGAACAGATTAAGTTGTTTGAAAGCACTGAGTCTCAGTTTTCATTTTTAAACATCGCCCTTGTTTAATCTCAATTTGTTCCCGTATATCTCTTTACGAAGACGATATGTAACGAAATTTGAGATTCGGAGAAAACCTATTTATCTAGTGCATAAAAATGATTTGATATTTGACACTAAAACATCCCCAACACTAAAGAGTAACAGAGTCAGTCTAGTTTGTAACTTTTTTTTTCTAGATTGTAATTTTGTAAAATATCCTCTGATGATAATGATGACATGGTAGTCTACATGTACATAAGAGTTTAATCTTAGGTAACATATATTATCAGTTATTTTGTATTAGTTTTGTGGTATTGGGGTTGTTTCCAATATTTTCATTGTGAACAGTAATTGTTTACTTGAAAATCGTTTTAAAAATGTCATCCAAACTCTTAGCATACGTGTAATGAATTTAACTATTCGTAAATTTTAATTTTGTGAATAAATTACTAATTTAGGAGAAGAAAATCATTTTGAAAGAAAAACAGGTACTTCGTTCATTTTGTTACTAATATCAATCAAATATTAAACTGCAAAATAGACTTAATCTATTCAGTGGCGTATATAGAAGGGGGGGCTGAATGCATCCTGACTTTTCTGAATGATAGTTTTCATTACACATTTTAATAAATGAAAGATTAATAGATTATCAATGGCAATTAACATGGAAATAATTTGTATAATTACTGTAGAATCACTGGTACAATTTATTAAGCATTTAAAATCATTTATAAATATAGACACATGTTTTTAAAACTTTTGTGTACCATTATGTTAGTCACTGCCTAGCTACAAAACCTTTCCCATTACAAAAACTATCAAGCATTTTCAAAAACAAGGACTTGAGAGAAGCACGATAATTTGTTTAGGTAATTTTAAAATTATGGTTTCAAGTCAGCTGTCTTCCGATTGATACGGATATTTCAGTCCGCTTTAAAAAGAGTTTTTTTGAAATTCTATAGTATAATAAATTTACATCTTACACATAATAAAAACCTTTTGTTATGAACTTATGTAAAAAGTAATTATTTTTCATTGTTGTATTTACTCGAATCCCAAAAACGTGTGTTCGATAAATTATACTTATTGTTTACTACATTTAGGCCTACATATGGATTTTGTAATAACGCCTAAATAAAAAAGGATTCATCAAAATCAAATTTTAAAAAATCTTTTTTTTTTGTAGTCGAATAGGGCTGGACAACCAACTCCAAACGTAAGATCCTCTAAGCGCCACTGAATCTAATTTCATCAAATATTCCAAACCTAATTCTATAAAATGCTACAATAACTAAGTCTTAGCGTTGTACAGGTTTTACATTATGCAGGGGTATTTTCTTATTATAACAAAAATGAAATTATTCAGTTGGTGAATTGATCAAAACGGCAATTAGATATCGATAGCTTTTCAACCTGTTGTAGTAGCTATTAATTTATGTGCTAAAATATAAACTTAAACATTTATTTTTAAATTTTAAAAAAATAAACATTTCACAAAAGCCATATTTTTATTTTTCACATTAAATTAATAAAACTATTTAACCACAAATAGAACTTGATATTTAAACCTATATATACATTTCAATTGCAAAGCAATCGTCTTCAGAGGAAATTATAACAAAAATAAATATTTAGTTGTTTTCGTAATAGTGTCATCTGAAGATAATTTTTTTCCAATCGAAATATACATAGTGGTTTTCATATAAGTTTGATTTGTGGTTAAGTGGTTTTAATATTTAAATAAAAAGTATGCCACAGTTCCTATAAGTTTTTATTTCTATCTATTTATGTTTAGCAATTTGAGTCTAAGAATAACAGTGAAAACTAGAAGCCAAGAATTGTTGTATTCAAACGCATTCTTAAGGGTAGTTTCTACCCTTCTAAACGTCATCCGCTTCAGCTAGCTTGTGGCAAATAATTGTACACTTCGACCAGCCAACCGTGGTTGGTTTTGTTGACCCTGCTAATAGGATCCCATTTTAAGTTTACCAGTTAGATTGTTGGTTTGAAGAGCTTGGATTACAAAAATGTCAAAACAATTTCGAGCTCCGTTGAACGATATCATTTAATTTATGTTCTCTTCAAAGGAAGCTGAAATTTCGATTATTATCTATCTAGTTGATAGTATTTTAATTTATTATCGGTGCTCAAAATGGTCTAGGTATCCACGATCGAATCGTTGCTTTTAGCTTCTCGGTTATTAGTAGTTCGATCGTTTTAGGTTACTGATATTTGTACCTGAATATATAATTTATTGAACATAATTTCCATTCAATACAAAACGTATCGCTACAGGCTTTCAGTGATTATTCAATATGTACCCTCTTTCGTATAGCATACTAATAGCGTGACGTCACTTTCCAACTTAATTCTACGCTTAACAATTATCTGCACCAAATCTAAGAACTATCCTAGCCTCGCAATTTTGTATCTCACGATAAATTTGGCCTTTGCAGCTTTTGGGATCTTTAATGGGTTTTTTGATAATTTTGAAAATTACATAACAGCATCATCAGAAAAACCAACATCATGGAAACAATCGTCTAGCTTAAACTGCAGCCAAGTTGATACTGCGTTCCATAGGTGGGTTGGACCACAGAAATGAACCTCGTATCTCTACGTTCTAAGAGCAACGGACGGGTCTGCGACTTCAAAATAAAATCTTTCTTGCTTTGAATGTAGGGTAAGCCTTTTTGAGAAGCATATGTGAAAAATTCGAAATATTGTAGAAGATTTATTGATTAGAGTGTATGGCTTGTAACTTGTGTTTTTAGAGCTTAGCTAGTGAGAACTATTCACAAAGGTAAAAGTCAAAATAGTGAACTCAAAATCTCTCCAAAAATTAGTTTTTAATAAACAAACACACAACAGACTAATTTCACAGACTGTAGTAGCCGTCGCCGAAACTAGTTTGATGTGTGTTTGTTTATTTTAAACTAATTTTTGGTGAAATTTTGAGTTCACTATTTTTACTTTTACCTTTATGTTTTTATTGTTTGTATATCCAGAAAAATCTAAAGAAACGTAGACTACATGAACCTGTATAGAAAGTGACTTTAAAAATCATGTTGATATTCGGTTATGTTATTGTTTGAGCGCTAGTGTTCATTATTACTCTATATTTTATCTTTGCTCACAAGCTTTAGTTATAATTTATTATATATGAAATATATTTGTTTACAAATGTTCAAAGCCTAAATATTGTTGAATATTTATTTATTGTGTGTTTAGAATGTATAGCTTGTAAGTTATGTGTACGTATGTATACAGAAAAATGTAAACAAACATACTAGTATCCGTAGAGTGTTACCGAAACTGAGGTAATAAAAGAATGTAACTATTGTAAGTTATATTACTGATTGTTGTTTAGTGTTCTTTATTATTAAACCTATCTTATCTTTGCTCACAAGCTTTAGTTATAATTTAGTATTTATTTTAATTTTATATTAGTAAATTAGAAATCCTAAATGTTATTACATGTTTCCTTTAATACATTTTTCAAAATAACAATTTTGGATACGATAAAAATTGAAAATTATAATAATTGACCTTAATAAAATTTTCCTATGAACAACTATTTTTAAATTAGTTTTCGCCTTCCCATTTTCTACGGATTATCCTTGGTCTGGGAGACTTTGTGTCAGAGTTAATCCCGCCTAAGGTGTAATCAGACTCAACGACTCGTGAAACTATCAATCCAATTTCCTACGACAAATGTATACAGTTTCCTTAAACACATTTTATGATTTTTGAAAATATTTGCCCACCTGGCCTGCCCTTGCCAACCCTACCCTTTCTGAGCCATTCATGCGAGAGAAATGGTTTCCAGTTTGGAGGTCTTGTGACGATTACAAGATGAATATTGGGCATTTTGAATTGCTGGGTCCGGTCGCTAGGCCGACATCTATCTCTAACAGTGACATACGAAATAATGTTGTCTGTATTTGCGAAACCTCATGGTGCCCTGCATATAAAGCTTTCTTAATACATTAAAGTAATACATAAATTAAGGACTTGATTCAAAATATTTTGAGGAGCAAATTGAAAATATTTTTTATTTAATATATTTTTAACGAATAAACTCCTTGTTAAATAGATTGTCAGTACTTTGTGAAAACTTAATTAATTTCAATTTTTACAGCATCCAAAAATTAACTAAAAGGCAATTATCAAACATTAATTTCAATTTGAAGCCGGTAGCAGTGTACCTTTCCTCTGAAATACTGTCCAATATCTTCAAATTTGTAGTCACACTTTAGAGTTTTTCACGCGGCTGTATGTATCCCCAAAAGAGATTTATTTTAACTTATTCCTGTAATTTAAAATCCATCCATATCTTAACTGCGAAAAGGAAATCAATAGTAAGCAACCATGTCACCGCTAGTCTGGGGTTATAAAAACTCTCAAATGACTAAAATTTAGTGATCAAAATTGTTTGATTCCGTATTTTTAATATAAGTAGCCCTATATATATTATAGTGTTCGAAACTAAGGGAAATTTGAATTTTGTGTGATGTTCATCTTAGGTTTTTTTAGAAATATTTACTTATTGTTGACACTTGGTAAAAAAACCAATACATACGGATGTTTTTCAGTAGACGCGTTTCGCACTTGATCAGTGCATTGTTCAATGCTGCGAGTCACGGACACTGTTCTTCAGCTGTGTTATGTTGTTGTGAGTCAGTGGTGTTTTGGTATACTGTGAATTGTCGTTCATAGAATGGTTGTTAATTATGGGTTCGAATATAGTGTGGTTTCGAGTGTGTTTTGTATTTAGTATGTGTCGTGGTTGGTTTCTGTGGTGTCTATGTTTAGAAATATTCTGTTGTGTTTAGATTATTGATTTTCTTGAAGTTTAATATTTATAGATTTTTGTCAATGTTGGTGAATTTCTGTAAAGTGTTATGTATATGTATAACGGCGTTTTATTTAGGTTGTGTGTTTTTTGTCTTTTATGTGTTCCTTGTATCATGTGGTGAGGTATCTTCCTGTTTGGCCTGTGTAGAAGCTGAAGCAGTCGTTATATTTCATATTGTATAGATCTGCTCTATCGTGATTGTTCTAGAGTGTCTTTTATGTGTTCCTTGTATCATGTGGTGAGGTATCTTCCTGTTTGGCCTGTGTAGAAGCTGAAGCAGTCGTTATATTTCATATTGTATAGATCTGCTCTATCGTGATTGTTCTAGAGTGTCTTTTATGTGTTCCTTGTATCATGTGGTGAGGTATCTTCCTGTTTGGCCTGTGTAGAAGCTGAAGCAGTTGTTATATTTCATATTGTATAGATCTGCTCTATCGTGATTGTTCTAGAGTGTCTTTTATGTGTTCCTTGTATCATGTGGTGAGGTATCTTCCTGTTTGGCCTGTGTAGAAGCTGAAGCAGTCGTTATATTTCATATTGTATAGATCTGCTCTATCGTGATTGTTCTAGAGTGTCTTTTATGTGTTCCTTGTATCATGTGGTGAGGTATCTTCCTGTTTGGCCTGTGTAGAAGCTGAAGCAGTCGTTATATTTCATATTGTATAGATCTGCTCTATCGTGATTGTTCTAGAGTGTCTTTTATGTGTTCCTTGTATCATGTGGTGAGGTATCTTCCTGTTTGGCCTGTGTAGAAGCTGAAGCAGTCGTTATATTTCATATTGTATAGATCTGCTCTATCGTGATTGTTCTAGAGTGTCTTTTATGTGTTCCTTGTATCATGTGGTGAGGTATCTTCCTGTTTGGCCTGTGTAGAAGCTGAAGCAGTCGTTATATTTCATATTGTATAGATCTGCTCTATCGTGATTGTTCTAGAGTGTCTTTTATGTGTTCCTTGTATCATGTGGTGAGGTATCTTCCTGTTTGGCCTGTGTAGAAGCTGAAGCAGTCGTTATATTTCATATTGTATAGCCCTGCTCTATCGTGATTGTTCTAGAGTGTCTTTTGATTGGTGTATGTTTAGTATTTGAGTTTTCAGAATGAATAAGCTGTGTTGTTTTTCTGCGTATTATGTTGTATTGCGTGTGTCTAAACCGTTTCTATGGGCAATTTATTTTATCGTGCTGATTTCGTACAGTCTGTCTCCGTTGTCCATGGCTATGCTAATAAGTTTGTGTATAATGGAGTAAAAAGTATGTGTTGTGTTGTATGAGGTGGTAGAAAGTGTTGTGTATGACTATGTTTGTGGTGGTGGGCTTTCTGTGCGTTTGTTGTTTTGTTTTGTAATCGTTGCTTAAGAAGTTTATTGTGTTCTGTTTCTCTGTTTCCAGTGTAAGATTATGTTGAATATATTTTTTATATATTTTTATATATTTTATATATTTTGTGTAAAGTAAAATGCGACAATATTAACATACAAATGAGTTGTAGAATAAGTTTTTAATCAAATGATAAAATTTTTACAAAAATATGTATAAAGAAAACATACTTAAAAAAAGTTACATGATCACTTATGTATTGACAAAATGACGACGCAAGCTCTGTTTCACTAAGACGTAAATGAACTTGAGCAGCGAAACTGCGCATCTGACATCAGCTATTGTACATCTGTCAACTGTGAGGTAGTTTTATTATTGGCGAATTTGTCTTTATCAAGACAGTTGTTAATGGTTATTTTTGTTATTTGATCCTATGCTTTCCTACATATTCTTTTTGACAATACCAACAAAGTACTTTTCAAAATGTTTCTATCAATTAGATTACCTTGCCATGCAGAAAGTTCTAAAGTTCAAAAACATTCTGACCAAGTCTCATAAATTAACAGTTTTGAAAAAAAAAACGTACTAGACTTCATGAAACCAAGATTTTTTTAAAAAAAAGAGCACTAATCTATATTAAATTACAATACAGCTATGTTGAATATAGCTATTAAATATCCGGTTTCGATAGGTTTTGTTTTTAAAAAATATTGTGTAACGCGTAAGGTAAACAATTTAAGCGTAAATTGAAATAACCTTGTTATTGCTTGAGGTTATGCAATGACGTAACGACTTCACTTGTGAGATGGTTAGCCTACTTTAGCAAACTTTATTTTTATTTTGTATAACCAAACCTAACTTTACCTGACATTTTGTAAATATTTCGTCTTATGTATAAGGCAGTACGTTGTTCTTAACGAACCCTTGAGTTTATAAAGTATGTATGATTTTTACCATTAGTATGTTATTTTTGTAATTATTAATATTTAGAGCGTCGCCGTCGTCAGTTAAATAACTCCAATCGACAGTTCTTTTGAAAGCACACACATTATTTAGCCCTACATCTTAATACGATATACCCTAATATTTTTGTAATTATTAATATTTAGAGCGTCGCCGTCGTCAGTTAAATAACTCCAATCGACAGTTCTTTTGAAAGCACACACATTATTTAGCCCTACATCTTAATACGATATACCCTAATATTTTTGTAATTATTAATATTTAGAGCGTCGCCGTCGTCAGTTAAATAACTCCAATCGACAGTTCTTTTGAAAGCACACACATTATTTAGCCCTACATCTTAATACGATATACCCTAATATTTTTGTAATTATTAATATTTAGAGCGTCGACGTCGTCAGTTAAATAACTCCAATCGACAGTTCTTTTGAAAGCACATACATTATTTAGCCGTACATCTTAATACGATATACCCTAACAGATTAAGCATGCTAATATATAATGTATTACAGAGTTTCAGACAAACCGGTCCTTGAACTAATATTCCTCTTAGCAACTTGGAGAAATTGTGGAGTATATTTATTCTGAATAACTAAAACTCTTAATCACAAAAAACTTTTGTTTAACTCCTTGTGTACATTTAATTGCAAAGCAATCATCTTCATAGGAAATTATCACAAATTAACGCATTAATTAAAACTCCTTCAACAAGATTAAAGTTTCGGTTATTGATATAATTGGAGATAATGCATAACAACGAATTATTTTGTAATAATGTCCTCTCAATATGATTACTTTGAAATCAAAATTGGGATTTAAATAAACAGGTTTTGTGGATAAGAGATTTTATTTATTTAAAATAAAATATAACATAGTACAGTCTTGAATGAGATATAAGGTCTACCTATCTAGTTATAAAAAAATGTCTGTCTTTCGAAATATGCTTAAGGGTTTTCCACATTATAGGGTACTAATATCTTTGGAAAATGATTTTTTTCAAAGTCATCCTGAGGTAAATTTTTTTTCATGAGTTTCAAGTTTTATTATTTTTGTCCTGTTCCTTAAGAATTTCTACAACGTTAAGTCTATTATTTGCAATACTATTTAGGTCCGTAAACATGCAGGCAATACTTTAACACACATGAAAGTTTCTCCGCTGCTAGTTGTAGCAAGGTTCTGCCCCTCTTAGTGAAACTAGCCCACCTAAGCATGTTTGGCAGATCACATAGTTAAACACTTTGTCAAATCTATTTCCACCTTTACGCTTTACGAGTGAATCTATTGAATCACAAAAGGCTATTTTCCACTCTTTTAGCGATACCACCATCCCAAATAAATATTTGCAGAGCTTGACTCGGCTTTTATAGAAAGCGTTGAAGTCACGTTGAAGACGCGATAGTACGGATAATTATAAACAAATAGTCATCCGACTCCCCAGCCGGCGAGGGTTTTGTCCTGTGCCAACCGTCACCTGCACGTACAATAGCGTCGCCAGGCCTCTTTCTAATAACAAAGTCACATCGGTGGAAGCTTCGTACTTACAAAAGGTTTGAGATTTCTTGGCTACTTTTGTCGTGCCTCGCCTCACAGTAGGCCTGAATGTAAATTTACTCTAATGATTTATCAAAATCGTAAGAAATTAGTTATGATTTAATTTGTTATTTGTTATCCTAAAATAATGTAGTTGGTTATTAAGTGACAAAAGAAAGAAAAAAACACACCTTTTGCATTACAAAGGTTGGTATAGTTATATAATAAACTAAATGACAGGAAAGTAACAGCAAAGTAGGTCTATATAAAAAAATATCGAAATTCTAGAATTGTAGATACTAGTACTAGTATTTCATATTTCAACACCAACAAAAGGTACAAGATAGACAAAATCAGACAAAATCAGAGTTTTTGGACAAATAAAAGCATATGCTATATTTATGAATTTTCTCAGAGCAACTGACAGAGATTATAAAAATTAAAAAAGGTTGAATTTTTTTCGTTGGACACACACCCAACAGTGTGTTTGTGTGCGTTCACTCGGGTAAGAGTACAGTTATGTGTGCTTGTCTGTTTGTATGTTAATGTGTTTGTCGTGAGCAAATGTGAGCTTTGTTGAACGCTCGCGCGTGTGTGTATATCTGAATGTGTATTTTGTGTGTCTGAGTGTTTTTACGCCGTGTGTCTACTTGTGATTATATTTGTGAGTGATTGTGTGTGTATGTGTGTGTGTGTGTGTGTGTGTGTGTGTGTGTGTGTGTGTGTGTGTGTGTGTGTGTGTGTGTGTGTGTGTGTGTGTGTGTATTGTGTTGTGTATTGTGTTGTGTGTGTTTGTGTGTGTGTGTGTGTGTGTTGTGTTGTGTGTGTGTGTGTGTGTGTGTGTGTGTTGTGTTGTGTGTGTGTGTGTGTGTGTGTATTGTGTTGTGTGTGTGTGTGTGTGTGTGTGTGTGTGTGGTGTGTGTGTGTGTGTTGTGTTGTGTGTGTGTGTGTGTGTGTGTGTATTGTGTTGTGTGTGTGTGTGTGTGTGTGTGTGTGTGTGTGTGTTGTGTGTGTGTGTTGTGTGTGTGTGTGTGTGTGTATTGTGTTGTGCGTGTGTGTGTGTGTGTGTGTGTGTTGTGTGTGTGTGTGTGTGTGTGTTGTGTTGTGTTGTGTGTATGTTGTGTGTGTGTGTGTGTGTGTGTGTGTGTGTGTGTGTGTGTGTGTGTGTGTGTGTGTGTGTGTGTGTGTGTGTGTGTGTGTGTGTGTGTGTGTGTGTGTGTGTGTGTGTGAATTTCGCGCTGGTGTTTCAAAAGTAATAAAATAATAAATAACATTTTAGCTCCTGAAGAGGATTCCAGTTTGGAATAGAAACATGGAGCAATGTTTCCAAACTAATTACAGGTTGCTTCAAGTTTTACATTGTCTCTAACGGTCGTATATCTGTTGACCTGAGATTGTATGTAACATGCAATCTAGGTAGGAATTATGTAAATTAGTTTCGACTTTAATTAATTACTGCACCTTACAATATCGACTGGTAAGTTATAACAATTATTTACTAATTGTTAAATAACGTAAACATTTGACCTTACTATTGTTGCTTGTTTGTTAAGTATTAATGTTGTATATTAACAAAGAAATACGTAATCGTATTAAGTCATATAATCAATATAATTACATTTTGTAAAACACACAAATAATATAAAATAATATTAGCTCAAACTACAACCTGAAATAATCTCCCCTTCTTTCACCAAACAACCTATAACCAATATAAAACCTGCCGGTGAATTTTGTGCTTGTCAGGTATTTGTTGTAATCGTGTTTGTTACCTGTGTGTGTTTAACTGGCAATGGATTCATATTAACATAATTATATATTATTCTGAAATCTCGTTAGAACCGGATTCCCCTATTTAAGTGATGGACAACGTTAAAGCTGCGTTAATATTCAAATAGCAGTGTGGCACTATAATTTTACTTCAGAATGCCCACAACACGCAACCATTTCTTCTCCAGTATCTAGGCATGAGTTCAGAACTTTCACGACTCCACACTCTATACTCTCAATTTCTCAACTTCTATAAAATTTATCGTAATCTAAAGATTTCAGTTTTATATCAGTAGAGTTACTTACTTGGTTATAGAGTAGGTAGTTTTGAAATAAATCCATAAACTGATTATTTTTTGTATGATTAAAACCTATTTTATAGTCAGTCATAAATATTCTAAATATGTATTAGGTGACTGTTTTACCTTGGGGTCGTTATTTTACTATGAGATGTTTATTTCATTATGAGTCATTATTTTACTATGAGTCACTGTTTTATTATGAAATGCTTACTTCAGTGTTATGTGACTATTTTATATTGAGGTCACTATTTTACTATGAGGTGCTTATTTCAGTGTTAGGTGGCTTTTTTAATCTGAGGTCACTATTTTACTATGAGTTGCTTATTTCAGTGTTAGGAGGCTATTTTACCTTGCAATCACTCTTTTATTATGGGATGTTTATTTCATTGTTAGTCATTATTTTACTATGAGCTTACTCACTGTTTTATTATGAAATGCTTACTTCAGTGTTATGTGACTATTTTATATTGAGGTCACTATTTTACTATGAGGTGCTTATTTCAGTGTTAGGTGGCTTTTTTAATCTGAGGTCACTATTTTACTATGAGTTGCTTATTTCAGTGTTAGGAGGCTATTTTACCTTGCAATCACTCTTTTATTATGGGATGTTTATTTCATTGTTAGTCATTATTTTACTATGAGCTTACTCACTGTTTTATTATGAAATGCTTACTTCAGTGTTATGTGACTATTTTATATTGAGGTCACTATTTTACTATGAGGTGCTTATTTCAGTGTTAGGTGGCTTTTTTAATCTGAGTTCACTATTTTACTATGAGTTGCTTATTTCAGTGTTAGGAGATTATTTTACCTTGAAATCACTCTTTTATTATGGAATATTTATTTCATTGTGTGTAATTATTTTTCTATGACCACTGTTTTATTATTAAATGCTTACTTCAGTGTTATGTGACTATTTTACATTGAGGTCACTATTTTATTATGTAATTATTTTTTCAGTGTTACGTGACTATTTTACATTGAGGACACTATCTTACTATGAGATACTTATTTCAATGCTAGGCGACAATTTTACCTTGTGTTCACTATCCTACTATGAGATGGTTACTTTATTGTGAGTCACAATTTGACTGTGAGATGTTTAATTCAGCGTTATGTGAGTATCTTACATTGAAGTCATTGTTTTAGTATGAGATATTTATTTCACTGGGAGTTCCTGTTTTAATATGCGATGCTTATTTCAGTGTTAGGGGACTATTTTATCTTGAGATCATTATTTTGCTATGAGATGTTCATTTAATTGTGAACACTATTTTACTATGAATAACTATTTTACTGTGAGTTACTATTTTACTATGAGATGGATATTTTACTGTGATGTTATTATTTCAGTGTTAGATGACTATTTTACATTGAGGTAATTATTTTAGTATGAGATGTTTATTACATTCTGAGTCCCTATTTTACTGTGAGGTCACTATTTTATAGTATGATAGGTAATTCACTGTAAGGTACCTAGTTTTCTGTAGTAAATTTACTATTACAACAACTGGTCTTTTCTTGTCTGAATTTATCTATTGGTAGCAAGTGTCCTTAATTTTGCGCTGTTAGTTAATGTTATATTGGTGTTAGTAAATGCATCCCTTATATAAAATTGTGTTAGTATAAAAATCAGCTTTTGGATTTGGTTTCATCAGAAATCAATTGAGCACATCATATTTTATCTAGGCGTAAAGTTATGTAGCCCCAGTTGCATTATATAGCACCAATAGCATCACAAACCTATTATAGTGTTTGAAATGCCACAACGCCTTGGGGATTAGTAATGTACGTTTGGAAGATTTAAAAAACAGCCAGCCAGAAAGTGTTTGTGTAGATGTTTCAATTACTTACATATGTAGTTGGCCAATATATAGTTGGTAGAATGTATGTAGTTGGTAGTATATAAGTAGTTGGTAGTATATAAATAGTTGGTAGTATATAAGTAGTAGGTAGTATATAAGTAGTTGGTAGTATATAAGTAGTTGGTAGTATATAAGTAGCTGGTAGTATATAAGTAGTAGGTAGTATATAAGTAGTAGGTAGTATATAAGTAGTTGGTAGTATATAAGTACTTGGTAGTATATAAGTAGTTGGTAGTATATAAGTAGTTGGTAATATATAAGTAGTAGGTAGTATATAAGTAGTAGGTAGTATATAAGTAGTTGGTAGTATATAAGTAGTTGGTAGTATATAAGTAGTTGGTAGTATATAAGTAGTTGGTAGTATATAAGTAGTTGGTAATATATAAGTAGTAGGTAGTATATAAGTAGTAGGTAGTATATAAGTAGTTGGTAGTATATAAGTAGTTGGTAGTATATAAGTAGTTGGTAGTATATAAGTAGTTGGTAGTATATAAGTAGTTGGTAGTATATAACTAGTTGGTAGTATATAAGTAGTTGGTAGTATATAAGTAGTTGGTAGTATATAAGTAGTTGGTAGTATATAAGTAGTTGGTAGTATATAAGTAGTTGGTAATATATAAGTAGTAGGTAGTATATAAGTAGTAGGTAGTATATAAGTAGTTGGTAGTATATAAGTAGTTGGTAGTATATTAGTAGTTGGTAGTATATAAGTAGTTGGTAGTATATAAGTAGTTGGTAGTATATAAGTAGTTGGTAGTATATAAGTAGTAGGTAGTATATAAGTAGTAGGTAGTATATAAGTAGTAGGTAGTATATAAGTAGTTGGTAGTATATAAGTAGTTGGTAGTATATAAGTAGTTGGTAGTATATAAGTAGTTGGTAGTATATAAGTAGTTGGTAGTATATAAGTAGTTGGTAGTATATAAGTAGTTGGTAGTATATAAGTAGCTGGTAGTATATACGTAGTTGGTAGTATATAAGTAGTTGGTAGTATATAAGTAGTTGGTAGTATATAAGTAGTTGGTAGTATATAAGTAGTTGGTAGTATATAAGTAGTTGGTAGTATATAAGTAGCTGGTAGTATATTCGTAGTTGGTAGTATATACGTAGTTGGTAGTATATAAGTAGTTGGTAGTATATAAGTAGTTGGTAGTATATAAGTAGTTGGTAGTATATAAGTAGTTGGTGGTATATAAGTAGCTGGTAGTATATTCGTAGTTGGTAGTATATAAGTAGTTGGTAGTATATAAGTAGTTGGTAGTATATAAGTAGTTGGTAGTATATAAGTAGTTGGTAGTATATAAGTAGTTGGTAGTATATAAGTAGTTGGTAGTATATAAGTAGTTGGTAGTATATAAGTAGTTGGTAGTATATAAGTAGTTGGTAGTATATAAGTAGCTGGTAGTATATTCGTAGTTGGTAGTATATACGTAGTTGGTAGTATATAAGTAGTTGGTAGTATATAAGTAGCTGGTAGTATATTCGTAGTTGGTAGTATATACGTAGTTGGTAGTATATAAGTAGTTGGTAGTATATAAGTAGTTGGTAGTATATAAGTAGTTGGTAGTATATAAGTAGTTGGTGGTATATAAGTAGTTGGTGGTATATTCGTAGTTGGTAGTATATACGTAGTTGGTAGTATATAAGTAGTTGGTAGTATATAAGTAGTTGGTAGTATATAAGTAGCTGGTAGTATATTCGTAGTTGGTAGTATATACGTAGTTGGTAGTATATAAGTAGTTGGTAGTATATAAGTAGTTGGTAGTATATAAGTAGTAGGTAGTATATAAGTAGTAGGTAGTATATAAGTAGTAGGTAGTATATAAGTAGTTGGTAGTATATAAGTAGTTGGTAGTATATAAGTAGTTGGTAGTATATAAGTAGTTGGTAGTATATAAGTAGTTGGTAGTATATAAGTAGTTGGTAGTATATAAGTAGTTGGTAGTATATAAGTAGCTGGTAGTATATACGTAGTTGGTAGTATATAAGTAGTTGGTAGTATATAAGTAGTTGGTAGTATATAAGTAGTTGGTAGTATATAAGTAGTTGGTAGTATATAAGTAGTTGGTAGTATATAAGTAGTTGGTAGTATATAAGTAGCTGGTAGTATATTCGTAGTTGGTAGTATATACGTAGTTGGTAGTATATAAGTAGTTGGTAGTATATAAGTAGTTGGTAGTATATAAGTAGTTGGTAGTATATAAGTAGTTGGTGGTATATAAGTAGCTGGTAGTATATTCGTAGTTGGTAGTATATACGTAGTTGGTAGTATATAAGTAGTTGGTTAGTGTATATTAACAGTTTAGGGCAAAATGTAGAACAATAATAGCGGGTACATAATAAACTTGGCTGTAAGATTTACTTCCATAGATTCCTCCAGTTCTCCTTATTTTTCAAAATTTAATTGTTGAACATGGAGACAACAAACCCTTTTCAAGTAATTAGATTGGTATTGTAGACAGTAATATTTGTCAAATATTTCCTGCAACAGACTCTTCATGTTTTATGGTGTTTACATAGTTAAAAATTCAAATTTCTGTGAGTCTTTTGTAGCAGTTATAACTATAATAATTATTTAAAAAAATAATAATTGTATTCATTATAACTTGCTTTCCTTTAAATGGATTCATCAATTTTCTGAATATAATAATATATATTTCAATTTATGGTTACACAGTTTTATGTTGTTTTAAGCAAATAAAAGAAATTTGATAACACCTTTTTGTGGACGGATTAGAGTTCCCTCTCAAGCTAGTTGCCAGATCACCTTTTGAAGTACACAAGATTATAACCCCAGCAGACACATTTCCGTTTCAGAATATACCCGTCTGATACAAGTAAATTTGTGTATTCTGACTGTGTAATACTAACTTTCTCTAGTGTGACGGATGTTCTCGCGATACTTGCATTGTTGAACCATTTCCAAAAGCAATTTTATATAAATTAAAAAACTATTGATATTTAGAGCAACCAAGAATAGCTGATGATATTTAATAATGACGTGGCTCATAATAGTTAATTTAGTTCATTTTGAGTGGCTTCATAATAAAATTTAAAAATTGTAAATTTTAAAAGGTAAAGTGTTTTGATAAATTACATTTATTTTGCTAAGGTAGAATGACATTTTACGTTTAATATTAGTGCCTATGTGATTTCAACACTTTTCTTGAAAACGTATACAAAATAAATTATACTATTAGAGGTTAGTATAAGATTATATTTCATTGCACGTTATTAAGTTTGAAAATGTATGAAATTATACTTATTAAACATAGAAATATTTTTTTTCAACTAATTATTTCAAACATTTATAAATATAGACTAAAAAAAAATACTCGTATATCCAAGTAAACATTTCCTGATATCTTAACGGTAGTTGTTTAACTTCCCAACGCAAGGTAAAAGATATTACAATGTTGCCACATGAGTTTACTATATAAGCCACATTATACCACAAGTGTTTTACAACATTGGTGGATCTTTCATCTGGAGCAAGAATCGCTAAACTAATAGAAGAAGTTACTCTAGAGCAGGGATGCCCAACTAGTGGCCCGCGACAAAAATTAGATTATTGTTTTATCAATCAATGTCAATATAAAAATATAGGCCGGAATAGGTTATAGGATATAGGTTGAACACGGTTCCTACCCGCAGTAAGAGATCTGTGACTTGCAAAGTGGCCTATTTTTTCAGACAAGGTCGGAAATTGCTAATGCATTTTTGAGTCAAGTGCCCGAGGAAAAATATTTCAAACTATGTGACTATGGTGGGAAAATAGTTTCAAGGTTTGTAAACACATACTTTTGTGAGTGTACCTTTCCAACAATGAAATTTAAAACCATCAGACTAACAGACAACCATCTTCGAGATATGCTAAAGGTTGCAACCACTTCAATTCAGATTGATTTTGATTAATTGTTGGTCGATTGTGTCCGTCCATAGTGTTCTCATTAAGTGAAGTAGGTAGGCCTACATAGTTATGGAAGATTTTAAATTTAAACAAATTTAAACGCATTACTGCGTTCTGATAAGCGTATATCACATGATTAAATATTTTACCTATTTTGATTCTTTGTAAATTGAGTTTAATATTAAACGTATATGAAAGTTTTTGCGTAAGGTTTATTAATTTATATTATTGCATATACAACGCACACTATACGGTATAAGTGTTGCCTACATTTGGCTTATTGATATATGTGTGGAACTAGTTGTGCGTCCCTCGTCTTCACTGAAAATATTGAAGTTGAAACTTTAGGGTTTAGAAGTTGGCCATCCCTGCTCTAGAGTATGCAATGTAAAATTGTCCATGTGAGAAACAGTCATCTCTCAGATCAACTCCGCCTGTGAGTTTTGCCTATCAATCGATGAATGTCATGTTAACTTTAGGAAAACTTTATTTAGTATTTATGAACATAATAACTGACTAACAAACATCCTGTTTTACCTGTAAATATTCAATTCAAACAGAAATAATTTAAAGTAAATATATTTTTTAAATTTCCAAAGTATGTTTTTTTTTGTAATTCATAACAATATTAAATTGGTTTTAGATCACATATAACCATGAACTTATGGTTACTAAAAAACAATTATACCTATCGCCTAATATTTATAAAATCGTGGTTACTAAATAAATTTAAATCTATGAATTAGGCTTAAATAATAACCAAATTCATATCTTTCTCAAAACAAAACTATTCAGCCTGATACTATATCTATTACGTTCAAGTATTATGTTAATACTCGTACACAAAAAAATAGAATCCATATTTGTTATTTTAAAATAGTTTAGTAAATTTATTATGTAAATTAATATATTTAATTATTTATTAACTTACAAATTGAAGACATTTTTAATTCAATAGCATTTCAACTTCATTAATATATATTAAAGTAATATCAGTTAAAACAGCAGTTAAGGAAATTAACCTAAACACATATAAAATTGTAGTATGATATCTTAATTTAAGTATCAGCTATAAGCTACGTCATAGCGTTATTACCACCATCTATTGATTATTAATGGCATATATATATATTATAATTCTTAATTTCAATAAAAGTGATTAAATGCTCGGTCAGAAAAGTAGGCTATAGAATTTTTAATGTTTTTTATTAATATCGACTTAGTCCAATCGGATTAAAAATGTGCCAAAAACTTTCCAGGAGTCGGTTCAATAAATTCCCAAGTTTTCATGTCGATCGGATGATCGGTTTACATTATACAACCGGATAGATTGTGAACTCGGTGTATTTCTTATGTTAGAGATCTACCCGTTTTTTTTTTTAAATTTTCATCCCTTAAAATTAGAATTTTGCTAAATCCTTTCTTAGCTCACACCTATATAGTGTAACGAAGGTTCCCTCTAAATTTCAAGTCTGTACCATTATATTTTTTTCTCTACGTCGATCAGTCAGTCAGTCAGGACTTTAATTTTTATTTATAGAGATTCACTCTTACCCTTACCACATTCCACTCTATTAAGACTGATAATACGATGATGATATTACAGAAAAGCAATCAAGATATGTAAACGCGGTACCGAAGTAAAGACAAGCGTTCACCAGATGTATTCAGTCAAAAAAGGAAATACAAACGAGATGAATAATTTTAAGCAAATATTCTAAACCGTAAAATTTTAACACCAACTGTGAGTAACTGTGCTATATTCTTTTATTCTACGTAAATAGAACCTCTTAGCTACAAAAACGTTATATTTAAATCTATGTGTATATTACGATTCCAAAGTAATCATCTCCAGAGGAAATTATTACAGGAATAACTCATTCTCGTAGGCCTAATACAGAGTAGTTTTTCTTGTAATAATTTTCTCTGAAGATGTTGTTTTTGAATCGAAATGTACACAAGGTTTTAAATAAAAAGTTTTTGTTATGGAATTTTGTTTACTTAAAATAAAAAATCACATCGCAGTTGCTCCAAGTTGCTATAGATATTTTTCTTAAACGGAATATATCCATTTATGTAAAAATAAGTTTATTAATAAAGTTATATATAATTGAACCATATCCTTATGTTTTTCCCAGTGTTAAAACTTTTTTCTAATGAATTGAATGTAGTTTTAAAATAAAATTTATTTCAATTTAAATAAATTAATTTTTAAAACAACGATGAAATTTCTTTAATTTACTATAATTTACTTCTTTCCTATTGCAAAGTATTCCAACTGAAATCATTTTGAAACCAAATCATATGAGCGTAATATTTTTTAACAAATCTTGATTTAATGTAGGTCATTTACATTTAATTTTCTTGCTCCTATGTGAGTTTACCCTAAGACCAGTAGTCATGTCTCACTAGATAATGTTTTAAATTGGAAAACTTACCTGAGATGTAATTTCGTGTAACGTGTTGCCACTGATGCGCTTTGGTAGATCTGAAGGGTTATAATTTTTTTTTTAACAAGATTTGAACACATAATTCATTTCATTTCTTAAATAATAAATAACTGCATTCTTTTATTTACGTTTTTGCGGGTTGTATTGACTAAAAGCCATGGCAACATTGTTCGAACCAACGCCGACGGCTAGACACCGACTGCGTATAAAACCAGGCGAATATCTTGTTACTTTGAGCGTTACCGAAGGCCAGCTCTTAGGCCGGAAGTGCGGCCTGTATCGCGCATACTGATAGCAGCGGCACTCAGAACGCTAGGTGATGGCCAATTACGCCTATATTTGTTCCTTTTTCTAATTTGGCAGTCGAGGATATCCAGCGGCTTGTTAGTTGCACCCGCGCCAGAGTACGTGTATACCACTGCTGAAACTGAGACGGACCTGTTTTTAAACTAATCACCCATTAAAGAATAAGTAACCATGGCTCTGAAGTATTAACACAGTTCATGAATGTACGGACATAAAATAACTAGTTACGTGGTACTTTGTGCTATTACCCGAGATCTGACTGTTTATTAATAAACTCAAGTTGTCAGATTCGTTTTATTATTACAATGCAGTAGAGTCTCGATAATTCGAGGCAGATGAGACCGAGACCCCTCGGATTATCAAAAACTCAGATTAGACGGAAATACGTGCCTGTACATTAGAAAAAAATGAGTTATAATGAACCCTAATATTGTATTTAAGAAATCACAAAACACTTTTATAGAAGTTTATTGATTACAGTACTTACATAAATTTAATGTTGTTTGGAATATATTGTTCATCACGGTTGCTACATATTTCGGAAAAAGTTATAAAGTGTCTTCTGCGTCTGCTTATCAAACTTATGTTTCTTGCTGCGGTGTCGCGTAGACGTCTTAGCAGAAGCTTATCTGTGTGCGTGGTGTCTGTTGTTCAATATTACGTAATGCATTTTCCAATGCTATCGTCTCTTCACCGTGACTAATTTTCCTTTCTTGTACTGTTTCGGTAGAGTTTTCATCTTTATCCTGGCCATCACTGCCTTCAGTAATATCTCGTATCATTTCAATAACCGTAACAGCTGTTAGGCTATATCAAATTGTTTATACTTACTCATCCATTGACTTACGTCAGTAGCATCGGAATTTTGACAACCTGGAAGTTTCTTGATAAGAAATGTCAATTCTCTTTCTTCTTGTGAACTAATAACACAGTCAACAGTTTCATTATGACTCGGGATTTTATTCCATGACTTACTTAATGTTTCTTTTTTTAATTTTTCCATGATTCGGCTTCCCTTACTTCTTACTTCAGCCAACGCCCGTCCTTGGCCTCTCAGCCATCCGACGCCGTGCCTCCCAGTACAATGTAGCGAGTCCTTCCCTGGACTCCTCGTGAAAGATATTTTTCAGGCCGTCACAAGTGGTAAGATGCTCTGCCGTCCCTTCATTGTCGGAGCAGAGTGGGCAGATTGGTGTGTTTACCACTTTCATGCGATGCAGGTGTCTCTGTAGGTAGTCATGTCCAGTGGTCATCCTAAACAAAGCCACGGCTACGCCTCTCGGAAGATCCAGTGGTATGCTTGATTGGATGATCTTTTCCCATTGCTTTCCTGTAGCAGCTTGTTTCCTGTCCCATTCCACGGAGTCGCTGATAGTGCTGTTCATACTCCGACAGACACTGCGGTATGAGAGGGGGAGGATCGGCTGCGCCATGGAGCAGCCATGCTTGGCCAAACTATCTGCTTTTTCGTTTCCTCTGATGTCACAGTGCCCCGGCACCCAATCTGTGTTGTTTTCTGCAACATGCGGAGTGTTTTCTGGCAGTTGTTTATTTCCTTCCCTTCTTTTGGCTTTGGGGAGGCGATCGCCTGAATCGCGGATGTTGAGTCCGAGAGGAAAACTACCTTCTTGGTTTTGGCCGACAGAAGAATCTCTCTGACCGCTTCGCCGATGGCGGTCACTTATACTTCAAAGTTGGTTCCGTTTTTCCACACTGCTATTGATTTTTGCCCAAGTGAGGAGAAATATCCGGCTCCGCATGCGTCATGCATTGCCGATCCATCTGCGTACACACGCAGCCATTCGTCGGACAGATACCTCTCGTTGATCATAGCTTCTGTTAGTACTTTGAGTTCGTAGATTTGGATGTCGGCTTTTATCAGGCTTACACCAGGTATTGATGTGCACGATGGTATTTCGGTCCTTTCCTTTATATATTTCGTTTTCTTGAAAGGTTGTCGCTCTGATTCTTCCAATCCATGTCTTCTTCTTATTTCTGCAGCTTTTGCCAGTGGTGTGACTTGGGTTTTTTAATCCTTTGGTTTGCGCATCTGTATTTCTTCCAGAAGTCGTCGTTGATTCTTAAGGCTCTTTCGAAGAATTTGATAGCAGCCTTGTCCCTTCTGTTAAGGGGCTCAATATCTGTTTGAATCTCTAACGTTGCAATTGGGGTAGACTTCGCAGCACCACATATCAGTCTCAATGCATTGTTTTGGACTATATTCAGGTCTTTCTTTGCATTATCAGAAGCCGTGTTGATTCTGCTTCCCGATACAACATCCTTAACTCTAATGGTATTTAAAAAGCCTACAATGCTTTCTTTCCTTCAGTCACTTCTAAGAGAGATTGTAGAAGATAAGATCTGTATTTTTGCCACGTATTCTAAAACACCATGATCCATCGGTTGGATTAATCTCATAACATTTGCGGGTAGAAATAAAGCACGGATATCATCAGAGCACAGTTGATCTTCATTGATGCGACGGTGCATTGTCAAACAGAAATAATTTTAATATCATTTCAAATAGATTTATCTCCCTCAAATATATATATCCTTTAAAATATTCTCAAAAATAAATAGGCTCGAATTTAATGGAAGCTTGGAAAATTGGGACTTGGAATTTTGAGACTCTACTGTAATTACAAAACAAAAAGTCGAAAACCAAAAACATTTAGTTATGTATAAGGAGAATACATCGCTGGTAATGTACAAGAGAATTTAATCAAATGAAAGTAATAATTATAATTGAAAGCAAAATAGAAAAGACAAGAATAACAAAAAATCATTGTAGATTTAAAGGTTAAAATAAAGATTGCGAATATAAAGAGAGAACGTTAACAATGATTGATAATAAGATATTCACGAAATAATTCTGTAACAAAATATAAGAAAACAAGTTCTATAAACATTAGTCGGTTCAATTATACTTCAAATGAGGTAAATTTAACTGATTATGTTTAGTAGCTAGAAATTAAATACAACTAGACGCAGAAATGTAGCACTAAGTGTTTTAGAGAAAACCGATAAAAGTTGACAAAATCTAAGAAGACATTTTTTGGTTTAACAACAAGTAACTGATGTAAATTAGTGGTAGACAGATAAAATATACGTACAAAATTTGTACAGAATATAATACTGACAGAAGTAATACTAAAAGAAAGTGAACAATCATTTAACATATTCCATATTTTATGTAACTCAGAACGGACTAAATTGTTCCAAAAAAATCAGAAATTTGGACGAAATTGTTTATCAGCCATAGGTCTAAAACGAAGTTTCTGGACTTTATAAAAACGTTTATAGCCAGGGGGCTAAGCTGGAAGGGGAAGGGTTTGTCCCATTACTACATCTATGCAGCCTATGGTGTTTGTATGGTTTATATAAACTACTAGAATTATGTAGCTGCATTTATTAATAGTGTGATGAAATACAGAATAAATCATATGATGGTTTTCTATGTTTATCCATGAAATGTCAATTTGTCTATGTGAGACAAATTTTCTATATTTCCAGAAACTTACAGAGACTGAACCCTCAAGCTCCCCCGCTACAGGCCTAAACGAAAACTCTTGATAGTTTTTTTATAAGTTCCAGATTGGTTATTAGTCCAGTTAATGGAGTTAAAAATATAGTATTACCGCATAATTCTTTGAACCTCTATCGATTTTAATGATCATTTAGAATCAAGCTTATCTCACCCTTATCTTCAAAAGTGAGATGGTCTCAACATGAGCTTCTTTATTTAAGGGGTGAAGCCCCCCTTCTGCAAGAAATTGAAAAAAATGCTGATTCAGGCGTTCTATTGGTGGAAATATTATTTAGCTATGCAAAATAAATATTTTAACGTTTTGAAGCATGATTTAAGATTTTTATTAATTTTTCAACCCTTAAAAAACAACCCTTCAATGTGAAAATCACAGAAAAATTGTATTGTCGCCTTGAAATATTAAATTGCACATTACCAATGCACAAATCATTTATTTATAGTTTTTGATATAATTTATTGATACACTGTTAATTTTCAACCCTTAAAAACTACCCCTTATCCTTAAGTCAATTAAAAAATATTTTTCAGCAGCTTTAACTGTTTTTATTGTGCATTTAAAAATATTAAAACCGTTTCTATTAAATATAAAAAAATCATTATTTTTTGTAAAATATCGATCCTTAAAACTACGCCTTGTCATTATATTAATGAAAAACATTTTATCTCAGCAGGTTTGGCAGCTTAATTTGATCGGAACCTTTTTAACTGTTTATTAAATATTATATCTTTCAACCCTTGCCTTACCATTTACCTTACGTTTGTATATATAAATAATAATAACATACGTAATGTATGATATTCCAGATATAAAATGTGTGCTCCTAAACTTCTATAAAAATTCGATTGTTTTTTTACGACAACTCTAATATTGTTTATGGTATTGGGCACGTCCAAAAACGATTACAAAGGAAATGTAAAGGGCTATAAGACTATTTAAAACCAATTATTTTTTGAAGGCTTAAAGTGCTTGAGTCTCATGATCCTCTATTTAAAATTTGCAAGTGTGACGTTGGTATTTCGATTGTTACTCCTACATATATCCTACAAAATTATTGTTTGTAAAAATTTACATTTGTTACGTATATTTAGTAGTTATTTTAAAAGAAAGATATTGTTTGAGAAATTTAGACAATTATGATTTTTTAAAATCATATTTGGTTTCAAATAGGCCTATAAGTTTTTTGAGCTCATCAATTATACTAAAATGAAGTAATTCTTACAGGGATTTTTAAAAATTCCAATTTTGGTGGAAATTACGTCCGTTTCATTTCACACTTTTTCTTAACAAAATTTGATTCTCCTCTTATTTTTATCATAACTCTCTTAGCTTTAATGCTATAAACTGTATTTGGAGCTCATTAAAAAGGTTGTTTTACAGATACAGATACAGGAGAACTGTATGAAAAGTTTTCTACAGATATTTGCCGAAAAACGTGTCATTTGCCCGTTATTTACCCTCAGAGACTTGGATTCGATTATTCACAAAAAAAGTAGCACTATAAATACTTATAAGTCGCTTAAAATTAAACCCACAACATTCATTCAAAAATAATATCTTTTTTTTTCTTATTAGCTTCAATTTTGAAATGAACAATTTGTTTCGAAAATGAACTGTTTTGGATTTATTTGTAAAAAACCGATTCAAAACGTGTACTTTTTAAAAGAAAAAATCAATACTTTCAGCCATTAATAATTAACAACAATCTTCATAACGTACAAAGTGCTTAGAATTTGTCCCTCTATCGATTCCTGGAGTTAGTTTTGAATTTAAAAAAATCACTAACGCAAAAGGGGTGGCATTCACCCCCGGGGTAAAAGCTCAAGTCGGCACTGTGTCACTTGTGGTACCCTCTAACTACTCACCAATTTTATGCAAATCGAAGAAGGTTCGAAGTTTTCTGAGGGGAAAGCCTTCATTGACTGGATTGTTTATACTTTCGATGACTCATTTTAAGAGTCAATTTGTAACTTTAAAAAAAAATTAATTGTTATTAACCAAATGTGTGCCTTTCATGTCATTTGTTAAAATTACAGTCAGTGTAGACACAAATGTATTTCCTTCATGGATTTTAAGTTTTACCAGTATAACTCAAAGGATCAAATATTGGTTAGCCCAATGGTAAAACGTAAAACGAATTACACGACATAGTACAGTAGGAAGTCGATTATCCGAACTAACTGGGACCGGAGGGTGTTCGGATAGTCAAATATAGATATACTAAATTATAAAGCTGCAGTATACGTTTCAGAAAACATTTAGAGTGTACTATAAAGCTGTAAGTACAGTACTTTACTTCCTATTACTGTGATACAACAACAAATTAGTTAATAGATAAAGAGTACTAGTGTACTAATGTATCCTAAAATAAAATTAACATTATGGACAGAATAAATAAAAAAAACACGAAGACAGGAACAAATTCTTCTATATAATTACATAACCTATGTATAATAATGTGTACCCTACAGGTAAAATTTCTTGGCGATGATTGGCGGTTTGGATAATTTTAGTTCGGATAATCGAGCGTTACTGTAGTATTTTCTTTAAGAATCTTACCGCTTTAAGAATAACAACTTTGAATCAGTTTTCTCATGTACTTCATTGTAACTGTATGAAGTTAAGTTTTATGAGTATTATAGGGATGTTTGAAGATTACAACATTAATTAATGTAGCAACAATAACACAAATTATGACAATTCACTTTGTAATAATCTTGTAATTCAGTCCGGCCTACGCCTGACCTAATGCGTTCTATCCCTGTATAGTTCTCCGCATTAGAATTTAAAATATCGTTGTGGCTGTAACGCGGTGTTTATTTGTCCAATAAAGTTTTTCTAATTATTAAATGTCACATGATTTGTAACGGACTTGTTAACCTCATGTTCCCTTTTTATAGCTTGGAATCCTTCATTAGGCAAGTTTTTTGTTCCTTTTGTACACTTGGAAACTGAATGTTGAGGTTTTGGGTGATAAACTGTGAGTCCGGTCGTTAAACACTCCGTCCCGTCTTTTATTTATTGGCCAATAATGTTCCATCTCAGGCTTCGCCTCTCCCATGGAGTTTATTGTTAACTCTCTATCACGTATCCAGTTGTAGCTTGTACTCCGAAATCTGACCTTCCATGTGTAGCATACACTGTTATATAATAGGTGATACGTCGGACAGTTTAGATTTAAAAATTAAGGATCTATAAATAAAGTAAAGCTCCATGGATACGAAAAGTTATTTAAAAAATACGTCAACGTTAGGAGAATAAATAGCATTCTTAACAATGAAATAAGTCTTTGTCTTGGTTGAAATAAGTAACAGTTTTAAGATATGTCTCAGTCTAATAATAATCTACAGTTTTCAAAATAAATTTTTTAAATGTTTTCATAAAATAACACATGTATTACAATTCTTTTATATTTTTCATAGATACTGTATATAAGTACCTTTTTAAAATTTCAAACTTTAGTTAGATTACCTTCCGTACAAATTTTGAATATAAAAACTCATTCTGTCCTAAAGATAAACAATATATTTTAAAAAACACAAAAAGACAAACAGGTAGGAAACTAAACAAGTTAAGACTGTACTTTGAAAAGCATTTTTCTTGCCGTTTTTGTGTTACACCCTTGCCGTTTTTGTGTTACACCCTTGAGGTTTTTGTGTTACACCCTTGAGGTTTTTGTGTTACACCTTTGAGGCTTTTGGGTTACACCCTTGAGGTTTTTGTGTTACACCCTTGCCGTTTTTGTGTTACACCCTTGAGGTTTTTGTGTTACACCTTTGAGGCTTTTGGGTTACACCCTTGCCGTTTTTGTGTTACACCCTTGAGGTTTTTGTGTTACACCCTTGAGGTTTTTGTGTTACACCCTTGATGTTTTTGTGTTACACCCTTGAGGTCTTTGTGTTACACCCTTGAGGTCTTTGTGTTACACCCTTGAGGTCTTTGTGTTACACCCTTGAGGTTTTTGTGTTACACCCTTCAGGTTTTTCTGTTACACCCTTGAGGTTTTTGTGTTACACCCTTGAGGTTTATTAAATAACTACTTTGAGTAGCCTATTACTTTGCAAAAAATAAACACTACTTGCAATAAACGTGACTCAATGCTGTGAGTCACGGACAAGACTGTGGTTCAGGTGTGTTGTATTGGTGTTCTGTGGTGTATTTTCTTTATAGAGTAGTTGTTAATTATGTGTTCAATTGATTGTGAGTGTGTTTTGTCGTTTAGAATGTATTGTGGATGGTTTTTGTGGGGTTTGTATATCTCATAGTTTTTTGCTGTGTTTAGTTTGTTGTGTTTTTTTTTGATGTAATGAAGGATTTTTATTTTATTGTCTATATTGGTGTATGTATGTAGTGTGTTCTGTACGTGTATGGCGAAGTTTGATTTGGGTTGTTTGTTTTTTATATCTTTCGTGCGATCTTTGTACCGCGTGGTAAAGTTTCTCCCTGTTTGATCCATGTAAATGCTTGGGAAGTAGTTGTATGCTATCCCGTATACTCTTGCTCGTGTTTGTTCTGGTGTTTTTCTATGCGAAATAATACTTAATACTTAAGGCAGAAAAAGACCTTCCACAAAAACATAAACAAATTTAACAATAATATAACCTTTATACTGGAAACCGAACAAAATCAACTTCTTAGATCTTACAATATAAAAAAACAACAAACACACATTTAAAATATGCAGAATGCGCCCCCTGACAGAGTTATACACAATACTTCCAATCCCCCCATACAACACAAACATGCCACTTTCCACTCCATGATATACACAGACTAATCAACATACTTATGAAAAATGAAGACAAAATAAGCCAACTCAACACAATAAAATACTTAGCCTGTAGAAACGGATACAAACATAACCTGATAGACAACGTAATACACAAAGAACAACACACACACACACACACACACACACACACACACACACACACACACACACACACACACACACACACACACACACACACATAACACAACAATAACGCACAAATACAAAAATAGATAACATAAACATATTGCAACACATCACAAAAAATAGCATTCTCATTCTGCAAACTAAAATACAAAGTAGCTTAAAACATTTAACATAACTAATAAAACCTACACAGTACAAAAACACAGTAAAACAAACACGACAGGGTTAGAGTAGCCTATACAAGATCCCATGTACTTCCCAAACTTAGGAAGGAGCTGTACCACAAGATACAAGGATCACATAAAACACACAACCCAAATCAAACTTCGCCACACACACACTGTTTCACACTTCGCCACGACAGAACACACTCACAATAAAATACTGTATTTGAACACATATTTAACAACTACTCTATGAACAATAATACACCACAGACTCACACCAATGCAAAACACCTGAACAAAAATCTTGACCGTGACTCACACCATTGAACAATACACTGATTTATTGCGAAACATCTCAGTAAGCAGTTTTTTTCTGCCAACTGATAGGCCTACTAAAAGTAAGTGTTTTTTTTTTTCATTTTAGCCTGATGAAGTTTGGTAAAGTAATTTATGTACACCAAAACATAATTGTATGTAGTTGCAGTAAACGCCCGTTATTCCGGCATCATATAGTCTGGAACTTTCAATAATCCGGCCTCTCAGATAAAGTTAACGGTTGCCAGAGTTCGTAACAAGGGTGATGCCTGACGTTTAGTCTAATGTTAGTAGATGTCTAGATAGACCTTCTGTCGTGTTACTGTGTAACAGTTTAATGAATGTTGTGATGAAATTGTCTTCTGAACATAATTACAAAATTTAAATATAACATTTATTTTTAATAATAAAACATTTTATTTTAGTTTATTAATAGAAACTATATTTTTTTATCCCTTTAAGTCGCCTTTCCAGTGCCAGGTTTTGAAATAATTATTCAAAGTTAGAGTTTACTTTAAAATAAATAAATTACATTTTTAATTTTTTTCGCTCACTAACATTTTCAACTTACTCGATAACCACCTTGGTAAGAGTCATAAAACTAGGTTCAGAACATGAATATTTTTCAATCGAAATATTTCATCACAGTGAAAATATATTTTAAAAATTAATTTCAAAATTTATAAAGAAGGAATAAACAAAAATCTAAATAATTTATGATACTAGGCTCAAGCCGTTAAGAACATAATGCAATGACTTTTGATTCACTGGCGTGTTACCTCAAGCAGAGAACAGACGCTCGCTAATCCGGAATTTTCAATAATTCGCCACTAACAAAGTCGCGAAGGTGCCGGATTACGAGCGGTTACTGTATTAAATATTTTGAACCAATTTTTTTGGACAAATTTTTAAGACGAATAATTGCCGTAAGAAACACTTTAACGGTAAATGAAGAGTTTTTCACTTCTTAGACTCTTCGAAATATATTACATCTGCAGATAAAATTTGAAGATGAGATCGTCGATACATATAGTAGTCATTAACTAATTGACTGGATCGTCGATAAGGACCCAGTCAAGCACAAGCAGATGGTTTATGGAAAAGAACACAAACACACACACACACACACACACACACACACACACACACACACACACACACACACACACACACACACACACACACACACAAACACACACACACAAACACACACACACAGATACACACACACACACACACACACACACATACTCACAACACACACAACACACACACACACACACACACACACACACACATACACACACGCGCGCGCGCATACACACACACGCTCCCGCGCCCGCGCGTATCTGCAAGAATTTAAACGCATTCTCAAACGCACCTAACAAGATTGAAAGGCGAAAATATTCGTGTGTGAACCAGCATTAAGCTACCAAGGTACTGATCATCACTTCGACACGTAATATTTGTACATAGCTTATATTTCTATATCTCCAGAGGCAATAAATGTTTGACGATATCGTGAAAGCTATTTAGTGAATCGTAAGCAAGTGATCGTTAAACATTTAAACACATTGTAATCTCGACTTGTTTGAGTAAAAATTGTTATTTAAGGTATCTATCTCCAATCTGAACACAAGCTTCTGTCAGCGTCTAATTTCGTGCGCGTCTCGCGGTTATCTGGCTCATTACTATACTTAACGTAGCTCGAGTCAGCCGAGAAAGGAAAATAAAGAACTACCTTCGTGGATCGTAACAATAAAGCATCATCTTCTTATGTGCTGAAGGGTCACATAGTACGTACAACTGAGTGAAATTCACCCTTTGCTCATAGACTACTATAAATATATAGGAATTCCTATTTGTTTCATACTTTACACCTTTATATAAGTCCAAAACACTACCAAATTTATTGAAATGTTTTTTCTTTCAATTTCTCAAACGTTATTCGTAAGGCAAGAGTGTTTGAACATAATCTGCATAAAATTTTAAATTTGCATAGATTCTAAGCACATAGCTTAAGTTTAGCAGTAGACACTTCCTAGGCTTGCCAGAACAGAAAAATTAACGGCCAAAACTCTAACGTTTTCATCTCCAGAACAGAGATGGCATAACTCTAAAATCAATAGATCCATATAATTGTATATGAGTGCTATATACAACTACTTTAGCTTAAATTAAGTAATATATGATTTCATACAACACCTGATTATAGGTTACATTATTAAGTTAAAATGTTACAGAAGAGTCCCGAAAACTCGACCTTCGAAAACTCGACATTCCGTACAACCCGACACGTCTGAGGATAAATAATTTTCAGTCTCTACCCGACCGTCGACGGAAGCGAAGTGTGAAACGTGGCTGAGACGGAGAATGGAAGGGTGACGGCCTCTCTATTGCTGGTGAAAGTTCATTACTTATATATTATACCCTATTACGTGATCTTTATTAATTGCTGATATTAATTGTTTCATTAAAAGTCATTATTTATTGTGAATATATAATTTTTTCAAACAGACGTCGTGTAAACTTTTATTTAATACTTAGCCTATTTTATAACAGCATTAAAACATGAAACATAAAGTAGGTTTTGTATATTGTTGTAGATAATTTAACTTGTGAATATTACACACTTTAGCAAACAAGTTTGTGTTTTGTTTAATTTTTAACTTGAATTGTGGAAAACTCGACATTCTTAAAATTAGACACCCTTAAAGTCCACATTATGTCGAGTTTTCGAGACTCTACTGTAGTCTATATTCTTTTACTGCAAATTAAATATTTTAAATTACAAGTCAACAAATCTTAATCAATATAACGACAATGATATACAGTATTAAGAGCACAGTGGTACCAATATATTAAAACAAAAATTTTTGAAACAACCCCAGTATCACAAAAACGATCAAAAATTACTGTTAATACAAGAAAACAATAAGTTATAAATTACACTGATCTTATAGACAAACTAGGTCAATCTAGTTTGCAACTTATTGTTTACTGGATTGTAATTTTGTAATAAGACCCTTAGATGATGATGACATGCTCATCGAAATGTACATATGGGTTTAATCTTATTTAACTTGTATTATTAGTTATTTTTTATTATGTTTGGAGTTGTTTCCAATATTTTTATTATAATAACTATAATGAGTTTATTTCTATCAATTTTTGAAATGAAATGCTTGGGTGCTTTTTATGAATCTATTTCAATTTTACTCTTTAAATAAAATATTTATTCTGTAAATTTTTCAACACTAGTCAAGTTTTTTTTTTAAATAACTTTCTTAATTATATTATATTGAAACCTCTATTAACTACGTTCTTGTATTGGAAGGTCCCACTGTCGTATACCACTGACTGGCAAATTGTAATTTTCCCTGTACTAATTTCTCAGTAACTTTGCCAGCACTAGGGTATTGTTAAGCATTTCCTTCGCCCTATCTAATCCTTATACCCTTTCTAATATTTCTTCTTCTAAGTGGTTCTAAGCGATGTATGACTTCGGCAGAGAGTAAGGCTTCTTCAGGTACCTAACCTGATGTAATAATTTCCTTCCATCCCTTTTCAGGAGTCCTAATGACACTACCTTATTCCTATAGGCCTACTTTGATTTAAAGTAGAATAGGAATGGGTCAGTGGCAGGGTAGGGATGCGGTGTTGCCAGTTCGAACGCAGTGATTCTCAACCCGCCATCGCCAGCAGCAGAACGAAGCAAGCTATAGCACTAGTAAATTACTCCATCACAGCTACGATGAAACTGAGCGACGAACGGAAGTTTAACGTCGAATTGGCAATAAGGCTCACCCACGCAGCAAGATGTTAACTTCCTATTCACTCAGACGGCGGTAGTTCCCACTCCCTCTGGCCAATTTTACCTACGTAGAATCCTATTCTGTTTTAAATCAAACCATACCTGTATTTACAATGCTCCCCTATTCTTCAAACCGAGATAGGCATACCGGGTAATCATCAATAATAATAATAATAATAATAATAATACAGTAGTTATACACATCTCAGCGTTTGAATGAAAAATATTTCGTTATTTTAGCAATAATATTTAAATTAGAGAGCAAATGTTTATATGTTCTCTCATATTTGACAAGCTGTTTCTGGACACTGTGAACTAGTAGAAGAATTACGGTGTGAAAAACTGAAGAAAAAGGTTTTTATTCAGACCGCTACTTGGGAAATCCCCAAAACCTTGTCTTTAACAATCTAATACTCTCCTAGATCTACATCTTCACATCAGATCGACATTTTGCCAGCATATTTGTTGGTTTTATACATTTTCGCTTTTACTGTTCAGGGTTTTTATTGTGTCTCAGTCTTTTTTAATATTCTTTGCATACTATTCCATAAAGAGATTAAATACATATTAATCAGGAGTGTACTTTAACCCATTGAATGTATACTGGAGGGGGCGAGTGTAGTTTTTTGTATAACATAAAGGAAGAAAAAAGATGTCCCTGATTTATAAATATGTCAAAATATAATTGCTAGATGAATGTTATATGGTTTTATTTGAACACCTGATTGTTCTAGACGTGATCATCTTCAGCCTCGAAGTTTATACAAGATTATAATCATAATATTTCAACAATAAAATAAATATGAGCTCGTTGAACATTTTATTAGTGATTAATTTAATTCTAAGTAATAAAAAGCATTCCTTTCGTGATTTAAGATGAAAAGAAATTAAATTGACTCATTTCGTTAATAACATTAAACTGGAATTGAGTAGATGTTAGAAGAAGAAAGGAGCGGTTTGGTGGGGAGGGGGCCTATATAATTGACTTATATCCTGGTAGGGCAAGGTTGGCTAATCACCTCTTTAAGTATGCCCAATATAATATTTGATAGGCCAATTAAACCTACGTTAACAAGCAGTTTAGCTGTTTTTCCAGACACGAATTCAAACCAAGCCTGCAGTCTTTGAACACGTCTTCGTAAGCATGTCGGAAAATTAGGTCCAACCTTAGCATCTATACGTTAAACAATTACGAGTGTCGATATAGCTTTGGTTTATGGAGTTGCAAGGGCGCTATTGAATTGTTTGAAAAATATAGTGTTAATTAATTAAATTTAACTTTGAATGTTACAATGATGAGCTGACGTAGGTTTCCATTATCAGAAACTCATTTTGCGTTACCTTCAGCAAGATTGCTCTTAGATCATACAATATAACCTTATGAACACCGTAAATTTCTCCTCTAATCAAAGAAGATATGAAGTTTAATTATAATGTAGTCCAAGCGGAAACGTTTAATTATAGAATATTTCGCCACTTATATTTGAACTGGTAACTTTCGTTTCTGTCAGGCTTGACAGGTACTACTAATACAAAAAATAAGTTTAAATATAGGGGAGACCTGGTTTAGTTGATACACCTCCAATAATGCTCTAATGCGCAGGCTCAAGAAAGTTAAAGGGAAGGGGAAGGACAAAGGGTTAATATCAGAGATTCCCAAACTGGGCGAATCCGCCCAGCAGTGGGCGATTTCAGCACACCAGAGGGCGAAACTGACAGAATGTGAATTCAATTAGCGATTTGAAAAATTTGGTGGGAAAATAGTTCAGTGTTCTTCGAGCTTTTGCACATGAAGAACTAAAGCCCAAGTTTAAACTGGGTTACGAAGTATTTTGGCTTCAAAATGAAATTCACCAGCTGTCCTGGATTGTGTTGCATCACAGAAAAGTTATTTGTAGCCTTTCCCTCTTCTCACATGGTTGAGAGAGGGTTTAGTGCGGTAAATAATCTTGCCACGAAGTCTAGAAATAGGTTACAAAATTGAAAAGTCAGGATATCTTGGAATTTCTCTAACAAAAAGCTCCTGACATCACGAATTGATTGAAACTCATCAAATCTATCCCGCACACTAATTAGACATAAGTATTCGTGGTGTTTAATTAATTAGATATAAAAATTCATGTACTATGTAATTTCGTGATTGTTATTCTTTTTTTAAACCTATTATTTGCAAAATTTTAATGTACATAATTATACCTAAATATACATGAAGTACCCATCAAGATTAATATGTACTTAAAATTCCTCATTTCTCAACTTATATGTAGGTATTTGAATGTATGTGTTGGTAATTTATGCGTTTTTTGAAATCAGGTGGGCGAAACAAAATTATAAATCTCGAAAGTGGGCGATGGCCAGAAAGGTTTGGGAAACACTGGTTCATACTTTAAGCCACACTGGTGCGGAAGAGGTTGGTGCGTTTGATCGGTTTTTACGACCTAAAACTATTTTTCTAAAAGTCAAAATAAATTTTATAGCATTCTTTGAGATGACACTCAAGCTCTATTAGTTTCAATATTTTATAAAAAGCTTTATCCCAGTGACACGTGCTTAAAAAGTGAATATTTTTTACCTACTAATAGTAATTTTAGTTGCAACTTGTTTCTTGTAGTGTTAAGGTTAGTGTCATGGCATCGTTTGGGTCAAGTTGATATGCTGCTGTTGGATCAGGTTGGTACGGTGGTTTTTTTGTTGTTTTCAGAAATGACGAGAGACTATTAGAAAAAAGGTTAAAGGGGGAAATACCAATTGATACGTTCGAAAGAGCTTGCAATAAGATTGGAGAAGAATGTCTACTAAAAAAAACAGCTAAAACTTTTGGTGTTGATAACATTACTCTTTTGAAGTATAAGAATTAAAAAATTGGATTATAATTTCCTTGAAAATCCGTCTAAGTAATGGATCCTGAATAGGGTGCACGATAAGTGAGATGGTCTCGGAGGGCTGCCAGCAGGGTGAGGTGTTATCTGCGCTGCTGTAAAGCCGTGTCGTGGACGGACTACTAAGGCCGCTCAGTGGAATGGGTATTAAGGTGGTAGAATATGCTGACGACATAGCTATTCTTGTTAGAAGGCCATACGAAGAGGTCCTCAGAGACCTGCTTCATGAGGCACTCAAGGTAACAGAAGCATGGTGCGGGGAAAATCACTATGTATTCAACGAGAGAAATCTGTGGCACTCATCTTCACTAGGTGATATAAATATAAATCTCTGGAGATGATGGAAATTGTTAATACCAAAATAAGATATGTTGAGAGCGCTAAATATCTGGGAGTTAACCTGGATAGGAAGCTATTCTGGCGTGAGCACTTGGAGGTCAAGTGCAAAAAAGCCTTAGCTTTGTTCTGGCAATGAAGAGGAGCCAAAGGCATGAGACGGGGTTTGGATCCACGACATATGAACTGGATCTATTCTGCCTTTGTGGTATTGAGTTTGGTATTTGCCTCAATCGTCTGGTGGGACAGGGCACAGAAAGAGACAAGTAAGAGAGTGCTGGACCACGTGCAGGGGCTCTTCCTTACAGGCATAACAGATACGAAGAGTAGCACACCATGTGAGGCCATGAGGGTTATGTACGCTTTTCCATCCTAGAGTTTTCAAATTAGGATAGAGGCAATGAAAACTGCATACCGGCTAAGTTGTACCGGCGTGTCGAAGACAAGTAGCAAACGACATAAACCGTTTTTGGTAATTCACTCAAAAGGAGCTGTGGATAGAAACTCAAGATAAGATATATAAAAGAAAAAGGAAATTACAAAATCCATATTCCTGCAAGATAGGATTGGACAGAGTGTAGACCCAAACATTGTGAAATCTGGTTCACGGATGGCTCCCAGATGAAGGAAGGAGTGGGAGTCGGCATTAGTGAACCAATACACCAAGACAGATTCTGTCTTCACCTGGAAGACTACAACTCAGTTTTTTAGGCGGAGATGCTCGCGATTAAGCTATGTGTTGAGGAAATAATAGGGTCTAGCAAGAATGGCAAGACCATCTGGATTTGCTCGCACAGTCAGGCAGCTCTAAAGGCTTTAAGTAAGGATAGTGCCAGTTCTAAGTTGGTGGCTGGGACTATTGCTTCTCTACCAGAGCTGGGTAAGTTTGATTCGCTCAACCTAACCTGGATTCCAGGACATTCTGACTGGATAGGGATCGAGAGGGAGGACGCCTTATCAAAACAAGAGTGTATAACTCCAGAACCGTTGCTGAGGGCGTTGGGCATGCCACCTCAAGAGGGGCATAAGAGGATCACGACGCATATAGACAGGTTGTGCAGGGAAGAATGGAAAGACACTTTGGGATGCAACAAATCCAAGGTACTGTGGGGTTACTCAAGAGATTTGTGGGGCAAAGAACTACTCTCCTTAAGTAGATCTCAACTCAGAGTTACTGTAGAGCTGGTCACAGACCATGGAAATCTGAGGTTGTTGCAATATAAAATTGGAAAATTTAGGTACCCTGTGTGCAGGAGATCGCGACGAGGACCAGGAGGAAACCCCAATTCACGTGCTCTGTGAGTGCCCTGCTTTGGGAACTGCAAGGAGAAAGTGGTTTAACTGGCATGTATGTACTCCAGAAGATATCAAAAGATATCTTTAGCATCAGGTAGGTACTTGGATTTAGTAATGAGGTAGATATCCACTAAGCTATTACTGTGGTAGGTATGGGAAGAGAGTACAAAGACTATAGCTAAGGGCTCTAGCTCGATTTTTAATAAAAATTTTAAAAAATATACAATGTAGCGCCTCTTCTATATGAACTGGTATATTTTATTTATTTCACAATTGGATGAATGCTACTACTAATGAAAGAATATGCGAGGTTTTAGAACAATATAGCCCAAACGAACCAGTTTACTTATACAATGTTGCGTCACTTATATTTAAACTGGTATAGCCTACATTTCTTATATCACTATCTTTTGATTGGTATTACTAATCGTATATGGTATGATATTTGGGTATAATGTAGTCAAAGCAAATCCGTCCAAGTATACAACGTTTCGCTACATATAACTGAATTGGCATTTATTGTTACTTACAAAATTGACAGGTAGCTCAGCAAACAAAATACGAAGTTCAAGTATAATGTAAACCAAGCGAAATCGTTTAGTTATGCAATATTTCACCACTTATATTTAAAGTGGTATACATTTCTCATTTGGTATTACCAATTATAATTGAACTAATCCTATCTTTGGTTTCTGTGAAAACTAAGACTAGGTGCTGCTAATCTAAAAAGAACACACAGACACACACACATACACACACACACACACACACACACACACACACACACACACACACACACACACACACACAAACACACACACACACACACACACACACACACAAACACACACACACACACACACACACACACACACACACACACACACACACACACACATATATATATATATATATATATATATATATATATATCAGTGGCGCACCCATGGGAGGGGCCAAGGGGGCCCGGGCCCCGCCTTAGCATGAAAAAAATGAAATTTATAAATAAATAAAAAATGACAAGAAAAATACTATATGTTTAACTGGAATTTAGGTGTAGGGTAATATGAAAGTCAATAGAAAATAATATTTAGCCTACTTGTAAATTGAATTATCTGAGTCAGTATTTCCTCTAGTGAACGGATTGTAATAGCGTATATTTTATTGAAAACGCGCCGTCCACCGTTGGATAAAATACATGAGTTATTATTTTTATTTTTATCCTGTTTTAAGAGCCTTAATAGGTTTTAAGTAGCATTAAAATGTTAACAATCTTTAAATGTATCATTAATTTTAAAAAATCTTAACTTTTCGCTTTGCGGTAAAATACGCAGTTTTTGAGTTAGCGCCTTAAGTTATAACAAAATAAGCATTGAAGTTACTTGACAATTGATAATTATGGGGAAATAATAAACAACCTACTTTACTATGGCATAAAAAACACAGAATTAGTCTCAATTTGAGTCTTTTTTATGTTGCTTATGCTTAAAACATAAGTTTTAGAGTGGTAAAAATTCAATATTTTCCATGGGGGTGAACAAACCGAACCCCAATACGGCCCCGTTATAGTTCTGCCCCCCCTTGACAAAATCCTGGGTGCGCCACTGATATATATATATATATATATATATATATATATATATATATATATATAACTAATTAAAATTCACTGTTTCAGTAGACCTTACGACTTCGATCTTATTAGTGCTAATTTATTGGTTTAATGTAAAGGACTTACTAAGCACGGCTTTTAATGTGTGTCATGAATATTTATTAATCTACCGAAGATGTTTACCCAACAATCATGTTTTCACTGTAGCTTCATCTACGTAGCCACCATGGAGTGTGATTTAGCGTTTCTTTAGCGTTTTCATTGTTGAACCACGTTCAACGGATGTATTCATAAAACGGACCGTTTAGTTTTTTTTCATTTCTGATGAAATACATACGACTATAAATTGATATTTATTGATTAAATTTATATTGATAACAGTACTAAAAGTTAGATAGTTCGCGAACATTTTAGCTACTGCTTGTTCTAATAATGTCTATGGACAAAGCCTAATATTATTTCTATAAGACTTACCAATGACTCGTAGAGTGTATCGGAAGATATTGCTACTTTAATGTTGTGCCTTTACATACATCAGCCTACAACTAAAGTAAAGACTCGTGTCAAGGCACTCCTTAACAAATGACTTGAAGTTATGCCACACTGGGCTGCCTCTATTACCTGTTATGGTAGCAGTTCACTGTCACATAGCCGAATACAATCCGTTCTATCATCTATCCGGGTCGTTGAGAGACCTTGCTCTCAGATCATTGATTGTAGTTCATAACTTTCAAACCTTGTCACTTCCTTCAAACCTCTAAACAGAAAGTTATTTTTCATAAATCGAGTATGATATACTTCTGGAATACAGCATTATCAAAATAATATTTCTTGATGTTTTTCCTTTAATGTGAAGATCCTTTGTCACAGCAGTAAACTTGTCGCTAAAAAAGGTTATTATTTAAAAATTCTAAATCATTTAAATAACTTGAATAGTAAAATATCTGCAAGCCTTAATTAATATATAAATTAGAACAATAAACCCCTATATTGATCGTGTTAAATTGCCAAATTTAAAGTACATTTGCCTCAATAAAAGTTGTGAAATTTCGACAACTTTTTGTATTTTATGATGTGGGAACTACGGGTAAAATAATTATTAAATTAAAAAAGTGTAGAAATATATTTTGTTATAGTTATTATTTTTTGTAAAATATACCAAATTATATATTTTTTTAATTGTTTATTAATTTATATGTTTAGTTACAAATTCACAGTAACTAGGTATGCACAGTCGTAATAAAACCTAAATAGGACTGAGGCAGCGGCAGAGAAGGGAGGCTAGTACCCCAGATGGAACACGTGCCACCCATATTCACTAGGTATGCACTTCTGTGGACCAGTCCCACTGACTACAGTCATAATAAAACCTAAATAGGACTGAGGCAGCGGCAGAGAAGGGAGGCTAGTACCCCAGATGGAACACGTGCCACCCATATTCACTAGGTATGCACTTCTGTGGACCAGTCCCACTGACTACAGTCATAATAAAACCTTAATAGGACTGAGGCAGCGGCAGAGAAGGGAGGCTAGTACCCCAGATGGAACACGTGCCACCCATATTCACTAGGTATGCACTTCTGTGGACCAGTCCCACTGACTACAGTCATAATAAAACCTAAATAGGACTGAGGCAGCGGCAGAGAAGGGAGGCTAGTACCCCAGATGGAACACGTGCTAAGCATATTCACTAGGTATGCACTTCTGCGGACCAGTCCCACTGACTACAGTCATAATAAAACCTAAATAGGACTGAGGCAGCGGCAGAGAAGGGAGGCTAGTATCCCAGATGGAACACGTGCCACTCATATTCACTAGGTATGCACTTCTGCGGACCAGTCCCACTGACTACAGTCATAATAAAACCTAAATAGGATTGAGGCAGCGGCAGAGAAGGGAGGCTAGTACCCCAGATGGAACACGTGCCACCCATATTCAATAGGTATGCACTTCTGTGGACCAGTCCCACTGACTACAGTCATAATAAAACCTAAATAGGACTGAGGCAGCGGCAGAGAAGGGAGGCTAGTACCCCAGATGGAACACGTGCTAAGCATATTCACTAGGTATGCACTTCTGCGGACCAGTCCCACTGACTACAGTCATAATAAAACCTAAATAGGACTGAGACAGCGGCAGAGAAGGGAGGCTAGTATCCCAGATGGAACACGTGCCACTCATATTCACTAGGTATGCACTTCTGTGGGGGGGGGGACTACAGTCTTAATAAAACTGGAATAGCACTGAGACAGTGGCAGAGAACGGAGGCTACTTTCCCAGATAGAACACGTGCCACTCATATTCACTAGGTATGCACTTCTGTGGGGGGACTACAGTCTTAATAAAACTGGAATAGCACTGAGACAGCGGCAGTGAACGGAGGCTACTTTCCCAGATAGAACACGTGCCACTCATATTCACTAGGTATGCACTTCTGTGGGGGGGGGACTACAGTCTTAATAAAACTGGAATAGCACTGAGACAGCGGCAGAGAACGGACGCTACTTTCCCAGATGGAACACGTGCCACTCATATTCACTAGGTATGCACTTCTGTGGGGGGACTACAGTCTTAATAAAACTGGAATAGCACTGAGACAGCTGCAGAGAACGGAGGCTACTTTCCCAGATAGAACACGTGCCACTCATATTCACTAGTTATGCACTTCTGTAGATCAGTCCCCCTGACTACAGTCGTAATAAAACTTGAATAGGACTGAGACAACGGCAGAGAATGGAGGCTAGTTCCCCAGATGGAACACGTGCCACTCATATTTACTAGGTATAGGCTACACCTCTCTAAACCAATCCCATAGCTACAGTATTAATAAAACTGGAATAAGATCGAGACAGCGGCAGAGAACGGAGGCTAGTTTCCTAGATGGAACACGAGCCACTCACATTCACTAGGTATATATCTTTTTAGGCTAGTTCCACTGACTAAGGTCTTAATAAAACTGGAAAATGACTATGACTGTGGTAGATAATTGATGATTGCTTGCCAGATGGAACACGTTCCACTCACATTCACTTGGTATACACATCAGTAGGTATTCTCTTACTCGACATATAAAAATCTGTCTTTGAGTAAATTTGGGAGCCCCTTTTATTGTAACTTTATTTAAACATTTAGAGCCCCCATAGTGCAATGGAATATTTTAAAACGTTTCTTTTGATTATTGAATGTTATTATAGTACCATAGTTAACAAAACCTACAGGGAAGAACACAAATATAGCTTTGGCATACACATTAGTACTTTGGTGATCCTAGATGATAAAATGTTAAGTTTAAATTGTGCAACTAAAGAATTAAAAAGTTGTTTTTGTATTGAAAAATGCTATTACAATACTAAAATTGCCAAAATTTTAGGGAACGAGAGACGAACGTAGCTTTGGCACCCAGATTAGTATTTTGATGATCCTAAATGATACATGTTGTTAAATTTAAATTGTGCAACGGAACACTTCAAAAGTTGCTTTTTTTTAAATGATGAGTGCTATTACAATAAGAAAGTTACCACACTTTTAGGGAAGGAGAGATGATCCTAGCTTTTTCACCCACATTGGTACTATGATAATTCTAGATGATAAATGATGTTCAATTTTTGTCTAGTATTTATTAAGGGGACAAGTAGGAATATATTTGGAACTGATCTGCTATAGCTCCCCGAAGCTGTTATAAATGCTACGTAAACTCTTCGAAAGGTACAATGAATGGAAAAGAAACTCCAGAAGAAAGGAAACTATCTTAATATTGCCCACAATAGAAAGGCTCGAAAACTGATCTGAAAAATTACAGGGTAAACGTGGATTTACCAACAATAGGCAGACGATACTCCAGAATATTGCGAAATAGATATGAAATAAACACCAGATGAACAAGCAGGATTTAGAGCAGGATGATCCACTGTAGACAATATTTTCACTTTAAAGATCACCCCAGAAATGAAATAAAAATAAAAACAGAGAAATCCATGTAGCGCTACTAGATCTGGAAAACGTTTACGACAGTATACCGATTTCACAGCTATGAAAGGAAATGCAAAACTTGAGTGTAAACAAAATGCTCAATAAGTTCACACAAAGATAGTATGAGGGAAACTATGAATTTACCTCTCATTCAAAGCAACGAAGGTTCTATGACAATTCTACTGTTTACCATCCACTTTATTTAACATCTATATGGACAGATCCCTAGAGAAATGAAATAGAATGCCGACATATGGGAATAAGGGTGAGAGAAGAGAGGCTGTTTACCACCCACCTTATTTAACATCTATTTGGACAGATCCCTAGAGAAATGAAATAGAATGCCGACTTATGGGAATAAGGGTGAGAGAAGAGAGGCTGTTTACCACCCACTTTGTTTAACATCTATATGGACAGATCCCTAGAGAAATGAAATAGAATGCTGACATATGGGAATAAGGGTGAGAGAAGAGAGGCTGTTTACCACCCACCTTATTTAACATCTATTTGGACAGATCCCTAGAGAAATGAAATAGAATGCCGACTTATGGGAATAAGGGTGAGAGAAGAGAGGCTGTTTACCACCCACTTTGTTTAACATCTATATGGACAGATCCCTAGAGAAATGAAATAGAATGCTGACATATGGGAATAAGGGTGAGAGAAGAGAGGCTGTTTACCACCCACCTTATTTAACATCTATATGGACAGATCCCTAGAGAAATGAAATAGCCCGCAGGGGGGTGCGGACTAGCCGCACCTACGAGGGATTTGGCGTCCCTCGCGGTACCCTAGCCTAACACTACACCACTCACAAAGCATACACACACACATACACACATACACACATACACACATACACACACCAACACAATCTATACACATTTTAATACTTACATCTTCTCTTAGGGAATTTTGACTGGTCAGAACCGTTGCGCGTTGGGAGTGCTGAAAGGTCCAGAGCTTGACTAACTCTGGTCTGGGACGCTGCTGTGAGCTTGCTCTGCCGAAGACGTGCGCGCGATTGCTGGTCCGCTAGCCACTTCGGTCCTTGGTCAGGGAGTGTCCGCGGTGCACAGGTGTCGTAGCCTGTGCACAGTATTACGAGTTCTCGACTGATGCCCATCCAGTCGAACTAAGGAGGAAACTATGGGCCCCACAGTTCCGGGAGTTGGAAATGATCGAAAGTGATCCATGGGTGTACCCGTTCTCATAGTTTCGCCCGTAACACCTGACACGATGGTTAGCTTAAATCAAATTTATGGAAAACCAACAAAATTCCAACCAACCAACCGATCAGAGTAATGTAAAGAGGCGTCGTGAGGTTTCTCCGAAGATACCTAGTGAAGTAAATGAGACGAGGAAAGAAATAGATGTAGCATCACCCAAACTACCGCCTAAATTTTTAATTTTTTCAAGCGCAGAAGAAGGAAAAGATCTTTCGAAGGTATCGCCTTTTCTGATCTATAATGCTATAACTGGATGTGCAGTGGGACTTGTCTCTTCCATAAGGAAGTTACGGAATGGAACACTGCAGTTAGAAACAAGTAGTTCGAAGCAGTCACAAAATCTGTTGAATATGACCTCCTTCTTTGATCAGGGCAAGGTTTCGGTGGCACCCCACAAAACCTCGAACTCAACAAATTGAGTAATATCATGCAAAGATCTGTTGTATGTCCGTGAGGACGAAATCAAATCAGAACTGGTATCGGAGGGTGTTACAGATGTCGTACAAATTATGCGGATGGAAAACGGTCAGAAAGTTCCAACAACATCAATTATCCTGACATTCGGGAAACCATCTATCCCGGAATATTTATATGCTGGCTATCAACGGCTTCCTGCTAGGCCTTACGTTCCCAATCCACGCCGGTGCTTTATATGCCAACGTTTTGGACACGTAAGTTCTTCTTGTTCCAAGCCAGAGGTATGCGGGCAGTGTGCATCTGAAGGTCATACTGAGAAGGATTGCACAAATGCTCCGAAATGCCCAAACTGTGCTGGTGATCACCCTGCTCGCTCCTTTAGCTGCCCAAAGTTCAAGGAGGAGAAAGCGATCCTCAGCATAATGGCAAAGGACAAAACATCTTTCCACGAAGCGAAAAAGAAGTTCAAGTCAACTCAACCTAGACTTGAAACGAAATCTTATGCCTCAGCTATCACCACTGAGAAGTCGTGTTCCATCTGCGTTAAGCTAAATAAGAAAATTGAAGTTCTCACGGAGCAAGTTAGTCAGTTATTATTATTGGTGACGAGAAATTCTGTTTCCAACTTAAAGAATAATGTTGAATGTGCGAAGAAATCTCCATTGCCAGATACCTCTGGGAAAGTTGGAAGAATCAAGACACTATTAGAGACAAATGCGAAACTTACTCCAACTATGAGTAATAATAATAAAAATAACAAAACTGCACCTGTAAAAGTGGGTGCAAAATTACAAGCGACTCAAAAGAGGACCATTTCTAACTCCCCTTCTGAGTCAAAAAAATTCCTCAGATTCCACCATTACAATAGTGGTGATGTAATATGATGACTCTCTGCCTGGAACGTCCAACATTCCGGGCCAGCAAATTGTCAATGGTGGCAGTGAGAGCCAGGTGAATCCATTTCACTAAAATACAATGTCCACACCTAAACAAACCGTGATTCAGTGGAACATTAATGGTGTTAGAAGTCACATTGAGGATCTCAAAATAATTGTAAGAGATGTGTCTCCTATGTACATCTGCATTCAAGAGACACATCTCCATGAATCGCACAATTTCTATCTAAGGGAGTATTCAGTTTACAGATCGGACTTCGTTACAGAAAATCGAGCTAGAGGTGGCGTAGCTATTCTAGCCCGTAACTGTGTCGACGCCGTTCCTGTGAGCCTAATAACTCCCTTACAAGCAGTGGCAATTCAAACAGCTGTTCCGTACAAACTCACTCTCTGTTGTGTCTACCTTCCACCAAGTGACAACCTGCAACAGAGAGATGTTGTAGACCTTATAAATCAGTTACCGACTCCGTTTTTATTAGTGGACGATTTCAATGTCCACCATGTTTCATGGGGTTCACCAGAATGCAACCCGCGAGGTCATCAGATTGGAACTGGATTTATACCTGCTAAATGACGGTTCTCCGACACATTTAGCAGCGTCTACAGGTGGATGGACAGCTGTAGACTTGTCATTATGCAGTCCTGCTTTGGCTACAAGGCTAAAATGGTCGGCATTGCCTGATCTTTACAGTAGCGATCACATTCCTATTGAGATCTCTTTGTGTGACTCCTCACCATGTTGTGTTTGACATCCCCGTTGGATCCTGAAAAAAGCTAACTGGGAACAATTTTCACAAGATTTAGAATCACTGGACTTGGATTACTTGGCTCCTATTGATGACATTGTAAATTCATTTACAAAAACCGTTTTGAATGCCGCCGGAAAGGCAATTCCGAAAACCTCATCCAAACCACGACGACCACCTGTTCCGTGGTAAAATGATGAGTGCACTGTGATCCTTCGTCAATGGGAGAAAAGCTCTGAACCAGTTCAATAGACATCCAACGAGTGAAAACCTGGAAAAATATAAAATCATCCGTGCGAAAGCACGGAGAATATTTAGGCAAAGTAAACGAGAATCATGGTCGCAGTACATTGGCTCAATTACAAGAACTACAGCTCCATCCACAGTATGGCAGAAATTACGATCAGTCTGTGGCATTTCCGTTCCGATGCCATTAATTTCATTAAGGCATTCGGATGGTGTTTTGACCACGGACTGTGAGGAAATTGCCAATGTGCTAGCGTTATCGTTTTCAAAATATTCTTCATCTTCTGCATACAAGGACACCTTTCCAGGTGTACAAACGTAAACAGGAAGCCTTACCTTTCACCGTTAAATTGTCTGGAGATTCTTGTTTAAATATCCATTTCTCTATCGACGAACTAGAGTCAGCTCTCTCGTCAACGAAGGATTCAGCTCCAGGCCCGGATGATATTGAATACTCCATGATTAAAAATCTACCACCGTCGGAAAAACTAGTTCTTCTTCGTATATACAACCGTATATTCGAGGAGCACAGTTTTCCCGATGCATGGTTAGAAGCGACAATAATTCCTCTTCTAAAACAAGAAAAGGACAAAACTAATCCCAGTAGTTACAGACCCATCTCTCTGACCAGCTGCTTATGCAAACTACTGGAGAAGATGGTCAACCGTCATCTTGTTTGGTATCTGAAACAAACAAACTTCTTACTAACGTCCAGTGTGGTTCCAGAGAAGGACGTTCATCAGTTGACCAATTGGATTTGTTGGAGTCAGCTATATAGAATGCCTTCATCTTACGACAAACACTGGTAGCTGTTTTCTTTGACCTTGAGAAGGCATATGACATGGCATGGAGAAGAGGAATTTTGAACGTATTGAAATCATGGGGTATACAAGGTAACATTCTTGCTTTTAAACAAAATTATTTGAATAACCGGACTTTCCGTGTACGTCTAGGAGGCATATATTCTGATCGTTGCGAACTAGAGAATGATGTACCACAGGGTGGCGTTTTGAGTGTGACGCTGTTTGCCGTTGCCATTAACAGCGTTACTTCAAAAGTACAGTCACCGGTCCACTGTTCCCTGTTTGTAGACGATTTGTGTATATATATGGCTGCTAGAAGTATGGCAACAGCGGAAAGATCTTTACAATTAGTCATTAATAAATGCAAGAATGGACCAAATCTACGGGCTTCAAGTTTTCGGCTTCGAAGACCCAGTGTATAGCATTTAGTCGTCGCAGGCAACACCAGGAACCTATTCTTTATCTTGATGGTACGCGGCTGCAGATCACGGATAATGTGAGATTTTTGGGTCTTTTATTGGATAAAAGACTTTCATGGATTCCGCATGTGCGTGATTTTAAGACCCGGTGTAGCAAGATATTGGAAATGTTGAGAGTTCTAAGTGGTACAAATTGGGGAGCAGACAGAACCTGTATGCTTCGTTTCCATCGCGCCGTTGTAAGACCGCGCATAGATTACAGCTGTATAGCCTATTCATCTGCTCGACCTACGGTTCTGAAACTCCTGGATTCAATACATCACGCTGGCCTTAGACTATCTACTGGTGCTTTTAGATCAAGCCCAATTTCCAGCCTTCTAGTTGAAGCTGGAGGAGAACCATCTCTCTCAATGCGACGTCAAATGCTACAAATTTCATATTACACTGGTCTTCGAAGTAAACCTAAACATCCGGCATTCAAAGCAGTTTTTGATAACTACCTCGAGGATCGTTACAATGTGCGTCAACGTTCAACTGCTCCCTTCGGAGTAAGAACGTTGCGCATTTTTAGCAATTTAAATTTAGAACATCCACCTATATTCGAACGAACATCATGCTACATCCCTCCATTGATAATACAAAAGCCAAAATGTGACTTCTCATTGTCCAGGTACCTGAAACACAATACTCCTGACGTTATTTATCGTCAGGAGTTTTGGCAGATCCAAGTAGCTCACCAACATACTGTGACTATATTCACAGACGGTTCAAAACTGAACAATGGGATAGGTTGTGCATTTTATATGGAAGGACAAATCTTCACTTACGGATTACCCTCAGCCTGTAGCGTTTTTACTGCAGAACTTTATGTATTTCTCCAAGCTTTAAGATCAATTCCGTCTGCAAAATCTAAATATCTGGTGTGTTGTGATTCCAAAAGTGCTCTCCAGGCCATTCAGGAAATGTACGCTAAGAACCCTTTAGTTGGAGACATCTTGTGCTCTATACACTGGCTCCAATTACGAGGTGTCGAGGTGTCATTTCTCTGGGTCCCTGGTTACTGTGGAATATTCGGAAACACTAAAGCAGATGAAGGTGCAAAATTAGCTACAGGTATGTTGCCATCGAAACAATGTGTGATGGCATCAGATTTTGTATGCAAAGTTAAATCTACACTATTCTCTGTTTGGAATGAAGAATGGCAAAATGTAAATAGAAACAAGCTGAGGCACATCAAAAATACCGTCCGACCATGGAGGACATCTGTTCGTTCGAATCGTTGGGAGGAAGTGGTGGTAACTCGACTTCGCATCGGCCACTCTTTTTTAACGCATGGATGGTTGATGAGACATGATGACCCCCCACTTTGTCCGTTTTATAAAAGTACCATCACAATCAAGCACATTCTGCTTGATTGTGATGCGTTAACAAATTTGTATATTCGTTACAATCTTCGAGGTAGTTTAAAGGTGGTTTTAAGGGACGATGTCACGGCTATCGACCGTGTCCTCGCTTTCTTACGCCACCTTAATCTATTTAATAATATTTAAATATTGTATAATTTTAGGTTCTTTACTTTTAGATAATTACAATTAGTTTTAAACATTTATTTTATTATGTTTTATTTTGATTAGTTTTATTTGTGTAATATTTATTTTAAAAAACTTATCTTTAGTTAGGCGATGATAACCTCAATAGGTTTTTCGCCTGGAAAAAAAAGAAATGAAATAGAATGCCTACATATGGGAATAAGAGTGAGAGAAGACAGGCTGTTTACCACCCACCTTATTTAACATCTATATGGACAGATCCCTAGAGAAATGAAATAGAATGCCGACATATGGGAATAAGGGTGAGAGAAGAGAGGTTGTTTACCACCCACTTTATTTAACATCTATATGGACAGATCCCTAGAGAATTGAAATAGAATGCCGACATATGGGAATAAGGGTGAGAGAAGAGAGGCTGTTTACCACCCACCTTATTTAACATCTATTTGGACAGATCCCTATAGAAATGAAATAGAATGCCGACATATGGGAATAAGGGTGAGAGAAGAGAGGCTGTTTACCACCCACCTTATTTAACATCTATTTGGATAGATCCCTAGAGAAATGAAATAGAATGCCGACATATGGGAATAAGGGTGAGAGAAGAGAGGCTGTTTACACTATTTTTCAGACAGTGAAAGCGGAAGAAGAACATGATCTTAGTTTTTATATGATAAGAAAATTAAAGACGGAGTATGAGGCAGCAGCCTTAACAATGGCTATTCTAAATCTAATAGGAGGCAACGACGAGATTTGTTGTTACCTTAGCTTAGAAAACAAAGGATACAAACGTGCAAATATCTAAGGATGTTCTTTAATAAGAAAGGCGATAGTGAGGATGAAATCAGGGAAAGAATAAACAAAGGCTGAGCAGTGACACGAACCTTAAACTCTCTTCTATTGGAAAAGACCATCACAAAAAAAAGTATTGTTCAGAGCGTTACGCTCCACGGTTCCAGAGGTAAATGGTGTTACAAAAGTTAATAATAACAAACTAATGACAATAGAAATGGACAATTTACGACAAAGCTACAATAAATAGATACATAAAAGTTCCAGAAATGAACAAATACGTAACGAAATAAAAATGTATAAAAATATAAGGAACTATATTTTTTACAATTAGCATGTTTTGGACACGTAAAGAGGATGGCAGAAGACAGAGGGCTTCGAAAGTTATTAGAGTGGATTTTTCCTGGGAATAGTAAGAGAGAACTGCCACGAAAAAGTTGGCGAGATAACATCGACAAAATGTGTCTACAAGAAACCTAGAAGAGGCATTAACATATGACAGAAGGAATTGGAAATTGGGGTATAGTTTTAAAGATTCGTTATATATATATATATATATATATATATATATATATATATATATATATATAATATATATATATATATATATATATATATATATATATATATATATATATATATATATATATATATATTTATATATATATATATATATTAAACACGATATTTCCATCTCTTGAAACTATTCTTTACTAAATTTTAAAAGCTAACACTTTATGTTAAACTACTATTTAATAGCAAAATATTTTGAGTTTAAAAAACAATAGAGGTACTTCATCTTATTAAAAGAGTCTCAGATGAAAACATCTGTCTCAAAATTTCGAAATTGACACTTTTGCCCTATTTTAATTAAAGTCCTGAATTAAGAAAATATGGCCTTCTAGTAATGATGAGCCTTTGTGTGTTCTTATAATTCCATATACTCTAATTATTAAAAAAATTAAATTTTAGTTTTATATAAAGCCAAGGTATATATATAAGATGCGATAAGAATGTAATATTTTAAATGAAAAAGAAAAGTAAAAATCTTCTACAATTGAAGAATTTATTTGATACTTTGGGGCGTTGTTGGATTGAGTCAAATATGTTTCTCTACATATTCTCTTCAACAATCTTGCAAATTGTTCATCGTTCGTGTTGATAAATCACATCCTGTTGAGATTTCCGAGTCATTATCAGTGCCTAGTCGCTTATTTTGTAGCATAGGCCTACTATTGTCAGTGATCGCAGCTGAAGCTTGGCGTTGCTAATCGAAGAATATATTCCTTCCTTAAAAGAGGATCATCCAAATGTCTGAATTTTCATAAATTGACTACGAGTAAAATATTTTTCAGTAGAATTAACCGGTTTTGTGCCCTGTAGAAATGCTCTCTATGAACATCGAGGATCGATCACGACCCCGGGTTTGAGATTAAGAGTATCTATGTATTTATATCAGAAACTCATCAAAAATATAAAAAGTCCTTTACCTTCAAGCATCTTCTGACAGGCATTGAAATGCAATATCTTCGTTGGAAGCATGGCATCATTCGTTTGGTTTATTTGCAAACACCAATTCTAATAGAGCTCCAATCAGCTCTGTACGGCATCGTCCTCTACTGTTTAACCGAATGTTTGGTGCTATCCAATTCTCTTGTGAACCGAAAATAACCGTGAAAGATCTCGTAAATCCTATACATCCTGACATAAGGCTTTACAGTTGGACTACTGTAACGAATTCTTACAGAACACTTAGACTCCTACTAATTAAGCATACATTAAGTATAATTAAGTGTACATTCGACATGTTGAAACCCATAGGCGTCAAATTCTCTTGAAAAATTATGTTGTTAAACAGGAAATGTCATTACGTAACTGACTTAAACGGTTCCACATGGATTCCTGTAGTGAATCTTTGCAGAGAATTTACCCTCCCACTACTAAAAGGCGAAAGCCGACTAGTAATGTTGAAAAAATAAAGAATACATAGGCGTCAAATTCCCTTTATAAATTATGTTGTTAAACAGGAAGTGTCATTACGTAACCGACATGAACCGTTCCACATGGACTCCTGTAGTGAATCTTTGCAGAGAATTTACCTTCTACTAGTAAAAGAAGTAGGCCTAATAGTAATGTTGAAACAATAGAGCATCTGAACCCTATAGACGTCCAATTCTCTTTTAACACTATGTTGTCAAAAAGGAAGAGTCATTACTTAATTCTCTTTAAATACTATGTTGTCAAAGAGGAAAAGTCATTACTTATCGAACATAAACCAATCCAGGTCGATAACTGTAATGAATCCTTGCACAGCATTTAAACTCCTACTAATTAAAGGTACACTCGACATTTTGAACCTATAAATCATCTGGACAATTACTATTTTGTCGAAGAGAAAGAGTTATTACTTAACTAAAATAAACAGGCTTCACTTCTAATGGGAGATGTCGTAGCAAGGATGGAAAAACGTTTGTAGTATGTGTAAACATTGGATCACCTATATTTAGAGATGTGGTAGCAAGGGTCGGCAAACGTTTTTAGTATATGTAAACATTGGCGTCATTTCTAATTGGAGATGGCGTAGTAAGAATTGGAACATTTTTAGTATGTGTAAACATTGACTTCACTTCTAATTGGAGATGTGGTAGTAAGGATGGGAAACGTTTGTAATATGTGTAAATATTGGATCACCTATAATTGGAGATGTGGTATTAAGGATAGGAAAACATTTGTAGTATGTGTAAATATTGGATCACCTATAATTGGAGATGTGGTAGTAAAGATGGGAAAACGATTGTATTGTGTGTAAACATTGGATCAACTATAATTAGAGATGTGGTAGTAAGGATGGGAAAACGTTTGTAATATGTGTAAACATTGGATCACCAATAATTGGAAATGCGGTAGTAAGGATGATAAAACGTTTGTAATGTGTGTAAACGTTGGATCACCCCTAATTGGAGATGTGGTAGCAAGGGTTGGAAAACGTTTGTAGTAAGTGTAAATATTGGATCACCTATATTCGGAGATGTGGTAGCAAGGGTCGGAAAACGTTTGTAGTATCTGTAAATATTGGATCACCTATAAATATAGATGTGGTAGCAAGGATCGGTGAACATTTGTATTGTGTGTAAACATTGGCTCGCCTATAATTGGAGATGAGGTAGTAAGGAAGGGAAAAAGGTTGGAGTATGATTAAACATTGGATCACCTATAATTGGAGGTGTGCTAGTAAGGATGGGAAAACGTTTAAAGTATGTGTAAACATTGGATCACCTATATTTGGAGATGTGGTAGCAAGGGTCGGAAAACGTTTATAGTATGTGTAAACATTGGATCACCTATAATTGGAGATGTGGTAGTAAAGATGGGAAAACGATTGTATTGTGTGTAAACATTGGATCAACTATAATTAGAGATGTGGTAGTAAGGATGGGAAAACGTTTGTAATATGTGTAAACATTGGATCACCAATAATTGGAAATGCGGTAGTAAGGATGATAAAACGTTTGTAATGTGTGTAAACATTGGATCACCCCTAATTGGAGATGTGGTAGCAAGGGTTGGAAAACGTTTGTAGTAAGTGTAAATATTGGATCACCTATATTCGGAGATGTGGTAGCAAGGGTCGGAAAACGTTTGTAGTATCTGTAAATATTGGATCACCTATAAATATAGATGTGGTAGCAAGGATCGGTGAACATTTGTATTGTGTGTAAACATTGGCTCGCCTATAATTGGAGATGAGGTAGTAAGGAAGGGAAAAAGGTTGGAGTATGATTAAACATTGGATCACCTATAATTGGAGGTGTGCTAGTAAGGATGGGAAAACGTTTAAAGTATGTGTAAACATTGGATTACCTATATTTGGAGATGTGGTAGCAAGGGTCGGAAAACGTTTATAGTATGTGTAAACATTGGATCACCTATAATTGGAGATGTGGTAGTAAAGATGGGAAAACGATTGTATTGTGTGTAAACATTGGATCAACTATAATTAGAGATGTGGTAGTAAGGATGGGAAAACGTTTGTAATATGTGTAAACATTGGATCACCAATAATTGGAAATGTGGTAGTAAGGATGATAAAACGTTTGTAATGTGTGTAAACATTGGATCACCCCTAATTGGAGATGTGGTAGCAAGGGTTGGAAAACGTTTGTAGTAAGTGTAAATATTGGATCACCTATATTTGGAGATGTGGTAGCAAGGGTCGGAAAACGTTTGTAGTATCTGTAAATATTGGATCACCTATAAATATAGATGTGGTAGCAAGGGTCGGTGAACATTTGTATTGTGTGTAAACATTGGCTCGCCTATAATTGGAGATGAGGTAGTAAGGAAGGGAAAAAGGTTGGAGTATGATTAAACATTGGATCACCTATAATTGGAGGTGTGCTAGTAAGGATGGGAAAACGTTTAAAGTATGTGTAAACATTGGATCACCTATATTTGGAGATGTGGTAGCAAGGGTCGGAAAACGTTTATAGTATGTGTAAACATTGGATCACCTATAAATATAGATGTGGTAGCAAGGGTCGGTGAACATTTGTATTGTGTGTAAACATTGGCTCACCTATAATTGTAGATGTGGTAGTAAGGATGGGAAAAACGTTGGAGTATGATTAAACATTGGATCACCTATAAATATAGATGTGGTAGCAAGGGTCGGTGAACATTTGTATTGTATGTAAACATTGGATCACCTATAATTGAAGATGCGGTAGTAAGGATGGGAAAACGTTAGTAATTGGATCACCTATAATTGGAGATGTGGTAGTAAGGATGGGAAAAAGGTTGGAGTATGTGTAAAAATTGGATCACCCCTAACTGGAGATGTGGTAGCAAGGGTTGGAAAACGTTTGTAGTAAGTGTAAATATTGGAGATGTGGTAGCAATCCTCGCGAAAAGTTTGTAGTAGGACCATGTGTGAACATTGGCATCAGTTCCAATTGGTCGGTCCAAGGATCAGAAAACCTTTGTAGTATGTGTAAACATTGTTTCACTTGTAATTGGAGATGTGGTAGCAAGGGTCGGAAAACTTTTGTAGTATGTGTAAATATTGGATCACCTCTAACTGGAGATGTGGTAGCAATCATCACAAAATGTTTGTAGTAGGCCTATGTGTAATATCTGGCTTCAGTTCTAATTGGTCGTTGCAAGAATCGGAAAGCTTTTCTTTTAGGCCTACGTGTAAAAATTGTTTCACTTGTAATTGGAGATGGGGCAGCAAAGGTCGGAAAATTATTGTAGGCCATTGACTTCACATCCCAGTCAACGAAAGAAACAAGGAAGCCAAAAAGTTTTACAAATTAGTCAAATATAATTTACGATCGGTTTGGCGAATTTTCTCAGTGAGTTTGAAGCATTTGGTTAGCGGCCATTTAATCTTTTTAATTAATGATCTTCAGTAGTTGGCCAGCGTTCTGCTCCAGCTATAGCCTATAAGTAACAGTCACAAAGTGGGTTTACCAAATTGCTGTTATTATATTGACCACTTAACAGATTTATCAACAGACAAAACGTTTAAAAAATATACATGAAACAACTATAATTTTTTCATAACATTATAATGTACAATAATCGTTGGGCAGTTTGGAGCCATTCGAAGCAATTTCGAATAATTTGTTTGTATTAAGTGGGCCTGGTTCAACCAGTTTCTCCTCGCTGGGAGCCTGTTACTTAGGGAAATATATTGCCGTGTAAATCATGAGTAATTATTTTAAGAGACGGTTCTGTAAATTTAAGGAAATAATAAAACGACAACACACACCCGAAAAAATAATATACTGTTAGCTTTACAAAACAGTAGATCGATATCACGTCCTTTACATACACTTCGGTTGGCTGTTCTTGGTTGATACTGTACAATAGTTGAACACGATTTCTTTTTTATAACTGGCAAACAGTCAAGTATTTCATACTTTATTAAATCACTTAAAACCTGTAACCTCGTCTGAAAAACATGTTACTTTTTAAAAGTTTTGTTTTTCAGTTTTTCTGCTTTTCCTGTTGTGTGACATATTTATAGATAGGTTTGACTCATTAACACAAAATATTAGTTGTAGAAACCAATTTATTGCTTTTCTTTCTATATCAGAGAGTGATACTATGTATGAGTAAACTTTTACGTGATATTGTATTAGGAAAAGAATAACAAATTTTGATAGCTATGCTCGAGGAATGATTTGCTACTCTATGTACCCGCAGTGCGGATCTATAAAATGTTATTTATCAGTTCAACGACAACGAATTTCTCAATATTAAGCTCTATGTACTAGCAATGCGGATATATAAAACGTTTTTTATCAGTTCAACGACAACGAATTTTTCAATATTAAGCTCTATGTACTAGCAATACGGATCTATAAAAAGTTATTTATCACTTCAACGACAACGAATTTTTCAATATTAAGCTATATGTACTAGCAATGCGGATATATAAAACGTTTTTTATCAGTTCAACGACAGCGAATTTTTCAATATTAAGCTCTATGTACTAGCAATACGGATCTATAAAAAGTTATTTATCACTTCAACGACAGCGAATTTTTCAATATTAAGCTATATGTACTAGCAATGCGGATATATAAAACGTTTTTTATCAGTTCAACGACAGCGAATTTTTCAATATTAAGCTCTATGTACTAGCAATACGGATCTATAAAAAGTTATTTATCACTTCAACGACAACGAATTTTTCAATATTAAGCTATATGTACTAGCAATGCGGATATATAAAACGTTTTTTATCAGTTCAACGACAGCGAATTTTTCAATATTAAGCTCTATGTACTAGCAATACGGATCAATAAAAAGTTATTTATCACTTCAACGACAACGAATTTTTCAATATTAAGCTATATGTACTAGCAATGCGGATATATAAAACGTTTTTTATCAGTTCAACGACAGCGAATTTTTCAATATTAAGCTCTATGTACTAGCAATACGGATCTATAAAAAGTTATTTATCACTTCAACGACAACGAATTTTTCAATATTAAGCTATATGTACTAGCAATGCGGATATATAAAACGTTTTTTATCAGTTCAACGACAGCGAATTTTTCAATATTAAGCTCTATGTACTAGCAATACGGATCTATAAAAAGTTATTTATCACTTCAACGACAACGAATTTTTCAATATTAAGCTATATGTACTAGCAATGCGGATATATAAAACGTTTTTTATCAGTTCAACGACAGCGAATCTTTCAATATTAAGCTCTATGTACTAGCAATACGGATCTATAAAATGTTATTTATCACTTCAACGACAACGAATTTTTCAATATTAAGCTCTATGTACTAGCAATGCGGATATATAAAACGTTTTTTATCAGTTCAACGACAGCGAATTTTTCAATATTAAGCTCGGTGTACCAGCAATACGGATCTATAAAATGTTATTTATCAGTTCAACGACAACGAAATGTTCAATATTATGCTCTATGTACTAGCAATACGGATATACAAAACGATTTATATCAGTTCAGCGACAGCGAATTTTTCAAGATCAAGCTCTGTGTACCAGAAATGCGAATCTATAAAATGTTTTTATCAGTTCAACGACAGCGACTTAGTCAATATTAAGCTCTGTGTACCAGCAATGCTGATCTATAAAATGGTTTTTATCACTTCAACGACAACGATTTTTTTCAATATTAAGCTCTATGTACTAGCAATTCGGATATACAAAACGTTTTTTATCAGTTCAACGACAGCGAATTTTTCAATATCAAGCTCTGTGTACCAGAAATGTAGATCTATAAAATGCTTTTTATTAGTTTAACGACAGTGAATTTTTTAATATTAAACTCTATGTACCAGCAATGCGAATTGATGAAATGTTTTTATCACTTCAACGACAGCGAATTCTTCAATGTTAAGGCTCAGTGCACCAGCAATGCGGATTTATAAATTGTTTCTGTATCTGTTCAACGACAGCGAATTTTTCAATATCAAGCTCTGTGTACCAGAAATGCGGATCTATAAAATGCTTTTTATCAGTTTAACGACAGTGAATTTTTTAATATTAAACTCTATGTACCAGCAATGCGAATTGATGAAATGTTTTTATCACTTCAACGACAGCGAATTCTTCAATGTTAAGGCTCAGTGCACCAGCAATGCGGATTTATAAATTGTTTCTGTATCTGTTCAACGACAGCGAATTTTTCAATATCAAGCTCTGTGTACCAGAAATGCGGATCTATAAAATGTTGTTTATCACTTCAACTACAGCGAATTTTTCAATATCAAGCTCTGTGTACCAGAAATGCGGATCTATAAAATGCTTTTTATCAGTTCAACGACAGTGAATTTTTCAATATTAAACTCTATGTACCAGCAATGCGAATTGATGAAATGTTTTTATCACTTCAACGACAGCGAATTCTTCAATGTCAAGGCTCAGTGCACCAGCAATGCGGATTTATAAATTGTTTCTGTATCTGTTCAACGACAGCGAATTTTTCAATACTAAACGCTGTGTACTAGCAATGCGGAACCATAAAATGTTTTTGTATCAGTTCAAAGACAGCGAATTAGTCATTATTAAGCTCTGTGTACCAGCTCTGTCCTATAGAAAAACAACCGTTTTTTTTATTCATATGAATTCCAAATGTTGAATTTTAAAATATATGTTTCCCTGGTAAAAGTTATTTTGCTCTTGTTTTACCAGTTTTTGTTTTTCATATAATATAAATTAAGGTTAATGTTTTACTTACCACTTGAAAAATCTACTACTGTTTTGCTATAATAATATCAGTAAGTAGTGGTTTTTCACAAGTGATACCAATAAATATACATTAAAAAAGCCTCAAGATATATAACACAAAAACTACAGGGTATACTGTTTGTTATATATATTAAATAGTCATTATTTTATGGGCATCCTAATAAAGATGGTTCTAGGAAATTTACACTCCGGTTGCTAATAGCTGTAGTCTGAGATTGAAAGTAGTGTGTCGTTTATCTCCTCTAAACTTTGAACCCACATACTTATAAATCACTATAACTAATAAATTATAAATTAATATAATATTTTATACACAATTCAAAGGAATATTTATTACATTTTTTAAATGTTTACTGATAATTGTTTAATCAAAAAATTTAATAAAGTAAGTTAGATGAACTATCAGAATTATTGTAATAAAATTTGCTATCTTTAAACAAATTTAGCTAATGTGAAATAGTTCGGCTGTATTTGAAACATTAGGTAATTGCATTTTCTGCCGTTAAACAGCCACAGCCGGAAGCAATGAGCTGAATGCTTCGTAGAACTCAGCGTGGAGGAAGCGGGGAGTGCTGGTGTGCTGGTGCATTTCAATGACCAAAGTGTCTAAACTTACATTGTAATCACGCTATTACTTGACAACCAATTAATGAACACTGAAACCATTAAGTTTTTACGCGAACGAATTGCGTGTCTGTTGATATGATCAGAACGAGGAGTCGGACCTTTCGTGGCGTTTAGGCTAGCGTCTTTGTTTTGTCAACGGTCTCACTTCTCACTGCAGCAATAAGAATGCAAACTGTTTCCGATGTTTGTTTGTTTGGGAATCTGGCCCAAGGTAAAACTCACAGAGTAAATTTATTTATTTCTTTTATGACGAACTCTTGTCTCTTGAACTCTTGTCTTGACCTGTTGACAGTCATTTAAGCCCTCTATATTTTGCCTACCTGTTTTATCTACATTTTCTATTCGTAGCGATATTTTTTTGACTTAAATAATATTTTAATATATTAGATTCCAATCTGCTTGGACATATGTAAAACTTAATAATTTTTAATATGTGTGCGTACGTGTGTGTGTGTGTGTGTGTGTGTGTGTGTGTGTGTGTGTGTGTGTGTGTGTGTGTGTGTGTGTGTGTGTGTGTGTGTGTGTGTGTGTGTGTGTGTGTGTGTGTGTGTAAATATAGGGTATAAATATATTTACCCCTACATACCAATATACCTATACAGTATATATATATATATATATATATATATATATATATATATATATATATATATATATAAGTGATATTTTTCATGATATTTTTCATATACTTCAAAAGAAAATCAGTCCTTGGTAAACCACTAAAAATTCTTAAACCAATAGGCTGAGAGATATAATTTTTTTTATTCAACAAAAATTCAATTTATTGGTTATATTTTTCTAACGAAATAGTTTCCTATAATATAGACTAAGCAAAGATAAAAGAAAATTATTTTTTCTTCTCAGAAATTTAAAATAGGCTATACATATTTCTTCAAACTAACAAGCACTTACGCACGCCCACACAAACATCCTCGCGCTTAAGCACACACAAACATCCCTATATTAAATGATAATGACTTTTATATACGCCTAAAGCAGATTAGGATAATAGATTACAAAATATTTAAATGAGCTATTAAAATGTGTTTTAAAAAAATTCATTAATAATATTGTAGATAAAATATGTAGGCAAAATATAACACTTTTAACAGAAGAGACAAAAGTTCATTATAAAAAAATAAATAATACATATAGAGTGAGCATTTGCCAGATTGGCCTTGGGGTAGATTGACTATCAACAAAACATTTATTGTAAAGGCATTTAGATGACCAATTTGGAATACACTCAGGATGAAGCAATAATCCTTTAACTACCAGAAAGCAATGGAAAAGTAGTAAGACGAAAAAATCCTGGTGCAGTTGGATAACAGTTATTTGAAGAACCTGTTTCACAAGCAATTGGTGATTCTGCCTGAGATGGCGTGAACGAAGAAAGCGTGGAAGAACAGGGAAGGGTACATGTTCTGAGCAATCCGGAGGTGAAATGGGTCAGTAAGAGAAGGATGGAGGATGTAAAAATATATATTTGAAAATACTGAGAGAATTTGGAAAGTACATTGTCCACCTCGCAACCGACGAATATCAGTTCACGATTTTCTGTGACGCATCCACGCAGAAGAAATGAGTCATATCAACTCACAATATGAAGAGGTTTTTATAGTCGACATCTTGAAGGAAATTTAATAACTAACGAACAAAATAAGAAGTTAACTAATGAATAACAAAATAAGAACTTAAACTTGATGTAACATATTTGTCGAAACGTCTCTAGTATTTTGGTGTCGACATTTCTGGTTGCATGACATTCCGATGGGCGTACATTACATGCAATTAAAGGCCTACGCTGAATAGTCGTGAAAAGCTTTTTAAATTTGTTATGTCATATTAAAGTTTTTGTTTATACGAGCAATAATATTCTTTTATGTATATAGATACTATATATCTATACATCTAATAATGTCAACTTCCTTTGGGAAGTACATAGGCCTATATTAAAGTGGATATATATATATATATATATATATATATATATGTATATATATACACGTATATATATATATATATATATATATATATATATATATATATATATATACGTGTGTATATATATATGTGTGTGTGTGGGGGGGGAGGGTTTGTGTAGGGCTTATAGATAAAATTGAATATTTAAACAGTTTTGCAAGATTATTCATACCGTTTTACATTTTATGTTATTCGTGGAACTTAAGCTACGACGTTATACAATTACTTGAATTGTATTTATTTCACATTATTGCTGACCTTTTCTGCATTCTTCTTGCCACTAAAATACCACTGTTTTCAGTGCAATTTCGAAGGATACAATTTCCTGTCTGGACTAAAATTATTTTGCTTTGAAGAGGCTTCAACGAACAGTCTGTGTGCATTTCCGTGCATCCTGTATCATCCACTGCGCATACTGAATACTTCCATGTAACCCATAACTATGTCTAGACTTTATATTCCCCCACTATTTCTCCAGTACGTCTCTCTCTATCTTTCTCATCCTCTTCTATCTTCTTGCCCAATAAAACAATCGCACTTATTATGTCGATTCGAACAAGATGTTAGATTTGGTTGATTATTTAGTACAATCTGCTCATTTCTGTGTTATTTATGTATGAGGGAAGAGGCTAAAAATAATAGAGAATATCTTTTACGGTACAAAATTAGTTTTTTAAACTTTATAGCCAATTATTCTCTCCAGTTATACAGACCCCAGGTTTATATATGTTACGCCTTCCCAAGTAAAATATAAACAAGTTGAAAATAAGTTATATTAGATTATTAAATGTTAGATCAACTTTAATATATCAATATATATATATATATATATATATATATATATATATATATAAATATATATATATATATATATATATATATATATATATATATATATATATATATATATTTGTAGATTATGCAACACTGTTTTTTTGTATACACTTATCACTTTCCTTATGTACTTATATATATATATATATCCTGAAAGTGATATATATATATATATATATATATATATATATATATATATATATATATATATATATATATTATTACTTTCGGGATATATATATATGTATATGTATATATACAGTAAATTATATAAACAATAATTCAATGCTTAATATTTTAGGCTTAATATGAGGGTAGGTTGCTATAATGCCTTTGTAAGATCAGATATCCGAAAATTCTTTTTTCAACCTATTACTTTTGCACTTATTCATTACTGCTCTATATTTTTGCACATTAGACAAAGGTGTATTACATTCCTACTTAACACAAACGGCGAATTACTTTTGCTCTTTATACAAAAGGTGAATTATTTTTGATCTTTATTCATTATTTTTTCCTACACTTTACACAAAGGAATATTATTTTCCCATTTTATAAAAAGGGTTTATTATTTGTGTACTTTATACAAAAATTGAATACGTTTTGCTCTTTACACATTATTATTTTCGCCCGCACTTTATACATAAGGTGTACCTATTACTTTTACACTTATACTAAATGTGCATTATTTTTTCACTTTATGGAAAAGTTGTATTACTTTTGCACTTTATAGAGAAGGTGAATATCTTTTGATCTTTAAAGTTTTAAGTTATCTGCTGCACTTTACACAAAATGTGTATTACTTTTGCACTTCTTACAAAAGCAGAGTTAATTTATTATTTTTTTTAAAACTGCACTTTATACAAATGGTTTAGTCTTTTTTACATACTTATAAATATTTGTGTACTTTTGCACTTTATAAATTTATTATATTAATTATTACTTACTGCTTCACTTTATATAAAAGGTGTACCATACTACTTTCTTACTTTATTCATTATTGCTTCCTAGTTTGTGTGTGTCTCTCTGTGTGTGTGTGTGTGTGTGTGTGTGTTTGTGTGTGTGTGTGTGTGTGTGTGTGTGTGTGTGTGTGTGTGTGTGTGTGTGTGTGTGTGTGTGTGTGTGTGTGTGTGTGTGTGTGTGTGTGTGTGTGTGTGTGTGTGTGTGTGTGTGTGTGGGTGGGTGGGTGGGTGGGTGGGTGGGTGTGTTTGTGTGTTATACTTCATGTGAACAACAATTTATTAAAACTATAATATGTCAATTTAGATTACTAATTAATGATGTTAAATTAGTATTTACGAGGAAAATGTAATTATAAGTAGATATTTTCCAATGCCTCTAAGTGGCATTTAACTATGTATGTCTTGACCTGGCCAATGTTTTATATTTTTAAAAACTACAAAATAATTATTTAAAAAAAAAAATTTAAATCAACTAATAAGTGTAAATAGCTTAAAACAATTTCTTTAAGATCGCTGGTTTAGCAACCTGAGTACGAGAGAAAATAATTTTAAAATCAAGATCATTATTTACTTATAATCAACTACATTTAAAACAAAACACAAAACAATTTTATTCATCAAAGGATGTCAAACATTTCTTCATCCATTATTCATTTGAAATATTTACAATTTTAAAAGCATCAAATTGTAATTTCAACTTCTTACTATTCTATTATACAAAATCGACGTCCTTGATGTAATGGACAGTGAAATGGGTAAATAAATTCAACAAGATTCTTTTGAAAACAATCGAACCGAGAAAGATGGAATCAAAAAGCTCATTAAAAAGCAGAACACTCACATCGTATGTTAAACATTGAATGTTTCACGTCGTTACGTAAACTGTTGTTAAAATTAAACCTACAATGTATAAAAACAAGTGTAAATGAAAATTTACAGTTTGTTCAAATACTTTAACTAAATCTTTTTGCAAGTTAAAACTATGCGCTAAGTCAGTATAGATAAGTTTAATCTCTTGGAATAATAATATGGTGTTACCAGTAGTTGTGGCTTAATCAGGCAGGCAAATAAACCAGGTAAGTCATTTGCTGCTTAGAGTTGTGCGCTAAGTCAGTATAGATAAGTTTAATCTCTTGGAATAATAATATGGTGTTACCAGTAGTTGTGGCTTAGTTAGGCAGGCAAATAAACCAGGTAAGTCATTTGCTGCTTAGAGTTGTGCGCTAAGTCAGTATAGATAAGTTTAATCTCTTGGAATAATAATATGGTGTTACCAGTAGTTGTGGCTTAATCAGGCAGGCAAATAAACCAGGTAAGTCATTTGCTGCTTAGAGTTGTGCGCTAAGTCAGTATAGATAAGTTTAATCTCTTGGAATAATAATATGGTGTTACCAGTAGTTGTGGCTTAATCAGGCAGGCAAATAAACCAGGTAAGTCATTTGCTGCTTAGAGTTGTGCGCTAAGTCAGTATAGATAAGTTTAATCTCTTGGAATAATAATATGGTACCCGTAGTTGTGGCTTAATCAGGCAGGCAAATAAACCAGGTAAGTCATTTGCTGCTTAGAGTTGTGCGCTAAGTCAGTATAGATAAGTTTAATCTCTTGGAATAATAATATGGTGTTACCAGTAGTTGTGGCTTAATCAAGCAGGCAAATAAACCAGGTAAGTGATTTGCTGCTTAGAGTTGTGCGCTAAGTCAGTATAGATAAGTTTAATCTCTTGGAATAATAATATGGTGTTACCAGTAGTTGTGGCTTAATCAGGCAGGCAAATAAACCAGGTAAGTCATTTGCTGCTTAGAGTTGTGCGATAAGTCAGTATAGATAAGTTTAATCTCTTGGAATAATAATATGGTGATACCAGTAGTTGTGGCTTAATCAGGCAGGCAAATAATGCAGGTAAGTCATTTGCTGCTTAGAGTTGTGCGCTAAGTCAGTATAGATAAGTTTAATCTCTTGGAATAATAATATGGTGATACCAGTAGTTGTGGCTTAATCAGGCAGGCAAATAATGCAGGTAAGTCATTTGCTGCTTAGAGTTGTGCGCTAAGTCAGTATAGATAAGTTTAATCTCTTGGAATAATAATATGGTGATACCAGTAGTTGTGGCTTAATCAGGCAGGCAAATAAACCAGGTAAGTCATTTGCTGCTTAGAGTTGTGCGCTAAGTCAGTATAGATAAGTTTAATCTCTTGGAATAATAATATGGTGTTGCCAGTAGTTGTGGCTTAATCAGGCAGGAAAATAAACCAGGTAAGTCATTTGCTGCTTAGAGTTGTGCGCTAAGTCAGTATAGATAAGTTTAATCTCTTGGAATAATAATATGGTGATACCAGTAGTTGTGGCTTAATCAGGCAGGCAAATAAACCAGGTAAGTCATTTGCTGCTTAGAGTTGTGCGCTAAGTCAGTATAGATAAGTTTAATCTCTTGGAATAATAATATGGTGATACCAGTAGTTGTGGCTTAATCAGGCAGGCAAATAATGCAGGTAAGTCATTTGCTGCTTAGAGTTGTGCGCTAAGTCAGTATAGATAAGTTTAATCTCTTGGAATAATAATATGGTGTTACCAGTAGTTGTGGCTTAATCAGGCAGGCAAATAAACCAGGTAAGTCATTTGCTGCTTAGAGTTGTGCGCTAAGTCAGTATAGATAAGTTTAATCCCTTGGAATAATAATATGGTGATACCAGTAGTTGTGGCTTAATCAGGCAGGCAAATAATGCAGGTAAGTGATTTGCTTCGTGAAAACAAAGAGATATAAGTTGCCGGCGTCTTTGTATAAACTTGCGTAACCTGAAATTTAATGACTTTTATGGATTTGAATTAGGCTTATATTTAACAGAATATCATACCTAAATTAAACTAATGTTGGTAAAATAAATCGTCCTGAATAAAATTTTTTTAAAAATTAATCAAACATAACTATCAAATTGAAACAAGATTATACTGCAAAAATAATAATAATCATATTTTAGTAAGTCATTTTTAGTTAACGGTAATTTTTTTAAAGATTGTTGTGCTTTCACCAGTTTTTCCGTTTGTTATTAAAAGTGTCACAGAATAACATAAAAATTCATTTTTAATTTAAGAAAAATTATTATTTTAGTAACAGCTTAGTAATACGCAATGTTATTCAATACCTAGTAAAACATTCAATATTATCAAGCGTTACTAAATTAATATTCCCTCAAAAATATTAATTAGCTAATATGTAACGTGAATACGCATGTTTCTTCACTTTATGAACATTCGTTTAATCATAAGTTTACTATAAACATACTTATATAGATGTATACAACTGTAGGATCTATTTCTGTTCTACAATACCATAAAAATAGATGTTTACTGAATTTTCATGATTAGAACAGTTTTACTTGGATTACATCACTGGGACACATTCATGGAAAAAAATTGAGTTTTTACTTAATTTTTAAAATTAACAGTTGTACTTCGTACATATCACTGGAACAACAAGATTATTGCTGCATTTTCATTATAAACACAGTTTCATTTGGACTACATGACTGAAACATACTTTATACATTAACAAAAAAAAAAGTTTTTAACAAATTTTCAGATCATTTTTACTAGTGTTACATAACTGGGACATATACATAAACAAAAGAATTTAATGTTTACTGTATTTTTAGGATAAACACAGTTTTACTTAGAATATAACAATGACACATAGTCTATACATTAACAAATTCATGTTTCATGAATTTTCACTATAAACTCAAATTCACTTGGATTACATGACTGTGACATACTTTATATAGGCCTATTAACAAAACCAATGATTTTTTACTTAATTTTCAGAATAAGAACAGTTGTAATTCGTATAAATCACTGAAACATACACATTAACAAAATGATGATTCTTTAATTTTCATTATAAACACATTTTAATTTGGACTACATGACGGGAACATACTTTATACATTAACAAAAAAAACTAATTTTTACCGAATTTTCAGGATAAGATCATTTTCACTAGTGTTACATCACTGGGACATGGACATGAACAAAATAATTTAATGTTTACTGAATTTAAACATCCCCTTTTTATGATATTAATTTTTACTGAATTTTCAGGATAAGAACAGTTTCTTGTGTTACATCACTGGGACATATACATGAAAAATTTATGTTTTACTGAATTTTCAGGATAAACCCAGTTTCGCTTGGATAACATCAATTATGAATTATATAATAACAGAAATGATGACATCGTCAAACTATTAATTTTAAAATTATTATGTCTGTTGTGGTTTAAATTTTGCAAAACTATAAATGTATTTTAATTTAATATTACGGTAATTCTTTACAATGTGTTGGCCTAGAGCTCTATTTGTTTTTATTCAAAGGATAAAAACCATTAGATATATTTTTATGTTTCAATTACTATAGATTTACAATGGTAAATATTAAAAGAATTTACTCAAAATCTCCCTGCACACTAGTCTATATTATTAAACCCATCTGTAGCGAGATATGGACTGAACGTTTTCAGTATTTAGTGATTTTTCTCACTAGCTAAACTCTATTTAAATTTATTTTGATTTATATGAATTAAACATCTAGTTAGAACAATGTTTTTCTTTCACGCCTTTTGGATTAAGTCCATTATCAAAACTTTAAACTGTACGCTTACACTGCCAAAGAACAATGTTTTGATGTTAGTAAAGGCGGAAGAGGGCACTGAAATTTATACCAATATTCGTAACAAAAACAAATATGATATTGAGAATTTAAACATCTAATTCTCTAAAGATAGTTTTGTTTTCATGAATGTTCAAAACAATAGCTTTTTCTTAAGAAATTATTACATTATAACTTCGGTAAATCCAAGTCTGCTCAGATATTTAAACAAAGCAACTAAAAAATACACTTTCTGGGTGTATTTTGTTGAGGCCAACGCACTAAGACAAACTTCATTGCGCCAGTAAGCACTCCATTAACTTTCCACTCGCATACAAGGCTCTATCATAATTCTAATGATCGTGTTTTTGCATTGCATTCAAAGCATAGATTTCCATAATGCCTTTTGTGCGGTTGTGTCTTTTGAAGTGTACAATATTTTTAGACACCATTTGTAAGCAAAGGCTATTTTCGATTAAAATTTCCCGGAACGAATGTCGTTCTTTTTCCCAATAACTTGCTACACTGCCTCTTTGTATTTCCATGAGTATATTGCCATGAGAGAAGTATTAGTAGTGCTCATTATAAGATCACTTAATATTCCTTGAAAGAACAATATATGTGTTTACACAGATGTGACGTGAATCGAACATTGTAGACAGCTTGCCATTCGTTGGACTATGAATCGAATATGCTGTTGGTGTTACATTTTAAACAAACTTTACGTATTTTTATAATTTATTTTAAAGGGAATGTGTAACATTAAAAATATCATGCTTTTAAATTGACTCTTACATTTGAAATGTCTACAATTTTGTAATGTTACATTAATGGCACCAGACAAACGCATATTTTTTTTATTATAATTAAAACATTTTACTGGGATCGATGTGTGTAGCTTGACAATCCATCAAGTAACGTAAAAACTCAGTGGCGGCTCGTGGGCAGATTGCACGGTTGCTCAACCCCCAAACCAGAGAGCAATAACTTTTAAAAAATTATAAATTTATTTATTATATAAGATTTATGTACATTGTTATGAGCGATTATTCATCATATTACGTGATCCATCATTATATTTATAATAATAATAATAATAGATAATATTTATAATATAATTATATTATATATATATATATATATATATATATATATATATATACCATAATATAATATATATTTATAATAATCACTATTATTTAATAATATAAAAGTCATAACCGCATTGACTATGCTACCGCCAGACGCCCCCCCGTCTTGTTCGGCCAAGCTGCAGGTAAACCTGCAACACCCAGTGACGTTTCTCCTAATAAAGAAAAAGAAATGTAAGGTTCAGACAGACTAAAACAGCTAGGAAGCGCCCCGAAGCCGTAAGGTTCCTTACGTTGCAGAGGGGGGTTTCAACCTCGGGGGTGTTCGGTTTAGATCGGTTCCGTCCAAAGATTCGCTTCGAGTTTCTAGTAGAATGATTAAGTTCTATTACTTAATTTTATTGCTTTAATAATTTGGATCTTAACAGAATTTGTTGATATTTACAGTTAAGAACGATTTGAGATTGGTATTTTAATAAATAAACCCTTGACTTCAGATCCGGTGCAATAGATAAGTAAAAATGTCAATATATTTCTTACATTAGAATGAATCACAGAGTATTAAGCAGTATCTATCTATTTTCCCTGTAACAGCCCTTTCAAGTGTTTATGATTACAATTTCATAGTATGTAAAACCACACTTAATTATCTACAACCCCCATAGGTCTTAGACCCCAACAGCCACTGTCAGAACTGCAAATTGCTATGAAAAGAGCCGTTTGTTAAATAATAAAAATAGTATACATAATTTTTTTTGTATAAACATACCTAGCATTCATTTATTAGTAAAGATATTCATCTTGGCAATCATGAATAAATCTCACTCAGCAAACATGATTTATATCTAAATAGCGTGATTTGAACTTTATTTCCTATAATTGAACGGTAATGCCACACAATGAATGGTGAGTAACATCAAAGTGAAATTGTGACATCTGATTTCAACAATGGACCGAATATAAACACGGTTCTGGGGCAGATGTACATCTCTTAAGGAAAATGCTGCATTACAACAACAGCAACAACCATATTAGCAGGTTGTTAGGTTGTATTTATTTCCTAACAACCTGATCCAAATAAATTCCCATTTGATATCTACTAAATTGCCGTTCGAAATATTTTATATTTCGACTTGATCATATAAATTCAAATCTGCAAAGGCTAGTTTTATATATATATATATATATATAGGCCTATATATATATATATATATATATATATATATATATATATATATATATATATATATATATATATATATTAAAACAACATAGGGTATTCAAATACAAGAATATTTATTAATTTATATTCATATAATATTGAATATAAATTAATAAATATCTTGTATTTGAATAACCTATGTTGTTTTAAGTTATTAAACAAGTAAACGTATTATATATATATATATATATATATATATATATATATATATATATATATATATATATATGTATATATCACTTTCACTAAATGTACTTAAACAAGAATCTTACTTGGTATTTATGCGAGTTAACTTTCGAAGATTGGTCGTATCTCCATCATCGGGCATTACTGGCCGGGGGTTTTAGTAGACTGCGAGCTGTGTGGAATTCCCGTTGTCACAAGGTGTGGTGTACCGTTATGTTCTATTCGGATTCACTGCACTGAGCGAGTCTGTTAAGTTTGTCTTGGGGGGGAATATATATATATATATATATATATATATATATATATATATTAGGGATGGGCCGATTCCTAAAATTTTCGATTCCGATTCTAAAATTTTCCTTTCGATTCTCGATTCTTTAGTCGATTCTCGATTCTTTCAAGTAAAATGGCAAAACCTTTTAAAAGTTCTGTTTTAATGTAATAGGCTACACAAAACCTTCAACCGTGAGAGTGATATCTGTCTATAATATAATTTATTAAGGTTAAGTTTCGGAGGAATAATACAGTGTTTCTGTTATCCATCTATTCGCTCAACCGTCATGGCCACGGTTCCGACGGTGACGATTAATCGAGTTTTTACTGTACTTTTTTTGTTTTGTTCTGACATTTAGTGAGAGAGAGAGAGAGAGAGAGAGAGACGAGCGATGTCAAACGACCAGAAATGGTTACGATCTTGATTGCTGTTGCTTCATAAATAATAATATTTTCGTTTACTATAATCATTTAATTCATTCAAATCAACTGATACATAAATAAGACATAGTTGGTAATTAATTATTTTTCCACACAAATATAATAAATTTTGGTAATAAATTTTGTTTGGTAATAAATTACTCCACACGCATATTATAATAGTTAACAAAATAGGAATCGGAATCGACACTTTTATGATGAAGAATCGAGTATCGACGATTCCTCGATACCACCTAGAATCGACGATTCCTGGAATCGAGAATCGGGATCGGCCCATCCCTAATATATATATATATATATATATATATATATATATATATATATATATATATATACACCCAGTTTATGGGACAGTAGGCTGAAGATAATGTGAAGTGCAGAACTAATAACACAAGTCAGTAGAAAATGCTTACTATTCTTTAACTTATATTATTCATTAAAGAAATACATGAGATAGCTACAAAAGTTTGAGAGCAGTGCTCCAATTTTCTACTTAATTTTTTTCGCTACTGAAGGAAAGAACTTTTCATATAAAAACAAAAATTAGATGTGTTTAAACTCATTTGGTTTATCACAAATAATTACAGATCAAAAATTTAAACAAGCTCTAATTATTATTAAAACTTTTTTCCGCGTTTCGCATCCTCATTGGAATCCACTTCAGGAGCTTAAAATATAGTTAAATATTATCCACATATAAATTCACATATCCAAAACAAAAACACAAAAGCACTAAGCATGAACATCATAAAATAAAACTAATTGTTTCTTAGTTCACTGTAAAAGCATCGTCACATAACTATTTTCAAATGTCTCAGCTCACAAAACAGTCCGTTAATGAGGAATCCAACATTGATGAAACTGATTGACATGTACTATCTTGTATTATCGTCACCACGGACAAATCTTTTAAATTTCACCTATTATAATAATAATAATATATTTAAAAGCTTATATTACACTTATTATTTTAGTAGAATCACAAGCAAATGGAAAGTATTTCAAATGAGTCATTTTGTTAGTATGCTTTTGTTAAAATTTTTCATAATTTCATAATTTTCAATAATTTCAGTATTGCCTCTTCCTTTAATTATTTTCCTTGATAATTGTCAATATTATCAGTAATATATTTGGAGAAAACATTGCACTCTTTAGGAATTTTAAACATATTTTCCATCTTAAATATATCCATCTAGTATCTACTTAAAAGCCTTTTGTTTGTCCTACATAATTTTACATTACAATTTGAACAATTAGTTTGATAAACTATGAGCACTTTTTGGATAACTATTATAGAGTTTGTTTTATTTTTCATTAACGTAAAATTATACAAATATTATTTAAATTAGATAGACTGATTTAATTTTTAGCAGTGACTGTACTTAAATAGGCTCAGTAGAAAACCTTAGCTTCCAACACACCTAACGTGAACAATGAGTCCTCAGCAAGACTGGTAATGACATCAACTTGAATGTCTTGTTTTTTCGTTTGGAATTCTTTGTCGACGTCCGTAGTGGCTGGCGATGACACCAGGACGATACAAAGAAAATATTCTCCAAACAGAGATATAAAATTAGATAGTTTTCGACTTTAAACACCTGAACAGCTTTATTCCAAGAAGGGATGCTGGACCCCAGGGGTCGAGGGGCGAGTCGCCCTCCGCTCGAGGTGAAGGATTTATAGCCTCTTAAACGCTTGCTAAGTAACGACCCAACACCGCTATTAACAATAAAGTCAGCTAACGTGTGATATCTGTGAGCAATCTTCCTCTGCATTGCTGGCAGTGTCGTACATCATGCACATTAACCGCAGCGTTTTTATTATGGCCTATCCTAGTATTCATAATACATTTCTATTGGAGTAGATTTATTTCCATCGATTGTCATAACCTTTTGTTAAAACATAAAAACGACAGGAATGTGTTGGAATAGAAAACATTTAATGTTACAACAAAGGCAAGATCAGGTTTGAGACAAGAACAACACATCGCGACATTTGTTTTAAAGTCATTGTGATTCTGGACACCCTGTGTCTGTCTACGCCATTGAGTTTTAGATTTGTCTTTTCATAAAATTGTTACTGAGATCGTTTGGATAGGCTATCTGTATTGTTTGCATTTCTTAAGGAGTTTTTTCTTACATTTGAAAGGTTCACGAGATAATAATGTGCGCGCGTGCGTGTTTCTGTGTAATTGTTGTTGTATTTTACAACTCTGAGTTCGGTTTTGAACTTGGCTAGTCATATCAATATTTTCAGTGCACATACAAAGCAATAAAACATATCCTTCACAGCAAAATAGTATTTTATGTCGTCAGACATGTTTCAGCCACTACGTTGCCATCATCTATTAAAACAATAAAAACAATAATCACGATTTCTTAAAAATTAATTTATTAAATATATACTAACTCCTTATGTACGTTTCTATTACCAAGTAACCATTTTTAGAGATCCTAATAAATATTTGGACTAATGTGTTCGATAAGTTCCTATGCTATAGTTGCTTCAGAGATTAAGTAATAACTACCTTTGTTTATAAATCCTGACATGATGTCAAACGATATTTCTGATCTCAAAAATCATTGAAAACATTCGAAACTAAGAATGGAAAAACTGAAGTGCAATAAATTAACCGATTTAATAAAAAAATGTGGCATATTAAAAGTAACTAGATAGAACTTTAAAGTTCGTCCACCACGGAGCGCTCGTTACTGATGATGACAGCATAGTTGCGGAAACACGTATGATGACATTAAAGACTGGTGATAAGAAGGTCAAGTTTTATTCTCATATAAGTAACATACCACAGTAATTTACTGAATATTTCTTAAATTATTATATTCATAAGTGTACCTACGTTATAATTCAGTAAATTAAGTTTTTTTAATATATTTTATATATAGGCATATATCGTGTAGGCCCAGTTTGTAAAGGGATGTTGTCTTGTAGATGCTACATTAGAAGAGAATGGAATAAATGCACGGATTATTAAATAAAAGCATAATAATATTATTATTATTTAATATTAATTCTAATGTGTTTTTAATTATTATTCTAATAATTTTATTATAATTAGGTTATTTTCCTATTATACTACAATTAATATTAAATTATGTCATCATCATTATTAGTGCTATTATTGTTAATAATAAACCTATTATTACTGATACTATCATTATTTTTATTATTACTAATATTCTGCTTTCTATTTCAGATCTATAAAAATAATAATAATAAATATTAATATTACTATTACTACTACTACTACTGCTGCTGCCCCGAGGCCTTAACTTATGAAGGGGAAAGAGGAGGGGGTAGAGGAACAACAACTTTTTTAAAAACCTTGGTTCAGCTGGCCCGGCTGTTAGTACCTTGTTAGGGCTCCTTGTACAGGGTTACATTCCTAGGGGAAGGAACTTTGAAAACACATTAAGGATGGAAGTGGTGGATAAAAATAAACCTACGGCTCTGGATCGTCGTAATCCAGCCCCTGAGAAAGAAACATACCTCTGGGATTGAACACTTGGTCCCCTTGGATAAAAATTTGACAAATGGTGAGGGAAGAGATCTTTTTCTAGGAGCTCTAAGGCTTACACCACCGTCAGATCCCAAGCAACCTGAAACAATAAGAAGCGCCCAAAGATTGGCAAGAAAAAAAAGTGATGTCTCTCCATTTGTTATGCAAGGGAAGAAAATAAAAGTGCGGGAGTTGTAATACCGGGAAAAGCAATCGCAGAAAGTTATCAGAAGCTATATCCTCAAGAGAAACCGCTGCAAAAAAATTGCCCGAGAGGAAGCACAGCACTTCAAAAATGTCGAGACGTGCAAGGCAATAATAAGGCTGATATAGGGAGACAATAGAATGACAGCATTGGCATTATATCTGGGATTATGAATTTCGAAAATCTAGTAGATTGTCTAAACTAAGAGACCACGATTGCCGAATTTTTCCGAAAAGAAGAAGAGGCAGAAAAAGCTCGTTCTCCACACATGGGGGAAGGAAATAAAAGAGTGGCTTTGAGTCCCCTTCAAAAGCGTTTAAGGAAAAATACAGAGAAGGAAACAGGGAAGAAGATGGTTCCCCGAGAGTGGATGGCACAAGGCCTGAGAGCTCTACAGAGCCCACGTCCATCCCTGGAGCTACTAACTAGACCCCTTCACTTGTTATAAGGAATACGAATGGCCAGTTTACAGTGGTTCAAAACCGTAAACAAGTAGCAGCTAGAAGGCAGCATCAGAGGGAACTGGCCATGGAATCCAATCAAGGGACTCTAGTCAAAGAAAAAGGAAGGAAGTAAGAAATAAGCCACGCTCAGACGCAGTGCTTATTAAGCCTGTCTGTGGTAAATCTTTTGCGGATGTGTTACGCGTCTTCGACGATAAGGTAAAGCCTGAGGACCTAAATGTAGGCATAAAATCCATATGGAAAACGTGGGCAGTTGATATCCTCTTTAAAATGTCGAAAAAGGAGGAAAATATTGAAGGATTTAACAAAACTATGACGGATGCAATTAGGGAAGTAGGGAAAATGCAACACCTAGTCCCCAAGGTAAGAATTGAGATCAGAGATCTAGCTAGACGCAATAACAGAAGAGAATGACGTAAAGGAGCTCTCGCTCGTAATTTACAGAATAGTAATGACGAGCTTAGGATTTATGTTACAGCAGCAAATAATAGAGGGCAGAAGATGGCTATTGTTGTTTTAAGCGAGGCATAATCAGGCATTATTGTAAAGAATAATATGATTAAAACATAGACCGCTGTCGCGTCTGTTATCTGCTTGAAATAAGTCCGTGACTTCCTCGACAGAGGTGAGACTCCTCACAGGGGTAATTCCGTAACAGATGTAGAATCAGGTTGAGGACTGAGTTGCCGGAGGTGTCTTGGCTATGGGCATAAGACTGGTAATTGCAACGGACCTGATATGTTTTAAATGTGGCAGACGTGAACATTAGGCCAAAGACTGTCAGCAGAAACCTAATTGTATGCTGCGCGTGGACATGAACCTGGATGTGGACAAGACAAAACATCTGGGATCTGGGGAATGTATAGTGTTTCGCCAAGCGCTAGAAGCCGAAAAACTAAATAACAGTGCTAGGAATATTATACAAGAAAATCTGGGCAGAGGGAGACTGGCTAATGACCTGCTCTCGCAACCTCGATTAGAATATAAAGCTGACATTATATTAATAAATGAGCAGTATAAGAACTTTGCATCATCATCATAGTTTTCGGACAGCTTGGGAACCGCAGCTATTTGGATACCATGAAAGTCATGGCTATGGAAAGGGCTATGTATGGGTTAAAAGCATCAGTGTTACATACGTCAGTGTGTACCTAACCCCCAATGAGTCAAAAGATGAACCAGGTTGAGGACAGAAAGGGGCGTGCAGATGTAACTAACTCCAGAGGCAAACGCGTAATCGAAATTATATCAAGACTGGGACTCGTCGTCCTTAACACAGGCAACACGACTACCTAATGTTGACCAGGATATAGAGGTAGCATTATCAATATTACTTTGGTCTCAGAGTTACTAGTACCTAGAATTTTGGACTGGGTACTGATGGAGGACTATACGGCGAGTTACCACCAGTACATCGTAATCAGTATCAACCATTAGAAACCAAAAAGAACACTGAAAAGAAGCAGGTGGAATGTCGCAAGTATGGATCAAGAGAAACTCTCCGAAGTCCTGCAGTGTTCAATTTGACACCAAGGAAACAAACAACGCAAAGGCACAGGTACGCTGTAGCTGTAGTAGACACAACAATGAATCTCTTTCAAGCAGTCTGTAAGGCTGCTATCCCACAAAAAACGGTTCTCAAGAGCAAATAGAAATCCTGTATATTGGTGGACTGAGGAAATCGCCATATTACGGAGGAAGTGCCTTAGAACGAAACGCCTAGCTCAACAGACAAGGTGACGGGGCAGGATATGGCCTATGAAGAGACACTGGAATGCAAGACGGCAAAGAGAGAACTCCGTAGAGCAATTAGAGAGAGCCAAAGGCGATGCTAGAAGGACCTCCGTGAAGACCTAAAGAGCCACTCCTGGCATCTGGGATATTAGCTGGTGATAAAAAAGCTAAACTTATTCAGGCCGGGAAGACAAATGAATGCGGCACAAATGAAGGTTATAGTAGATGGTTTATTCCCTTCTCATCCTACCAGACAGATTGCATGGAAGAAGACAGGAGAGCAAGATGGCCCGCTCTTCACGGAGAAAGAACTATGAACTGGAGCTAACTCAAGCCTAAATAGCAAGGCTTTGGAACCGGATGGAATCCCTTCGGAGGTTTTTAAATCCTTAGTGAAAACGCACCAGCACATATTACTCAATATGTACAACCACTGCTTGAAATACGTCGTATTTAGTGACCGTTGGAAGGTAGCAAGATTGGTCCTGATAAACAAAGGCAAGTGGAACGTGGATTCTCCGTTTTCCTACAGACCGCTGTGCATATTGGATGCAGCTGGAAAGTTGCTATAAAAACTGATTAGGCCAAGGCTGCTCTAGGCCTTCGGCGATGCAGATCTTTCTGAGAGACAGTTTCGCTGTAGGGAAGTCAACTATTGATGCAACCACTTTTCACGACCATTTTGCCTTCCATCCCAAGTTAACAGCTGGATGATGGAGCATGGTCTGCGCTTGGCCCTAGAAAAAACCGAGATCATTCTGATATCCAATAGACAACTTACTCTTAGTCCTGAAATGCTTGTAGGAGAGGAAAATATAGCGGTTAGAAATGCCATCAAGTATTTAGGCATCATAATTAATAGGAAGTTGACTTTTCAAAATCATGTAAAATGGGCAGCTGAGAAGGCCGTCAGAATCCATCAGCAATGGGTAGACTTCTAGCTAACGTTAGGGGTTCTACTCAGAGCAGACGCTATCTTCTGATTTCCGTGGTGCAGTCTATAATGCTGTACGGAGCGGAAATCTGGGTAGACGCACTCAAAACCTAGAGGAATAGTAGGCGGATGGCCTAGTGGTGGCAGAAATAATTTCTATTGACCTGATGGCACTAGAGAAGAAGACCATTGCAGAGTGACAAAGCAATATGAACGACAGAGGTAACAAAAAGGAAGCGAGAAGGACGACGATGGCCAAGTGGCGGGAATGATGGTCTGTGGAACCCATTGGCAAGGTCATCAAAAACCTATCCAGTTGGACCTATCCAGCAGCATTGAGAGGTAAACTTCTACACTACACAGTTTTTAATATGCCCATGTTGCTTCCGGGTCTATTTATATAAAATGGGGAAGGTGGATAACCCAAATTGCTCTCATTGTGGCGAGGGATCACCCGAGAACCCCAAACACACCTTCCTTGTGTGCAGTAGATGGCGATCGGAGAGAACAACGCTGGAAAGCAACGTCGGGTCATTAGACCCGGACAACATTGTGGGCACAATGTTGTATGGTTCATCCAACTGTATAAAGATATCAGGCCACATGAGATCACTTTTCTAGAAACCACTGGGTTTAATAAAGGATATTCTGACCAGGAAGAATGCTATTACAGTGATTTCCTGGTCAGATCTACAAAGGGCCGGAAATGAAGAAGGGTTTAGTGGGTATTCGCCAGGAGGTAAATTCCAACCTCCACAGAAAAACAACTACTACTACTACAGTTTTTCATTACCATCAACATTATAATAATTACTATATTTACTATTATTGTAATTAAAATTTTTGTTGTAATTACCATCATCATTAACATTATAATAATAATTATTATTATAAAAGTAAAATGAACGTAATTTCCATTTATCAATAGAATTTATAGAACACATGTCTAATTACACTGGCGATCCAATCATAATTTTGTAAAAAGCTAATTGGTATTCTAAAGATTGCGAAGGAAACAAATTACCTATATTTTACTCACTCAGTAGCCCTTCAGCCAAAATTCTGTATCTATTAGCTGAATATTTTTATTCCGTAGTGACTACTAGAATCACTTTTCCATGAGTTTAGTTTAATTATCGTAGGCCTAATACTGTTGCTGTGTTGGCAGTAAATTTTGAAATAATCGATACTGAAAGTGAAGGCGAACATTTGCAAACAACTGTAAAGATAAAGAGCCTTGTATAAACAAGTTGTTCCCAAACGGAAACCCTTTGTTAATACACGGTTTAGACTAATTAATCGAACAAACGATCCCACTTTCTGTTAGCGAGGATACACAGGTGTTTACGCGGACCTCAAGCAATTATTTGAGTAGATGCACTCTCACCGATAAATGTTTTTATAACACATTCACAACTTTTTGCTGGCCACAATAACCCAGAGCGAGGTGATCTCGCCTCCTACGACCGCAGTCCCACCGAAAACCAGTCCTCTACAAAATAGAGTTCCATGTCGTTGTCTACATTACAAAAGCTGAATTAATCAGTGATCAGGTGTATGCTGTCTCGAAGAGGCGTGTACCACGGATATAAAATTAGAATCGTTTGTCTTAGAACCCTGTTTAAGCCATTTTTATTTACCGTCAATTCAAACTTTGTATTCGGACACTATATAAATGGCTAATGTCCCCCATTCTTAACGAGTATTCGAAACATCTTAATGGAGTATTTGAAAATAACCCTGTGTACTTTAGTTTCTATGACATATCTTTATATTTTCCTAAATGTGAGGTACACATTATCAGTACAAGATTATTGTGACTTATTGAGAAAATGTTTTACTGGAATTTATTGCAGATCGCCGTATTACCCATAACAGTAGAGCCTCGATTATCCGAACTCATAAGGATCAAGGGACTTGTAGTTTGAAATAAACATCTGTTAATAACTGTATATAAGTTTTTGAAAACAATTTATGTGTAGAATACTAAATAAATTGGGTAATAATCCCATTATAGGGCTGTGGGAAATAGAACAGGGGCGTCAAATATATCACAAATATACTGCATTCGCTTGGCACATATACTCCAATCTCAGACAAAATGTTTTTGACAAACTGTCATCATTTACTATATTTACTCATAATTTAAATTTTTAGACTTCCGTTATCGTTCCTAAAATTAATGTTTATTTTATGTCTCAATTTCAAACTACTTCTATTTAATTATCATCATCAAGGCAACTGATTAAAATTGTTCCGACTCTGTCACTTACATTCCATCTGATTTTTAGCAGCTTCTTGGAGTTTTACTGAAGACCCTCCATTAAATGATGAACATACATCAAATAAAGATAAACTCTTATAATACGGACTCTGTCAATAATATAAAAGGAAACGTAAGGTAAAATGATGATGTGATTGATCGTGTGGTCATAATTTGTACATAAACTGGCTACATGAAGGTGTTAAGTTTTAGAAGTCGGAGGGAGAGGACGTTCTGTGAGACGGAGGGGGACTCTTATCCTGGAAGTCGGAAACAGAGTTCAAACTTGGGAGCCGAAGATGAAGATGATAAAGGGATAATGAAGAAAAACCTCTGTCATTTTGGAAACCAAGACGACCCAGCTGGACACGAGCCAATGCAAGAAAACGCTGAGATCGACCGAATTCACAACTCTAAATTCTACTCAAAAATAAATTGACTAATTAATGTAAATAAGCTTCTTTAATTACATTTTTAAAGCCAACAAAGTAAATTTAGAAAAAAGTAATTTAAGGTTGGCTCCGGTAGCATTAACAACAAGGGTTATGTTAGAATACATGACCTTTCGTCTTCGTAAACAACAATAGTCATAATGACCGATTGCTTTCGAAGATTTTTTAAAAAATAACTTTTAATTGTTAAACAAATTTAAATTTCAAAACAAACAACCAGGAACATTCAAGAAGCCGAATAACAGCAATCTAAATTACGCAATTAAAAAATACAAAATAATAAATAGAGTAGCCAGTTTATTGAAAACGTTTTTTACGTCGTTTCTCTAAGATGATGCCGAGAGCCAAAACGTATAAACGTACTTTATATTTTTTTGACCATCTCGGCTAATACGGAACTAGGTTAGTCGGGGCTCGGATTATCGAGGCTCTACTGTACATTAATATTTTAGACATAGGTCTATAAAAAACTCGGATAACGCTTAGATTACTCTGTCAAAAATTGAGAAGAATCTTATGGTAAGCAAGCATATGAACCTATATAAACCATAATTCAAGTATAGCTAATTACAAAATACATGGTAATCATTTCAATTATTTGAATTAAAAGTATAAAATTTCCTTATCTAACACTAGAAAATGTTACAGTAGGCCTACTGCCATTATAATAACCAATGGTCATTCGTATGACATAAAGTAATAAAATGATCTAAAACTCAAAAGCGCCCTCGTTGAAGGTACCAAACTAAAGTACGTTTTTAATCAACTGACTTGCAAAAAGTTTTTAAAAAAGTTTCTGTAATGTAGCTGTTATCTTTAAAAATTCTTAAGGTTACACTTAATGGGTTTTGCTCATCTGGGACCAAGTCCCGGGTCTGAGGAAGCCAACCGAGAGTGGATATAGAGCAGATTGGACTACCTGGACCGAACTAATCAGTGGTGGTAACGAGGTACTGCAAACTGGCCGTTTGGAGAAACGGACTGTGAGCCAGTGGCGGTTTATGACCCATGTCAAGAAGCAGGACCCGGACAATAAGCCAGCCGCAGGTACATTGTGTGGGTTGCAATGGGGATGTGGGGGAGGGGTTGCGAGAGAAGAAGAGAAAGCTGTAAGGAAGTTATTTCTGCAAAGTTACATTCCATTTTATATTAGTCTAATCCTTTTATTTGAATTTTTGCAAGTAATTAAAAGTTTTCTCTACACACATAGTTATTACTGATGAGAGTAATGTTAAATATTTCTCTTTTTCGGTAATTGTAAATATGTGTTCCATATTAGGCGTACGTTTGTAATTTTGTTTGTATGATTTTGTACATAGTGCATACAAAATTTTGTTTCAATTTCTTACTTGTTTGTTTTTAAATATTTTAGAATTCGTAAAACAAAAGTCAGTTAAATACATTAATATATTTAATAAATTAAAAATATTTCAAAAACAAGAATACTTTTAATGAATATATTTATTCAAAGCTTTTCGCCAATGAAATAGTATCAGCATCTTCAGGAAAATAATTATCTAATATCTAATTCATATATTAATATATTATTAATAATATAAAAAAATAATAATATAATTATATTATTAATAATATAATTATATTATTAATAATATAATTATATATTATTATATTTATATGAATAGCTTAATTTTTACTTCCTGGTAACTCATAATTAAAGGAGATCTCATACTACACAATTTTATTTGTACATAGACTACTATAATATTTTAAATAACAAACCCAATAACCACAAAATAACTTTATTTATTCACCTTACGTACATTTCGGTTACCAGGTAACCATCTTCAGAAGTACTGAAACAAAATTAATTTAATTTAAACGTAATATATATAGCAAAAAATATTGAGGTTATACATTTATTCTTATTTTGTCTTAAGCATTGTCACTTAAAATCAGGTAATTTTTAATTTAATCAATCAAAGAACATAAAACTGAATTAGGGATAGGCCCTTTGTCACAATTCGTTAAATTATTATGTCTACATTTATATATATATATATACACACACACACACACACACACACACACACACACATATATATATATATATATATATATATATATATATATATATATATATATATATATATATAGATACTTACAAAAACATTTAATAAACTTATGATGTTAACATTTTTCATTAACTTAATATTATTGACATCTAAACTATGGTTTGTGTCTATTATATGTTCTGCTTCACTAGATTTTTCTGGTCGGAGGTACTTGATATGGGAAATATGTTCTTTAAATCTAGTGACAATTTTTCTCCTAGACTGACCTATATAAATTTGATCACAATCTTTACAATTTTTTTTGATATATACCCGATTTTTCTAACATAGGAATTTTATCTTTCGGTATGGCTACAAACTTCCTAAATTATTTGAACTTTTATACGCGATTGTAATATTAAACTTGTTAAAAATACTGTTCAATCCTCTTGTAGTATTCATGGCATACGGTAAACTAATGTATCTTCTATTTCCTTCTTCCGGTAAAATCATTATAGACTACTATGTTTATACAAATGTATGGTTTATAAGAATATAATGAATTTCAATCAAATTACAACTGTAATAAAATGTTTGCTTGTTAATTTGTTTTTTACAGCATCAACTCTACAGAGACACATTTTTTTTAAATCATACAAGGTAAAACATTTCCTCTAGTAAGAAACTTATGGAAATAATTGTCTTTTTAATTAATGTATAATTTCCCGTATACTTCGTATGAAAATTTGATATCAAAATTAAAAATTGCATTTATTTTCGATATTTTAACGATAAAATTTTCTTAATTCTTAAAAATAACTGGTTTCTTTGTAGATATTTTATCGTTTTGATACCCACCGCTCTACTTTATTTCTCCCTTGTAGAATTTAAAAATAATGGATTTGGTTTTTTATCCTATCAGTATAGTTGGTGTGTCTTATGATCGACAGTTATGATAGACTTGGATCGTGCCAAGACTAGTTTCCGGCATAGTTTTATGAAAATAATTAAATTAGGCCTACGCCTTTTCGACATGGAATGAAATGGGACAGAGTAGTATCAAAGACCAACCCGATAAAAACGAGTTTGAAGGATGATTTGATTTTCCAAAAACCTCTTAAACTCTAGGCCTACCCACTGGAGGGCAAAGTCTTCTTCATCTTTTTATCTCACTTCGCCTTTCTCCGAGAGTGAGGGAGACAGAGTGGGCTGACTGGCTCTTAGTCCGAAGATAGAGAGATTACCTGGCTACCATCATCAAACCAAGGGCTGACTGGCTCACTGTCCTACACCCGGCCGTTTGGAAGGCTCTACTGGTCCCGAGTAGTCCTGAAAAAGCGGTCGAAATCGTAGTGTCTGGTTGGAGTTCGTCCCGTCCCAGGGCCGGGCCTGTCACCGGTTCAGGCCTGACAGTAAGGTCGCAAGACTCTTGTATATGGTACCACGGGTCGTGGAATCAAGCCCTTAACTCCCATTTTGTGCCTGAAGATAGTAACCCGGGCGGGAGCCACCAATTCGAGGTTGGATTCGTGGGAGTAGCGGTTTCAAATACTAGATTGAAGATGCCCTACTTAAGAATATATCTTTGAGTTCCTTGTCAAGGAGGTAAATAGAAAAATACATACTTTTTGTCGCCATGTTTTTTCTATCATCTTTCTTTCTTCTTACACTTTTCCGCCTAACACTATGCCAAATGTTGTCTTCAGAAACAGCTTACTGTATTACTGTATTCAGTCATACCCGTTCATTTCAGAAACCTGTTAGCGTAGAGTGACACCGAGGCTATGAATTTGTATTCATAGGCGTAGGTAAAAATTCACTTCAAGTTTAGTATTAGGTTGTCACAATTTCTAATCTATGACAGACATACACTTATAAAAAAATAAACCTATACATACGCCTGATATAAGATATATGTAGGCTTGTTGCCAAACCAAACGTTGCTTTCTTGAAACGATGTTTTTCCTTTGTTTTGACAAAAAACCATGAATTTACTTCTTTCTACAACATTTGATATTTTAAGGTTTTTGGATTATCGCGTAAGAGTTATTCATAGTTTATTTTCAAAATTGGCCTAACAGAATTTAAGTTTTTATAGTATTCTGCTAATTTTAATTAGTGACATAAATTTATATGCATAATTATATAATATGTTACAGATAATGTTTAAAAACATGATCTACTCAAAATGTTATATTTTATGTATTATTGTGGATTATTTCCACGCATTAACCACCGTGTATTCCACATAGCGCTGGAGAAGATTGGACCCGGTCACAAAGCTACGAGGATCGTATAAAAAACGAATAAAGACAAATAAAATTCAATTCGAAACAAAGTAGGGTATAATAAAGTAAAGAATTTTTAAAAATAAACATAAATATAGTTTTTATGGCGTCCAGTAAGCTATAAAATACACATCGTTATGATGTAGATTCTAACTTAGTGATTATAATTTTACGAAATATTTGTCCTTCGATAATGGGTAGGCTATATTTTTTAGCAATTGTCAACCCTTCAGGGACATAAATAATTTTTACTGTAGCAAATTGTATTAATCAGTTTCAAGTAGGAAAGAATTGTTTCAAAAGTAAACTTTAAAACACAATTGGGCTGTATAATATTTCTCATTACGTTCAGATAGTTTTTCAAATTTAATTCCAAATATATAAAACTATTCGATAGTTTGTAAATCCAATATTTACTCTTTTCAGTATAAGCTAAAAGCACATTACAAATGTTTGTGATTAAGGATAATACATAATAAAGAACCCTAACTCCCAATATATAATTTACTTATTTACTCAAAAGCTTTTCAATAACATAGCCACCGCCATTAGGAATGAATGTAACTTCACAAATCCTAATCCATAACTAAATATTTTTGGATGTTAATTGTATAGTTGTAATCACTCCTCACTATTTATTTGGAATAAACTGTTGTTAAATGATAAATAATACTCGTCAACCTCTAGCCTAAACATAGAGTCTTGGTTGTTATCCCTCTGAGGATGGTTACTTGGTAACCGAAATGTGCGTCTTACTTATACTCACTGATGATGATGACCTATTACTGAAATAGATTTGAAGAAATAAAGCATTGATTGTTGATGTTCGTTATTATTCAATCAATAGCACATTGATGACATCCTCTCTCTAGCAAAATTGATGACATCCCCTCTCTAGCACATTGATGACATCCTCTCTCTAGCAAAATTGATGACATCCCCTCTCTAGCACATTGATGACATCCTCTCTCTAGCAAAATTGATGACATCCCCTCTCTAGCACATTGATGACATCCTCTCTCTAGCAAAATTGATGACATCCCCTCTCTAGCACATTGATGACATCCTCTCTCTAGCAAAATTGATGACATCCCCTCTCTAGCACATTGATGGCATCCTCTCTCTAGCAAAATTGATGACATCCCCTCTATAGCACATTGATGACATCCTCTCTCTAGCACATTGTTGATATCCTCTCTCTAGCACATTGATGACATCATCTATCTAGCACATTGATGAAAACCTCTCTCTAGCACATTGATGACATTCTCTCTCTAGTACATTGTTGATATCCTCTCTCTAGCACATTGTTGGAGAATGAAATCTTTCTCTCTTTGGAAATAAATTGTGCACATGTATTTCCGTCAACACTTAACCGTGTTACAAGTGGAATGAACATCTCAAGATAGCTACAGTAAGGTTAGAAAACAGGTTATCTGGCTACCGCCTACTGAGGTTCTTCTTCATTCATCAATGTCTGATCACATCGGGTATTGTGGAAACCAATTGTCCTGCGCACAGCTGCCAGGCTACCAGCCTAATACCTTGTTCCCGAGTCATTAGGCGCATCGTTAATAGGGACTAATTTTCTACTTCGACTATGAGTATCTGTGTCTTTAAAACTTTATAATTAAGACCTCTTAAGGCGATTGGGTTGTGAGATTGCCTTAGTTAACAGATACTGCCTAACATTGTGCTTAATGTGTTTATCTCTAGACGATTCTTTTGTCTCGGTTTATTAACAGGTTAATTAGGGCTGGTAATTATATGGTGTTTAATAAGCGTCATGACTTCACACAGAATTAATTTAATCGTAAAATAAAGAGAAATATTGGACAAATCTTCATATTTGTGAATTGCATTTGTAATTTTCCTCATCAAAATGTAGAACACTATAACTGTTCAACCTACTAACATTCAATCAAAAATACTACCCACGAGGCCTGTATAACAAATACATTCGTTTTTTTCATAACTATCATACATGTGAACAACTTAGGTTCTATTGTTCAATTCAAATATAGCCTACTTGCACTCGAGCCCTTGAACATTGCACCACGAGTAGGCTACCGTTCTCATTGTTCTATACTCTTGTTTTTATTTAGTAAAATGAATAAAACAACCAAATTGTCAAAAAAAACCCATTCAATAGGTAAACAAAAATTTCATTTTAAACAAATTATACCAATTTAAGTATTAGTAGGCTATATTATTCTATTAGACTATATTAACGACAAGTTTTGCTCGTGCATTGTTTACAGCTTAGTATCTGTCTCCACTAGTTGAAATTCAGTTACAAAGCAAATTACCACTAGAGAAATACAACCTCGCTAACTCCAACCTATGGGCACTAGAGATAAAAAACGAAAATTTGAATATTTTCACTAAATGAGTTTTGAAAAAGTAAAGATGAGAATTACGTAATTAAAGTACAGGGCCACTGAACCTGTGCAGTATAAGGTTTTGCACTAGGCTGTACTGATCATTTCCTAAATGGAATTATTCTTAATGTAGCTACCCGATATACATATTTATATTTGTGTTGACGTATTAATGTAGACTGTATATATGGACGTAAAAATATACATTAAAAACTGCATTACATTAAAATTTAATTTGAAAATCATTACACTGAACTGTGATAATGCAAAACATGTACATATCAAGTTGATTTGAAAATTATTAAACTGTACTGTAATAATGCAAAATATATACATAGAGTATCCCAAGTTAATTTGAAATATATTACAGTGTACTATAATAAATCAAAATAAATAGGCTACATAGAGTAATCCCATGTTCATTTAAAAATTATTATACTGTACTGTAATAAAACAAAATATATACATCAAGTAACACAAGATAATTTCAAATATATTGCAATGTATTGTAATAATGAAAGATATATACATAGAGTATCCCATGTTAATTTGAAATATATTACAGTGTACTGTAATAATGCGAAATATATACATAGGGCATTCCATGTTAATTTGAAATATATTACAGTGTACTGTAATAATGCGAAATATATACATAGGGCATTCCATGTTAATTTGAAATATATTACAGTGTACTGTAATAATGCGAAATATATACATAGGGCATTCCATGTTAATTTGAAATATATTACAGTGTACTGTAATAATGCAAAACACATACATATTGTATCCCTAGTTAATTTGAAATATATTAGGTTACATTTGTACAGTAATAATGCAAAATATATACATAGAGTATCCCATGTTAATTTGAAATATATTACACTGTAGAGTAATAATGCAAAATATATACATAGAGTATCCCATGTTAATTTGAAATATATTACACTGTATTGTAGAAATGCAAAATATATACTCGTACATAGAGTATCCCATGTAATTTGAATATTATTATACCGTAAGGTAATAAAGAAAAATATATACATAGAATATCACAAGATAATTTGAAATATATTACAATGTATTGTAACAATGAATGATATATACATAGAGTATCCCATGTCAATTTGAAATATATTACCCTGTATTGTAACAAAGCAAAATATATACGTAGTTTCCTATATTAATTTGAAATATATTACACTGTAGAGTAATAATGCAAAATATATACATAGAGTATCCCATGTTAATTTGAAATATATTACACTGTATTGTAGAAATGCAAAATATATACTCGTACATAGAGTATCCCATGTTATTTGAATATTATTATACCGTAAGGTAATAAAGCAAAATATATACATAGAATATCACAAGATAATTTGAAATATATTACAATGTATTGTAACAATGAATTATATATACATAGAGTATCAAATGTTAATTTGAAATATATTACCCTGTATTGTAACAAAGCAAAATATATACGTAGTTTCCTATATTAATTTGAAGTATATTAGAGTGTACTGTAATAATGCAAAATATATACATAGAGTATCCCATGTTAATTTGAAATATATTACAGTGTACTGTAATAATGCGAAATATATACATACAGTATCCCATGTTAATTTGAAATATATTACAGTGTACTGTGATAATGCAAAATATATACATAGAGTATCCCATGTTAATTTGAAATATATTACCCTGTATTGTAACAAAGCAAAATATATACGTAGTTTCCTATATTAATTTGAAATATATTAGAGTGTACTGTAATAATGCAAAATATATACATAGAGTATCACATGTTAATTTGAAATATATTACAGTGTACTGTAATAATGCGAAATATATACATCCAGTATCCCATGTTAATTTGAAATATATTACAGTGTACTGTAATAATGCAAAATATATACATAGAGTATCACATGTTAATTTGAAATATATTACAGTGTACTGTAATAATGTGAAATATATACATCCAGTATCCCATGTTAATTTGAAATATATTAGAGTGTACTGTAATAATGCAAAATATATACATAGAGTATCACATGTTAATTTGAAATATATTACAGTGTACTGTAATAATGCGAAATATATACATAGAGTATCACATGTTAATTTGAAATATATTACAGTGTACTGTAATAATGCAAAATATATACATAGAGTATCACATGTTAATTTGAAATATATTACAGTGTACTGTAATAATGCGAAATATATACATCCAGTATCTCATGTTAATTTGAAATATATTACAGTGTACTGTAATAATGCAAAATATATACATAGAGTATCACATGTTAATTTGAAATATATTACAGTGTACTGTAATAATGCGAAATATATACATCCAGTATCCCATGTTAATTTGAAATATATTACAGTGTACTGTAATAATGCAAAATATATACATAGAGTATCCCATGTTAATTTGAAATATATTACAGTGTACTGTAATAATGCAAAATATATACATACAGTATCCCATGTTAATTTGAAATATATTACAGTGTACTGTAATAATGCAAAATACATACATATTGTATCCCTAGTTAATTTGAAATATATTAGGCTACATTGTACAGTAATAATGCAAAATATATACATAGAGTACCCCATGTTAATTTGAAATATATTACACTGTGGAGTAATAATGCAAAATATATACATAGAATATCACAAGATAATTTGAAATATATTACAATGTATTGTAACAATGAATGATATATACATAGAGTATCCCATGTTAATTTGAAATATATTACCCTGTATTGTAACAAAGCAAAATATATACGTAGTTTCCTATGTTAATTTGAAATATATTAGAGTGTACTGTAATAATGCAAAATATAGACATATAGTAAATAATAACAATTTAAATTATATAGGCCCTACATGCAGCAAATAGGCTATTCTAAACAGGAAAATCCGTCGGAACATAAATATCTACTGCCTAAAATTTGCAAAATATTAGTCTATACATTACATAAATTTGGCAAAATGTGTGAAGCGGTATAAAGTAATATTTTTTTAATATTTCTACATTAATATGCACGAACATTAATAATATACCTACCTTTAGGTTAGAATAGATTTGGTTATCAAAATATTAGCCTATAGGTCTAACTCGGCTGACAGTAATGATGAAATCGGGTAATGGTTGAATACGCATTGAAAGATTTACGTTTACGCACAATATAAGGCTATAATGAGATAGATAGCGCACACTGTACTTTCTTCAATGCTATCTTCGCCATATGACATTTTATAAACTGACCGTTAGTCTCGTACGGTAGAACCCGTGTTTCACTTTACAAAGTTACAATTCAAGTTTACATTTGAGTTTTTTAGAACCAGGTCCACCCCATGCGAATATTTAAATACAAGTATATAATAATGTAGTGTGTCTCAGTGCGTAAAGAGTTCATTGAGTGGTGCGTATAACATTGGTCAGAGGTTCACAACCGGTGGGTCGCGGAAGGGTTTCAGATGGGTCGCGACTCATTCCTAAAACAAACAGAAACAAAATAAAACATCAGAAAATTGGAATTGTATTCTTTTAGCCATATTCTTAGACCTAGTAGCTATTCTGATGGCCACGAGGACAAAATATTTAACAACTTCCGTAACTGTATTGAGGATTCTGATGGTATTCAGCTTTCGTAGGCTATATTATGTGAACGAATTTTTTAAAGTTTGGTTTTTCCTAAAAACAAATACAGAAAGCAACTCAATGTTGAAAGCGACTTCATTCAATCCAGGATATTTTTTCTTAGTTGAAAACAGTAAATTTGCAAATTAATCCATTCCAGTAACTGTAGTCATATCGAAGCTGTATGAATTTTGTACCTGAAAAATTAAAGTGGTCTTTCTATACTGTTATAATTGCAATTTTTTCTTCCGATAGGAACACACTTGTTAGAGAGTATGAGACCCCCACAGAGTACTTAATTAAGTGCTCTGTGGAAACCCTTTTTTGCATTTAGTAGAAACATATATATAGGCCTATATATCCATTGTTTAATAAATAGCTGCTTTGCTGCATCGTGCTTAATTCGCAAATTATGTCAAAACAGAACACAGATTGTTAATCAATAATAAATTTGTATCTTCAAATAAGGGCGGACACACACACACACACACAGACACACACAAACACTATATATATAGATATAGATATAGATAGATATAGCCTATATATTATAACCTAACATTTAATTACAATGTTTTACCTTTAGGTAATATTATAATTACCTTATCTATCTATAGCCACATCTTCAGGGTTCTAAATAATTAAACAATCATATAAATTTGAAATCACCTACATTTATTCATCTACAATCCAGTTATTACAAATTATACCAATTTATGTTAATACGATGCAGAGACAAAGATTGATTGCCTAACTAATACTACAATTATTAAAGAGGTGGACTCTTGAGGCTTTAGGTTTTTTTTTATACAATAATGTTAATAAATACAGTTTTAAATTTGCTCTTTCTCTTGGGTCTTTATTACGGGATCTTCTATAAAGTAGAAAATGGTGAAAAAAAACTGCAATAATTTTTATAAAAAAATTAATTTAAATTGGTTCTGAATTTACTACTTTATAAATATCTATTTGCTGCATCTAATGTAAGAAAGATTGTACTTATTGTTGCTTTCCTGAAACCGTTGTTCGGTTAACAGCTTCACTGCACTTTTACACAATAATTAACTTACTTTCATATTTTCTTTACTACCTGCCTAATTCATTCTCGTCCACTTTTAAATTATTACACATAAATAACTAACAATTATTTTAACTCTTCGAAACAAATTCACACTTTAAAAAACATTGCTTACAACTTTGTCTCCCCACAATACGTGTGCACACATCGAACCTCCCCCAAAACCTAGTCTCTTTCCACGATGATTTTAGCTTTTATATATATATATATATATATATATATATATATATATATATATATATATATATATATTATAACCAAAGTTATTTAAAATATAACTTTTCCTGTAGGTTATATATTTTATTACCTTAACACTCTTTTGTCTCACTTCGAGGTTTCTAATTAATTAACACCATTATCAAATTGAACATTATTTGCAATTTTAATTCATAACACTTAATTAATACACATTATACCCATTTACCTTAATACTATTTAGTGACAAGATTTACTCCTTAACTAATATTACAACTACAAAAAAAGGTGGACTCTTGAGGCTTTAGGTTATTACAATAAAGTTTAATAATGACAGTGTTAATTTCTCTTTCTCTGGAGTCGTTATTTTGGATCTTTTTATAAATTAGAACGTGGTGAAAAAAAACTAGACTAATATTTTATACTAATGAATTTAAAATTGTTCTGAATGTACTGTTTATAAAGCTCTGTTGGCTAATTTTAATGTAAAAAAAGAAAGTACTTATTGCTTATTGATTCCTGGGATCTTGACCGTTGGTACTGCTTCGATGCACTTTCACATAACTCACTTATTTTCGTAATTCTTTATTAAACTATTTACGTCGCACTTTTTTAAATTATACAGATACACAAATATAATTTCCTTTAATTTTATTAACAAAATTTCCACCTAATTAACATTACTGACACTTGGTAAATATACGTCTGCCCTCTTCTGAAGTTCCTCCAAGACTCCCTGATCACTTCCTTTTCCAACCTCGCGTCATCTCTTCCCCTCACGTATTTTTAGTTACATTGGTTATTCCCATAACCATCTACAAAGAGCCTGCCCTAACGGTACAGTATTATTATAACCCAAGTATTTTGGTCCTTGGAAGTCCTATCTTAAATTAGTTGGACCCTTCTTTTGTTAAAGATTCCCCAGCCCCTTTATGACTATCTCGAAATAAAACAATGGGCATGTACTTTGTCCGTAATTTTACTAACTACTCTTGACGCTTTTGCAAAATATTTCTTCCGACAATTTTTTTTTTTATATAAACTTAATTTATTCTTTAGCTTCATACGTTATAATAAATATAGGCATATATATATATATATATATATATATATATATATATATATATATATATACTCATATTTATATAAAGAATGGATACAATACAAAAATTGTTTTCTACTCCACAATGGCCCGTTTCACCGTGGAGATATTCCGATAAGGAGAGATGTGCCAGCTGAAAAAGGTTGGGAACCACTGACATAGGTGGTTATATGTAGGGAAGTCTTTCTGACAAAATTTTACTTATAAAATACGTTAATCTGTCCAACAGCATCATTTGTGCAACGTTTGACAGAATATGTTTTACGGCGGTTAAAATCCCTTGTTTCTTGTTCAGAACATATGTTCTAGTAACATGTGAACAAATTCGAGGTTCATTATTAACCAATTTGGTAATTTTACCCCCCCCCTCGTGTAGTGAGAATAGGATTTTAGGTTTTTTCAGTGTGAGTATTCATAAACAATACAATAACTATTCTCCTGACGCGATCTGCAGCTACGACGGGCTGTTGCACAATCCATATACATCAACTTGCCAAAGATGTTCAGAGAACCGACTGACGTTTGTTGAGCCGAGTTGAACGAGAGGTGTGTCTAATGCGAGTGTATATTTCAAATGAAGCAGTAAACTAATAAAGCCCTGCTGATTATAGCTGTCAATATGAGTAGAGGCGAGGGTAAACTGTGGCCCCGCCCCGCCCACTCCATCTATCTTTAGATAACGACCCAGCAGTGGAGCTACACAACTACTGCAGAACATTCGAATTCTTGCTCTAGGGCCCTTTATTGTTTACACACCGGTGATTAGTCCTTGTTATGCTTGATTTCAATGCACAAATTCTAAAGTACTTTGTTACGGCTAATTTTTAAAAATTAACCAAGTTTTAGAACTCGAAAATGTAGGCTAAATATGGGCTAAAGTGAAAACATATGGTGGACGCAAATGATTACGTAATAACGACGAAGTATAAACTTTTCAGTTGATATGTTTCGTTCAAGTCAAACACAAATTAAACGTTGAATATTTATTGCTCAAGGTTTCGAACTCTACTGTTTAAGAAATGTTTGTATATAGACTACATAAATAAATATTCATCTACAAATCATATATATATATATATATATATATATATATATATATTCGCCCTAGGCGAAAACAAATCTTTTGCCTTCATTAAAGTGCCTTCAGCGAGGTCTGCTAGGTACAGATATGGGTTTTTAATAATAATTGATATTAAATACAACAGGCCCACCTTTCACCTTTAACTATCTAGTAATTCGTCTACTTATATTACAGGCGCGCATAAAAACTAAAATCATTTTACTTTATATTTTTAAATCTCGTAAATTAAAAATGTTTTCAATTACCTTCAAAAATACCTTCAATATTTTGCGCTCTAGTCCCAAAATATATATTGTATGTAATATATATATATATATATATATATGCTAATACATACTCCTTCACGGATGGAAAAATATGATGAATAGTTACTATCCGGAGTACATCCATTCATTCTGCAGTTCTTAAAATCACAGTTTCGACGTTTCGTTAGAATCTCATCTAGCATTGACAAGGTGAGCCCAGCAACAGTTGAAGAGCGAATGAAGAGCGCAGACAACTCTGCTCATATATATATATATATATATATATATATATATATATATATATATATATATATATATATATGCCTATAGAGAGAAATGAACCCCAGCCTATTGACGTCAATCCTCACGCACCTGAGTCAAACAATTACTCACATTCCTTTCCCTTTGTTCACCTTTCTACTGATAAAATCTATTGATGAGACATTTCCATAAATGTAGAATGAACTCCCTTCAAATATGTTAGATCTGGCTAAAATCTGTCTCAAAAACACTTACTTTTTGTTTAATGAACAGTTTTACAGTCAACGTGATGGTGCCCCTATAGAGATCTTATCTTTCTCCAGCTGTATCCAAACTTTATTTTACTTTCATTGATATAGACGCCCTGAATGATGCTTTTCTCAGGCCTAAACCTCGGTTTCGTTATGTGGATGACGTCTTTATGCTTTGGCATCATGTTGGCACAGAACTTAATAAGTTCCTTACGTACCTCAACTCTCGCCACTCCAGGATATTTTTCACTTTGGAACTAGAGAGTGATAGCTGCTTTCCGTTTCTGGACGTCTTGGTTAAGAAGGATCAGAATGGTTGTGTTCACTATTCTAGGTATAGGTCTACAGAAAACCGACTCCCACCAATATATATATCTTAACGCTGAGTCACACTACCACCCAACACAGTTCCTGGCTGTCGCTATCACGTTCTTCTCTCGGTATCACAAGTTAACCGATATCCATTCAAGGGACCATGAACTTATTACAATGAGAGAGGTGCTTAGAAGCAATTGCTATAAGGATTATGCAATTGATTAAGCGTACTCCGTCAGCTTCCATCCGGTTGACGTGGACGAGAGGGAGACTGAGAAAACTGGTACTATTTTCCTGCCTTTTATTAGAGGGACCACTGATAGGATTTACAGACGTTTTACGAGGCATGGTATACGTTTTGTCTACAAACCTAACATGACCATCAACAAGGTTCTTGGTAACGCCAAAGATTAGATCTTCTTGGAAAACCATGGCGTTTACAGCGTTTCTTGTGGAATTTGTAAGTGAGATCGTACATTGACCAAACGAACAGACGTATCCCAGCTAGGCTTGAAAACCACAAACATAGCCTTAAAAACAAGCAGTAAACGTGGGCTCTGTACAAGCACCACTGCTATACAGGACATATCATTGAATTCCAGTCTTGCCGAATGATTACTCAAGTAACTATTCATCATATATATATATATATATATATATATATATATATATATATATATATTGTAAAGAGCAAATTACACTCACCTATTTACGACCTGGCTGCAACCTAGGTAGCGTTCAGTTAATTTCGGCTCCGCTACGAGTTTGTTGATATTCCCAGTCAAGAATGAATTCAGATTGATTTGTTAATAATAAACCCATGTCTTGGGATCTGGAGTCTTGAATAAGTAGAAATAAATAAAAAAATCCCAATATATTACCTTTAATAGAATAAAATACAAAGTTTTAAGCTATAACAGCACTATAAGTTTTTATGATTACAATCTGCAACCCCCATACGTCTTAGGCACCATCCATCACTGATATATATATATATGTATATATATATATATATATATATATATATATACATACACACACACACGTATATATGAAATATATATATATATATATATATATATATATATATATATATATATATATATAAATATAAAATACGTTTTCTTGTTTAATAATTTAAAACAACATAGGTTATTCAAATACAAGAATATTTATTAATTTAGATTCAAAGCTTTTCGTTGGTAAGCAGTACCAACATCATCAGGAATGAAAATTACAATAATGTAAGCTATAGGCCTAAAACATATGTTAAATTAGAAATGGAATTGTTGCTAAATTTATACAAATTGCCAAATTTATTTTGTTGCTGTAACATTATAGACATTGAATATAGTATCAAATTTAGAATGTATTTGTATTTGTTCTTTTATTAATTTGTTATTATTATTGTATTTATATATTTCTAATGCTTCATATATATTCATTCTTAATCCCTTATTAATTTCTTTTATAAGTTTCATATTTTCTATGTTTGGAAATTGGTGCTTATTATTAATACAATGATTTGCAAAATTTGATTTATATATTTCTGGATTAATATAGGCATTCAAATGTTCTTATATCTTTCTTTTAATTTTTTCTTGGTTTGACCTATATAAGCTTTATTACAGTTTTCGCATTCTAATTTATAAACACCGCCTTTTTCATGCATATTAATTATTTTATTATTGTTATTTATTATGTTTATTATTTTGTTATTAGTTTTGTATGCAATTTTGATATTTAATTATTGTAATTTTCATTCCTGATGATGTTGGTACTGTTTACCAACGAAAAGCTTTAGATATAAATTAATAAATATTCTTGTATTAGAATAACCTATGCTGTTTTAATATATATATATATATATATATATATATATATATATATATATATATATATATATATATATCATAACTTAATGTTTTCTGTGTTACAAGAGAAATTGAAGCTGTTTTCATAATGATAAATATGCCAACTGAGTACTGACAAACAAAGCTATTTTTAGGTTGTATACGCTTAGATTGCGTATTCTGGTACATGATTCGTGTAATACGCATTTTTACACATTTGAATTTAATATAGCTCTTAATATAATAAGAGCGTCTTAAATTCTCCATTGTGCGTAAATTAATACATAGACACTACTTTATTACTAACTTTTGTACGTACAAAAAGGTATCAGTATTCATTTTATTCTCAAGTTAGTTCAGAGTACCAATGCAAAAACGTCAACTATCGTGATGTCATCACTGGTAAGGGAATACTGTGGCGATATCTGGTTACTTTGTGCAACAGTGTAAGATGTGATTTGGGCACTGAAATTAATTATGTGTAAATTAGAATAGAAAGTAAACAACTTTCGTAAGTATTAGGCCTATTACAAAATAAGTATTTGCAACATGTTATGAAGAAGTAGGTAAACGTGCTGGAGACAAAGAAAGCTGTCAAAAGCGGAGACTAGCATCTGGTTTTTTGTAGCTCTAAAATAGCTTCAGTAGGACTAGAACTAAGGAAGTAAATGTGATTACGTGAAATAGAAATAATAAAGTATTAGTGTTCCATCCCTAACTAGTCTGACCATAAGTGTAAAAATAAACATATTTCGCTAATAAATGCCTGTGGGTTTAATTAAACTTAAAACTTTGGCATTGGATCGGTTTTAAAACTAAAACTTCTACAATTGTTATTTGATGACATTGAAAAAGACTTGTACAATATATACATGTTACAGATTACTCATGTGACTCGTCTAGTCTTTGAGAAATAATTTTATGCGATTGTTTAAGAAATAAAATTATTCTCACTTGAAACGGAAAGCTAATTTTGAGGCCATGACCAGTAAATGTATTTCTTTACTACGGTTTCCCTCAAAGTCACCCTCGAGTTGTTTTTTTAATAAATAGACCCATCCTAACTAAGACCAATAAGCATTAAATTAAAATACAAAGAATGACTTATGAACCTGGTTTACAGATATCAGAAGTCACACTCACAAGTTACACAACATTCTAACCATAAATTCAAAAACAAAAACTCGAGCAAAACCTATCCATATTTCTATATATGAACAATATTTTACGCAAAGACTGTACCTTCCGTTCCACTTTACCGTATAATTTATATCTTTTTACAACATTTTAAGAACAAGTCTTGCTATATGCGATCTGTCTCTCTGAACATCAAATTAAAGACTAACACAATATAATGCAAGTAGTTGTTATAAAATTGAGCAGAAGAAAAGAAAAATAAATAAACGATCCTGGCATAGTGAGCTTCGAGCCCAGAAACATAATTTATGGTTCAGACGGTCTTAAAATGGCGTTATTTTATTATCTGCTAAACTATTGTTAGGTGGATCGTCTCAGACAAATCATTACAAAGTGGGCAGTAACTCGGTATATTCACAATGCGGACTGTACCCTTTCTTGGAAACGTATTTATCCCTTTGTTTGGTGTTTGTTTAACGATAGCCAGTCCTGTATTTAGATCGGTGCGTTTATTGAAACTGTGTGCCGAGCAGAGAGTAAAATAAACAAGGAGAAATTACAGTCTTTACTCACTCCGCACTCACACTAACACCACTGCGAAATCCTTGGGCTTAAGGCTTCTGAAAGTTTTTACAATTTTAATTCACCTTTTTTCAGTTTCAGCTGTAAGACCACTAACCACCCTAATTGCGCGTAAGTACAGACATTGTCCTTTATTTTCTAACTGTGCAACCTAATTAACATATACTTACATTTTGCCAACATAAAAAGTCATTCCACTTCGACTCCATTCCTTTGTTAAGCCTGCAACAAACCTCTAAACAGTGAGTTAAAGAATAGTACCATTATAATCCCTTATATGTTTTATTACTTTAATATAAGACAAACTCGCATGGTACTTCATATTTACTCTCTAATCTTCCTTACATGTCCATAATTTTCTACCTCCTCGACAATGTAGAACGTATCTCCTTCTCTTTGTAACTTATCGCATTTCTCACAACATTTACGTATGTTACAGTGCAGTGGTTCACAACTCGCAGATGTTTGCTGGACCACTCAGCCTGAAAGTACTTACCACGGATTGCATATATTAATGTGTATAATTAATTAATTTATAATATTTCAAAAACAAAAATATTTTAAATACATATATTATTCAAAGCTTTTCCCCGATAAAACAGTACCAACATATTCAGGGAAAACAATTAGATGCTGGTAATGTTTTATCTAGGCTTTGAATAATATATGTATTAAAACTATTCTTATTTTGAAATATTTTAAATTTATTACCTATATAATATTATAAAAAACATATCACTATATCATATATATATATATATATATATATATATATATATATATATATATATGTATATATATATATATATATATATATATATATATATATATATGAAAAAATAAGAGAAATGCAATAACAAGAATATTTTTTTTGAATTATACGATTCAAACCTTTTCTTTGGCAAACAGTATCAACATCATCAGGATAATAAAGAATAGCAAAATTACTAGAGTTAGCTTGATCAATATATATATATATATATATATATATATATATATAGTGTGTGTGTGTGTGTGTGTGTGTGTGTGTCTTATTAGAAATCAAATTTAAAAAAATCAGCCTAAATAAAACAACTTTTATTATTATTTTGGATTCTGTTATTATTACGAGTAAGCACTCCTAGTAACAATATAAGAAACATACAAATTGTAATTTTCAGAACATAAGCTCATAACTAGAAGTAGTAAATATGTTATTTGTAAATCGTCTTTTAATGAAATAATGGATAAAAATTTACTTAGTCCAAAAAATGAGACTTTTTTTTACGATTTGTCTTCTGTGTACGATTTTTTTAAAACTAGCTGAGGTATTCTAAGACATGTTCACATGTTTTAATTTATTGGAAACTAGTTTTCTACATACCAAAATTATTATCGTTGTGTTTTATGAGAATATCAAACAATAATATTGAAGATAATAGGGCCTATTGATATGCTCTCACGTACCAGAGTCGAAGATTTTTGGGACCACCTCCGAGGCTCTCACAGACCAACGACAAGGCTCTCACAGACCAACGACGAGGCTCTCGCTAAAGGCTTCGAAGCTCTCACGTACCAGAGGGGAGACTCACGCGGATAAGCGCTGAAGCTTCAGTAGATCTTAGGGCTCCCTTGGATCACCGCCGAGTCTCTCACGGGCAAGCGAAGATGCTCGCATGGACCAGCGTCAAAACTCTTACAGACCATCGTCGAGGCTCCTACGGATCCAGTATTGATGCTCTCATGGACCTGCGTCGAGTTTCTTACTGACCCAGCACTGATGCTGTCATGGACCAGCGTCGAGGCTCTTTCTGACCTAGTACTGATGCTCTAATGGACCAGCGTCGAGGCTCTTACTAACCCAGCACTGATGCTCTCATGGACCAGCGTCGAGGCTCTTACTGACCCAGCACTGATGCTCTCATGGACCTGCGTCGAGGCTCTTACTGACCCAGTACTGATGTTCTCATGGACCAGCGTCGAGGCTCTTACTGACCCAGCACTGATGCTCTCATGGACCTGCATCGAGGCTCTTACTGACCCAGCACTGATGCTCTTACTGACCAGCGTCGAGGCTCTTACTGACCCAGCACTGATGCTCTCATGGACCTGCGTCGAGGATCTTACTGACCTGCGCCGAGATTCTCGCTGACCAGCGTCAAAGCTCTCACTGACCCAGCACTGATGCTCTCATGGACCAGCGTCGAGGCTCTTACTGACCAGCTTCGAGGCTTTTACTGACCCAGCACTGATGCTCTCATGGACCTGCGTCGAGGCTCTTACTGACCCAGTACTGATGCTCTCATGGACCAGCGTCGAGGCTCTTACTGACCCAGCACTGATGCTCTCATGGACCAGCGTCGAGGCTCTTACTGACCAGCGTCGAGGCTCTTACTGACCCAGCACTGATGCTCTCATGGACCTGCGTCGAGGCTCTTACTGACCAGCGTCGAGGCTTTAGCTGACCCAGCACTGATGCTCTCATGGACCTGCGTCGAGGCTCTTACTGACCCAGCACTGATGCTCTCATGGACCAGCGTCGAGGCTCTTACTGACCAGCGTCGAGGCTCTTACTGACCCAGCACTGATGCTCTCATGGACCTGCGTCGAGGATCTTACTGACCTGCGCCGAGATTCTCGCTGACCAGCGTCAAAGCTCTCACTGACCAGCGCCGAGGCTCAACGGACCCAGTACCAAGGCTCTCACAGACTGGCGCTAAGGCTACCACAGACAAACATGTTTTCCCACAGGAAGCATCATTTGGGAAACAGAAAGTTGCTTTAAAAATCTATAGCACAATAACAAAAAAATAAAATACTTTTAAATCTCCATAATGTGCTGTCTAATGCCTTACCTTATTACTTGATTTGCTGTGGTTCTAATCTTCACATCGATTAATGAAAAAGTACTCATTGACAAATGTCTTTGTAAACGACAAAAGAGGTTTGGAAATTGAGGATAGGATTTCAGTTGTATCGGATCTCTGTTGCTTGATGCAGTCCTATTTTCAACAAAAGAAGCATAACCTAGAAATCAATCAAGAAATAAACTATATATTTTGTTTGGGTAGGTACATATACCCTTTAAAAATAATTTTCGTACAATAAACATTTCACTACGTTTCTGTTTTAATTAGTGATCGCATTTCAATGAAAATTATATACGAAGAAACGTTCACTGGGCTCACTGCTGTAAAAGATATTTCACTTTACAAAAACCTTACTTCGGAATGTTGTACGAAAGCGAGTGCCTCCAGAAATACACAACTTTCACCATCTGCTACAACCCCAAGACACTATCGCGCCGTCATATCTAATTACTGGTCTTGTTTCTGTTATTAATTATCTATATTTGAAGGGGTAGTATTTAGTTGACGGCAACACTTGATGAAGTAGCAATTACACAGTTTATCTAATCGCTGCGGGCACTCGTAGTACCTAAACATATAATCTGTGACGGGTAGAGGTATTGTTCCTATGGGTACCTTTCTTACGCTCTAATCGCTGCGGGCACTCGTAGTACCTAAACAATAATCTGTGACGGGTAGAGGTATTGTACCTTTCTTACGCTCATTCAACTTAAGTTATCGATTAGTTAAAAGTTAAGAAACTTTAACTGTAACATTATCAAATTTAATGACAGTAATCAAATATATTTATTACATTTTAGAGTTAACGCTACCGTATATAATCAAATTACGAATTTATTTTTGACAACTATTTTATAGTTTCTTTTAAAATACGTCTTAATCATAATCAATGTAACAGTATAATTTAAAAAGCTCGTACTTCTTCATACTTGTTTTGTAACGGAGTACAAGTTATGAAAACAATTAAACTTTTAAAAAATTAAATTGTGAAATTCATATTTAGTAAAATTGTAGCCTACAATCTGCAAAACTAAGATCTAAATCTAATGATCTATAATTTTAAGATACTTCAAATTCTCCAATAGTTGGAACTGAGATTGTTTTAAAACATCACAAACTGAATCATACCTACAAGTGTAAACGGTTTAGTGAACAAAGAATAATTAGCAACCGTTTTATTGTTCCTCCTTAATTGAAGGTATTTTTTTTCCAACCAACAATTACAAAGAGAAATGAATGTGCTAGGAACTAACTTTAGGGTGCATTTGAGGTAAATACCATCTTTATTTATTTATTTCAAAGTATTTCCCCCTAAATTAAGACGCATCTCTTTTCTCAATTAAATACTACCAGAGAGAATGAGGGTGCAATCGGAGATCTGTGCAATCGGAGATATGTTTAGGGAGAATACCCCTGTATTAAATAGAGAGGTAAATACAATTTGTAATTAATTTTCATTATCTTATTGCAAAGCACTTTTCTTCCTTAATTTAAGGCACATATCTTCCTTCAACCAAGAATTACCACGGGAAATGAAAGACCTACCTTTAATTTGTGTTTTTTTGAGTTCGTTAGACAGGTAAAAACGATTTGCAACACGGCTAAATAGAGGAATACATAGTAAGAATACGCCAAATAAATCTGTAAATAGATCATTTTACCGTATGAACCTTGTCAAGGGCTAAGTGGTAAATCCCAGTCGGTTAACGGGTCATACGACTCAATAACACTTTTTTTGGAGAGGTTTTACCGCCTAGTTACAAATTTTAGAAGTCTCTCTTTTTACAGCCAGGAAAAATGAGAGGCTTGTAAATCGAGTAAAATATCATCTTATATGATGCATAACGTTCTTCAGTAACCAGTTACATTGTCATTAAATCTGACAATTAGTCAATTATGGAGAGTAACAGGAGTAGTGACATGTCTTCTGTGAAGCCAAGTTAATAAGGCCTTTAATGTTTAACAGTTTATTACAACCTGTAAAGATGCAATATAAAAAATGATTTGTTCAGTATAGGCTATAATTTTATTTTACATAAGTGAGAATATTTAGGTCATAGAACCAATAGTTTTATTCCGTAGTATGTATTTTTAATCTACATTTGTAAGAATATTCAAGTTATAGAACCAATAATTTTATTCCGTATATATTTTCATTCTACATATGTAATAATATTTAGGTTATAGAACCAATAATTTTATTCCGTATATATTTTCATTCTACATATGTAAGAATATTTAGGTTATAGAACCAATAATTTTATTCCGTATATATTTTTATTCTACATATGTAAGAATATTTAGGTTATAGAACCAATAATTTTATTCCGTATATATTTTTATTCTACATATGTAAGAATATTTAGGTTATAGAACCAATCATTTTATTCCGTATATAATTTTATTTTTACATATGTAAGAATATTAAGGTTATAGAACCAATAACTTTATTCCGTATATATTTTTATTCTACATATGTAAGAATATTAAGGTTATAGAACCAATAATTTTATTCCGTATATATTTTTATTCTACATATGTAAGAATATTTAGGTTATAGAACCAATCATTTTATTCCGTATATAATTTTATTTTTACATATGTAAGAATATTAAGGTTATAGAACCAATAACTTTATTCCGTATATATTTTTATTCTACATATGTAAGAATATTAAGGTTATAGATCCAATCATTTTATTCCGTATATAATTTTATTTTTACATATGTAAGAATATTAAGGTTATAGAACCAATAATTTTATTCCGTATATATTTTTATTCTACATATGTAAGAATATTTAGGTTATAGAACCAATCATTTTATTTAGTATATAATTTTATTTTTACATATGTAAGAATATTAAGGTTATAGAACCAATAACTTTATTCCGTATATAATTTTATTTTTACATATGTAAGAATATTAAGGTTATAGAACCAATAACTTTATTCCGTATATATTTTTATTCTACATATGTAAGAATATTTAGGTTATAGAACCAATCATTTTATTCCGTATATAATTTTATTTTTACATATGTAAGAATATTAAGGTTATAGAACCAATAACTTTATTCCGTATATATTTTTATTCTACATATGTAAGAATATTAAGGTTATAGAACCAATAATTTTATTCCGTATATATTTTTATTCTACATATGTAAGAATATTTAGGTTATAGAACCAATCATTTTATTCCGTATATAATTTTATTTTTACATATGTAAGAATATTAAGGTTATAGAACCAATAACTTTATTCCGTATATATTTTTATTCTACATATGTAAGAATATTAAGGTTATAGAACCAATAATTTTATTCCGTATATATTTTTATTCTACATATGTAAGAATATTTAGGTTATAGATCCAATAACTTTATTCCGTATATATATTTTAATCTACATATGTAAGAATATTTAGGTTATAGAACCAATCATTTTATTCCGTATATATTTTTATTCTACATATGTAAGAATATTAAGGTTTTAGAACCAATAATTTTATTCCGTATATATTTTCATTCTACATATGTAAGAATATTTAGGTTATAGAACCAATCATTTTATTCCGTATATATTTTTATTCTACATATGTAAGAATATTTAGGTTATAGAACCAATAATTTTATTCCGTATATAATTTTATTCTACATATGTAAGAATATTTAGGTTACAGAACCAATAATTTTATTCCGTATATAATTTTATTCTACATATGTAAGAATATTTAGGTTATAGATCCAATAATTTTATTCCGTATATATTTTTATTCTACATATGTAAGAATATTTAGGTTATAGAACCAATAATTTTATTCCGTATATAATTTTATTCTACATATGTAAGAATATTTAGGTTACAGAACCAATAATTTTATTCCGTATATAATTTTATTCTACATATGTAAGAATATTTAGGTTATAGATCCAATAACTTTATTCCGTATATATTTTTATTCTACATATGTAAGAATATTTAGGTTATAGAACCAATAATTTTATTCTACGTTTAAACTTAGTAGATTTACGATTTTCCCAGCTATAATTTAGTTCATTTATAATGAAACCCACGGAGGGATAACGTTTTCTAACACATCAAGAGAGATATTCATCGGTATCGTGAAAGGAATATTAAATTTAAGAACATAGCAAAACACAGAATGAAAATGATCCGAGCCAATGTTCTAAATTGGATCCGATAGTGTCTAAATTGGTCGCTAAGAAGCTTTGTTGTTCTAAAAGGTATCGGTTTTAAAGGCTGGTGCTCTATATTGTGGTCAGAGAGTTCATGTGATATTTATTGCCTGGGATCATTTTTATTCAGTTTTGTTATGTTCTTAAGCTTTAATATTGCTCTATTTTGTTGAGAGTAAAACTGTTGTTGGTGTTTAGAATTCCTAGACTATGATCGCAGTCTCACTCTATTATGTAGTAGCAAAGCACGTTTGTACAAGGGTATATTACGTTTGTAGAATTTATTACAGTCTGTACAGTCACGTCTTATAGGTATACTTAGCGATTGTTAGTTCAGGCTAAAGTAACAAGAATTGCCATTCATGTTCAGGAACACTGTTTCATTGGCTTGCCTACTAATTCACATCAACATTTAAAATGGTATGAATAAATTGCATCTTTACTTTACATCACCTTCATTAGCAAAAGTAAAGGGGTTTTGTTCTACAGCTTACGATTTTTCGAAAGCCCCTTCAATAAGTTAAAACCATCACACTTCTTGAAACGCAAAATTAAACTAGACCTAATCTGTTAACATTGTAGAACCACAGTTTCCCTTGGAGTAAAATTTAAAAAACAGATAATGTGGCGCTAGATAATCTCTTCATCTGAGCCAATTTGTATAGTTTCACAGATCAATGGCCTTGAAATGGGAATATTTTCCAACGGTAAATACTAAATTAAACCCTTACGAATTATCAGTCTTCTAATTACAGTCTATTTTCGGAGAATATACAGGGAGTAAGGCAGTAAATAGTAAACTGGAGGTTAGTGAGAGTTTAAATCTAATATTTTATTATTTACCTTGTAAATAAGTCTCATTAGTTAGGATTCATTAGTCCCATCACCCAAGTATCATTAATATCATCAGCTAAGTCTCTTTATCGTCATCACCTAAGTCTCTTTAGTGTCAAGTCTTATTAGTTTCATCAGTTATGTCATACTACTCACACAACTAAGTATCATTAGTCTAATTTGCTAAATATCTTTACTGTCATCATCTATCATCGGTAAGTCTTATTAGTCCTACAACTAAGTGTCATCACTGTTATCATCTAGCCTCTCTAGTTTCATCAGTAAGTCTTATTAGTCCTACAACTAAGTCTCATCACTATCATGAGTCAAGTCTCTTTAATGTCATCAGCTAAAACTTGTTACTGTCATCATCTAGCCTCTCTAGTTTCATCGGTAAGTCTTATTAGTCTTACAACTAAGTCTCATTACTGTCATTTTGTAGCCTCTCTAGTTTCATCGGTAAGTCTTATTAGTCCTACAACTAAGTCTCATTACTGCCATCATCTAGCCTCTCTAGTTTCATCAGTAAGTCTTATTAGTCTTTACAATTAAATCTCATTACTGTCATCTTCTAGCCTCTCTAGTTTCATCGGTAAGTCTTATTAGTCTTACAACTAAGTCTCATTACTGTCATCTTCTAGCCTCTCTAGTCTCATCGGTAAATCTTATTAGTCTTACAACTAAGTCTCATTACTGTCATCTTCTAGCGTCTCTAGTTTAATCGGTAAGTCTTATTAGTCTTACAACTAAGTCTCATTACTGTCATCATCCAGCCTCTCTAGTTTCATCGGTAAGTCTTATTAGAGTTACAACTAAGTGTCATTACTGTCATTTTCTAGCCTCTCTAGTCTCATCGGTAAATCTTATTAGTCTTACAACTAAGTCCCATTACTGTCATCTTCTAGCGTCTCTAGTTTCATCGGTAAGTCTTATTAGTCTTACAACTAAGTCTCATTACTGTCATCATCCAGCCTCTCTAGTTTCATCGGTAAGTCTTATTAGTCTTACAACTAAGTCTCATTACTGTCATCTTCTAGCCTCTCTAGTCTCATCGGTAAATCTTATTAGTCTTACAACTAAGTCCCATTACTGTCATCTTCTAGCGTCTCTAGTTTCATCGGTAAGTCTTATTATTCTTACAACTAAATCTCATTACTGTCATCTTCTAGCCTCTCTAGTTTCATCGGTAAGTCTTATTAGTCCTACAACTAAGTCTCATCACTATCATGAGTCAAGTCTCTTTAGTGTCATCAGCTAAAACTTGTTACTGTCATCATCTAGCTTCTCTAGTTACATCAGTAAGTCTTGTTAGACCTACAACTAAGTCTCATCACTATCATGAGTCAAGTCTCTTTAATGTCATCAGCTAAAACTTGTTACTGTCATCATCTAGCCTCTCTAGTTTCATCGGTAAGTCTTATTAGTCTTACAACTAAGTCTCATTACTGTCATTTTGTAGCCTCTCTAGTTTCATCGATAAGTCTTATTAGTCCTACAACTAAGTCTCATTACTGCCATCATCTAGCCTCTCTAGTTTCATCAGTAAGTCTTATTAGTCTTTACAATTAAATCTCATTACTGTCATCTTCTAGCCTCTCCAGTTTCATCGGTAAGTCTTATTAGTCTTACAACTAAGTCTCATTACTGTCATCTTCTAGCCTCTCTAGTCTCATCGGTAAATCTTATTAGTCTTACAACTAAGCCCCATTACTGTCATCTTCTAGCGTCTCTAGTTTAATCGGTAAGTCTTATTAGTCTTACAACTAAGTCTCATTACTGTCATCATCCAGCCTCTCTAGTTTCATCGGTAAGTCTTATTAGAGTTACAACTAAGTGTCATTACTGTCATTTTCTAGCCTCTCTAGTCTCATCGGTAAATCTTATTAGTCTTACAACTAAGTCCCATTACTGTCATCTTCTAGCGTCTCTAGTTTCATCGGTAAGTCTTATTAGTCTTACAACTAAGTCTCATTACTGTCATCATCCAGCCTCTCTAGTTTCATCGGTAAGTCTTATTAGTCTTACAACTAAGTCTCTTTACTGTCATCTTCTAGCCTCTCTAGTCTCATCGGTAAATCTTATTAGTCTTACAACTATGTCCCATTACTGTCATCTTCTAGCCTCTCTAGTTTCATCGGTAAGTCTTATTAGTCTTACAACTAAGTCTCATTACTGTCATCTTCTAGCCTCTCTAGTCTCATCGGTAAATCTTATTAGTCTTACAACTAAGTCCCATTACTGTCATCTTCTAGCCTCTCTAGTTTCATCGGTAAGTCTTATTATTCTTACAACTAAATCTCATTACTGTCATCTTCTAGCCTCTCTAGTTTCATCGGTAAGTCTTATTAGCCTTACAACTAAGTCTCATTACTATTATTAGCTAAGTCTCTTTAGTGTCATCACCTTATTAGTTTCATTAGTTAAGTCTTTTAGTTTCCTCGTTACGTATTATGCTTAGATCTATTCCTACATTATATATACGAATATTGCCTGTTAAATATGAACTACATAATAATAATTACGCCGTGACTGATTATCAGTCATCATAATCCTTATTTCTGTATCATACGACTAATAAACCTGATTAATAATACTTACTGAATAAAAAACAGATTTGATTTTCTTTATTTCTTTTTCGGTAACGAAAATAGAAAAGAGTTTATATCTTATTGTGTAAATGTTGAAAGCTGTATAAAGGACAATCAATCCACAAAATTAATTAATTTATCATTAGAAGAAAAAATAAGTATGCCTACATACATTGCACAAGGCGAATATCTACAACCACGTGATTATTTTATGTAAATGTTAATTGCTTTTATTTCCCTCGTAAGTAATTATTTAGAAAGGCTTTCAAGTTTCATTAAGAAATAGCCTCTAAAGATAATTCATATCGACATTTGAGAAAAATCTGTGAAACCATTTGGCAATTATAACCTGCATATTTTTATTAATTTTTTTTAATGATAAAAGACATTTTGTTTTGAAATAGCCAATAATTCCAATTGTTAACTAATAAAATGCATTCGAGTATTTTTATTCAAGTAGTTTCAGTCTATTTTAGAGAAAATGTTTTTTATTTAGAAGGAGTTTTAAATATTCCAAGAAAGGAAGCATTAACCTAGATAAAATAGTATATTGTGATTATACTCGTAGGATTACAACTAGACGGAGAGACATAGTAAAAATTATTACTTAATTATATTGTTTAGTTTATACTATATAAAGTACGTGAACTTGATTACTACTCAGAGTGTACAAATTGGATTATTTAACAATTTCTGTTTCGTGTCAGATTAGACAGAGATAGCATCAGAAAGTGTTAATTGTACATTAAGAAGAGAAACAAAGGAGGTGGGGGTGGGGAAGGGGTTCAGCGTGGGCTCAGCAAGTGTAAGTTATGTAAAACACGGCATATACTCGGCGCTAATATAAACATCAATATACAGGGAACAGCGACCAAGACGTGGGCCGGTACATCACACGGCCGGCGTAGCTCATTTGTCAAATACGTTTCCAACAATTAAAACAAAAACAGGTGATTAAAATTCTACTAAGCTACGTAAATAAGACAACTTCGAGTTCAACCGGCTTTATTAATTACCAGTTAATTTATAACTAGATAGCTGATCTATTCTTGCATTAACCACCTTTTAAGAATCCAGCATATTTTCAAGGGATTTAACAAGTAACGCCTCCCTTAGCCACAATAGCTTAATTAAAATATGTAAACAACTGTTTCCACAGTATATTCGGAAATATAGCCTATCTTTTTACAAAAAGGTAGGGCCTAACATATGTTAAAGGTAGGGCCTAACATATAATATTTGTATCCTAAAATTTTAAGTAAATTTTAAATACTTATATGTAGTATTTTAATGTGTACAGCCAATTCTTCAATAAAATTATAAATGGTGGAAAAATTATTTTAGGTACATGTCTAAAATATTGTAGTAAATTTTACAACTAGTTTATAATTCAAAGGATTTAACCAGCAATTCCTACCATAAGGGCTCGTTAATTTTATTAAACAATAAAACAAATATTTCTACAGTAAATTCCAAAATATTTATTTTCATATAAAAGGAAAAGCATTTAAATAACTATATCCTAAAACTTTAAACCAATTTTAAATAAACGAGTATCACTTTTTGAAAGAGTTTAAAAATCAATCCCTATATGAAAAATTATAAAAAGTGAAAAAAACTATTTTCAACAACAATGTAGTGAAAATACAGGTACTATATTGTAATGACTAAGATAATGTAGTGAATTACACAAATATTTTATAATTAAAAATTACAACGGACTTACCAAGCAGTCCCTATTAATTTACTGAAATAAAACTTACACTTTTACTGCTATATTATTACACTAATAATTAATTTTACACTATATAAATTTATAATTATACTTTTTCTGAAAAAGGTCTTTTCACAATAAGAAAATAAGTCCTTTAAGAAATTCTATAAAAGAAAAATTAATTTAGATAAATTTCTATAATATTGTAGAGAATTACACACCTCGTTTATAATTATACACTTCAAAACATTTAACAAGCAATGTCTGCTACAGATACACATAACTTTATTATACAATATGCACAAATATTTTCATTACACTTGTTTGTAATAACTTGGCAAAAAAAAACACTACTTACTGATATATTTAGCAGACGCGTTTCGCTCTAGGTCAGCGCATTAAACAATGCTGTGAATTACTGACAATACTGTTGCTCAAGTGTGTTGTGTTGGTGTGAGTCTGTGGTGTATTTCTGTTCTGTGGTGTGTTATTGTTCATAGAGTAGTTGTTAATTATGTGCTCAAATATCGTATTTGATTGGGTGTGTGTTTTGTCATTTAGGTGTGTTGTGTTAGTGAGTCTGTGGTGTATTTCTGTTCTGTGGTGTGTTATTGTCCGTAGTTGTTAATTATGTGCTCAAATATCGTATTTGATTGGGTTTGTGTTTTGTCATTTAGAATGTGTTGTGTTAGTGAGTCTGTGGTGTATTTCTGTTCTGTGGTGTGTTATTGTCCGTAGTTGTTAATTATGTGCTCAATATCGTATTTGATTGGGTGTGTGTTTTGTCATTTAGTATGTGTTGTGTTAGTGAGTCTGTGGTGTATTTCTGTTCTGTGGTGTGTTATTGTCCGTAGTTGTTAATTATGTGCTCAATATCGTATTTGATTGGGTGTGTGTTTTGTCATTTAGTATGTGTTGTGTTAGTGAGTCTGTGGTGTATTTCTGTTCTGTGGTGTGTTATTGTCCGTAGTTGTTAATTATGTGCTCAAATATCGTATTTGATTGGGTGTGTGTTTTGTCATTTAGTATGTGTTGTGGACAGTATTTATGGTGTTTATATATCTCATAGTTTTTTGTGTCAAGTTTTTTGCTTTTATTGATGTAATGTGGGATTTTTAAATTGGTGTCTATGTTAGTCTGTGAATATAGTGGGCTTTGTATATGTAGACGAAATTTTATTTGGGTTGTATATGTTTTACGTGTTCTTTTTATCTTGTGGTAAATGTTCTCCCTGTTTGTCCTATGTAAAAGCTGGGGCAGTTGAGGCATCGTGTATACGCCGTCCCTGTTGTGTTTATCCTGGTGTGTTTTTGAACTGCGTAGTCATTTTTTTGATTGACTTGGATCTTGTGAATGCTACTTTGTATTTAAGTTTATAGAGGACACTATATTTATGTGAAGTGTTTGTCGTGATACGTAGGCCTAAGTGTTATATAATTTTGTGGTTGTGTGTTATTGTTTTTGTTGTGTTTTGTGTACGTGGTTTTTTGCGCATTATGTTGTCTATGAAAGTGTGTTTGAATCCGTTTTTTTGCTATGTATTTTATTGTGTTTAGTTCGTTTATTTTGTCTTCATTGATCATGGGTATGTTGATTAATCTATGTATCATGGAAAGGAAGGCAGCATGTTTGTGTTGTGTGGGGTGATTGGACGTGTTGTGTTTAACTCTGTCAGTGATGGTGGGTTTCCTGTTTAATATGTGGCAAGCAAATATTTTCAGTTTAAGATAATTCATAATAAATGAGATTAAGTTCGCCGGTAAATTTATTCTATTTACTGTATATTTAATTATTCTTTATAATACATTTGAAGTAATTATTATCAATTATTACCTAGTGGTGATATTATTAATATATCACAGTTATTTTTATTCTTAAATTTTCATCTCTTTGTTTTAAGAAACTGTTGTTGCTTTCAGCAATATTATTCTTTTAAATTTTGAGTAATTTTAGGCTATCTACGTATTTTATCTTTCATGATTCGGTTAAACTTCATTTTTACCAAAATATACTTTGCTGTACTGTTATAAAAGTTGTACTACAAAGGTGTATTATGACAACTACAAAAAATCATTGATAGTAGAATAGTTTCGAAAGGCGTTAGAAAATAAGTAGGTATGTTCTTAATCAAATATTTGCTTGAGTACCAGCGGTAATTTATGTAAATACCTAACTTAATAAAGGGTAGGCTACATTTAAGAAGTAAATCTTTATAATTGGTCTTGTTATTAACTGTTAACTACTTTGTCAAATTGCTTATAGTCTTAGTAATTATTGTTTACCATTGTTAGTGTAACAGTTTTGTTTTATTCATTTCTTTTTTAGTTTTGTTGTCTTCAGTATATCTTTCACTGCATTCTTCTATTATTAGCTACATTTATGGTCGTTTATCTGATTAATATATTGATTGCTTTTTTATTATTGGTGCTCAACATTAAAATATTATTTTCCATAGTATTTGTGTGCTGCTAAAGGCCCTGACAAAAAAACAAGGCCAAGGAATAGAGTGGATATTTATCACTAAATAAAAGTCCCTCTATAGTTCTACATTCCTTCCATATTTTAACGTAATGTAGGCCTATGTTCATCATATATATATATATATATATATATATATATATATATATATATATATATATATATATTGCATATATCAATTTCGTGTTGAGGCGAAACTCAAGAAAAATATGACAAAGTTAAAATATAAAACATTATTATGAAATTGGCCTATAAGCCTGTACTACAAACAAACTGTAGAATCTTTTTTTAAAAACTATATTATATGCGGAATGTGGATTTGAAGGTAATTCTAATACAAACATAGGCTTATACCTACAATTATTTATAGGCTATACAATTTTCACATTCTAAAGAAAAAAATTGAGATATCAAATATTTTATTGCACTGCCTTTTTGTTACTCTTAAAAATAAAACAACACTAGCAAAACCTAGAAAAGACATGTTACATTAAATAGTACAGATTATCCGTTGAATAATTGATTTATGCTGCTCTGTTAGGTAAGGTAACATTTAAAAAGAAACATTCACCGCGCGCCTGGCAGATTTGAAACATTCAATATTATTTTTTAAAGACGATTTGGGTGAAAGGATGGTTTACTAAAGGAGATAAATGTTATGAAACGTCCATGAAGAGATGGTTTACTAAAGGAGATACACGTTACGAGGGATATGTGTTAAGGAATAGCTTATTAAAAAAGATAAATGTTATTAAATGTGCATGAAGGAATGGTTTACTAAAGGAGATAGATGTCATGAAATCTTTATGAATAAATGGTTTAATAAAGGAGATGAATGTTATGAAATGTGCATGAAGGGATGGCTTAAAAAAGAAGATAAATGTTATGAAATGTGTATGAAAAGATGGTTTACTAAAGTAGATAAATGTTATGAAATCTTCATGAAGGAATGGGTTATTAAAAGAGATAAATGTTATGAAATGTGCATGAAGGGGTGGTTTACTAAAGGAGATAAATGTTATGAAATCGCTATGAAGGAATGGTTTACTAAAGGAGATAAATGTTATGAAATGTGCATGAAGGGATGGTTTACAAAAGGAGATACATGTTATGAAATGGGCATGAAAAGATGGTTTACTAAAGGAGATAAATGTTATGAAATCTTTATGAAGGAATGGTTTATTAAAGGAGATAAATGTTAGGAAATAAAGTGATTTGTTAAAGGAGATAAATATAGAAAATGTGCAAGAAAAAATGGTTTATAAAATCAATATTAGAAATTATGCATTGAAGGATGGTTTGTTAAAGGAGATATATATTAGGAAATATGCATGAAAGGATGGTTTAATAAAGAAGATAAATATGACATAAAAAAACACAATATATTCACTCTTTTTTTATACAACAAAATCATTTTTTTCTTTATTTAAAAAGAACTTGCATTGGTTTATTATTGACATTTCTTAAATATTGTCAGCTGTTCCGTTAGTTACTTAGTTAATACTAATATTAACTGGTATTAATAATGGTGCTTCTAACTATATTAATGTCATAATTGGTCGATGATCAGAAGGAGAGAGAGAGAGAGATAGAGAGAGAGAGAGAGAGAGAGAGCGAGAGGATAGAACCGAGGCGGAGATTGTCTATGAACTTACAAAGCGTCGCCACGTCAGCACTATTGTATCACCCGCCGCACGTGGTGTTTCACATAAATAAATAATATTACAAAACCGTTGCAGAAGTGATGGATGTACTACGTGTTCCATTAATACGTATTAAACTCTTTGAATGAATATGAGTTTGGATTTGTTGATTTCATTCAGTTGTATGTAAGTGTCAGAATGTGTATTCTGGAGGGGAAAATATTACGTAATAGTAAACTGTTCCACAAAATGTGTAAGGTATTGAAGGCTATTGAAATAATAAGGCTTGGTTAAATAAAAAACAATTTTTTTATAAGATATTATAATTCGTATTATATATTTTATGGGGCTACATAAATAATTAATTTATAAAATAAATTTTATTACATATTAGACTATGTTATACACTATATAGTTTTTGTTCGTGGTTTTAAAGCAATTAGCCTGTATGGTATTATCGTTTATAAAAATAATTGATCTAAAGGTGTGGGTGAGCGCGCGCGTGCCCGAGCTCATTTTCTGTACTATTAAATCATTAAATTTTACTGTATTATTACTGTATATATTTTATAAAAATC